>VWZI01011983.1:5371-84369 GCA_013396835.1 Psilopogon haemacephalus
TTTTAAATCCCTTTTCCCTTTTTTTTTTTTTCTTTTTTTTTTTTTTTTCTTTTCAAAGGCTCTTTCACCACTGCCCGTGCGTGTGCCGGCCATGCTGACAGGAAGAGACCATGACGTATGGATAAGCTGTTGGCCGCGCTGCTGCGGTACGGTGATCGCACACGCCAGCGGGACTCGGACAGCACGCGGCGGAAGACTGCGGGGCGCAGGTGGGCGCATACCGAGCCATGCGCACCAGGGGGCAGCACGGCACCGGCCGCCGCTAAAGGGCGCTGCCGCTCCTGAGGCGCAGGTGTGAGGTGGCGGCGGGACAAGGCAACGGAGATGCGGTAGCCGGGCTCCACCAGAAAGCGAACGGCTCCGCGAAGCACAGCGCCTCGGCTGCCCCGGGCATGGCCGAGAGCCGGCGCTACTCTGCTGCACTGCGCGTCCAAGAGGAGAATTCTGGGGGAAAACAGCCTCTTTAGGGCCAGGGAAGAGACGTTTGTCACAGCGGCAGTGCTAGAGTCCATCACGAATACTCACATTATTTGCAAAATTTTATCTGTCCTTCAACTTCTCAGATCAAAATTCGGGTTAAGTGGTGGGATTTGTTTTTTGCCTTTTTTTCTCTTTTTTTTTTTTAATTTCTGGCAGCAATCCAAATTCCCTGATTAAAAGATGGCTTCAATGCAAANTTTAAGCTGCCTTTGGATAAAGCATAGTTAGTTGTGCTCAGTTAGATCCCTTCTGAACTGCTGACACCCACGCTGTTGATAACCAAGGCAGCCTGCTGCATTGGTGTAATGTACGTGCCTTTCAGGCAGAAGAAGGGGTAGCTAAAGTAGTGTGGAGGCCTTCTGCGACTTTGAAGTGCAAATTAAACCAGCCGAGAAGTCTCAAATGCCTGTAGAGTAGGAGTAAGGAAATTTCAACCACAGTTAAATAAGTAGAATATAAGACTTTAAAAAGACACCAAACCCCATATAACTCCTCTGCATTTGACATGCCAAATGAAACATGTAATAAATATTTCCAGCTAATTCAGGTTGCTTCCCCTGGAACTTGTGCTTGGCTGGAATACACACATTATTTTCCAGGTTACAGTGTGTAACATTGCATCATGTTATAATTCTCAGAAGGAGTCTAAAATAGAACTGATCTAAAATAATGCAACCAGATACCCTTTGGATGGAATGCCACTACCTGAGGTGGCAATATTTATTTCAGGGAAGTTAATTTCCATTACTATTCAGAATCAGAGCTAATCCCAGGTTTATATCTGTTTATGTTGCCTAGAAGTTTAGAGGATAACAGGATGTCAGGGGTTGGGAGGGACTCAAAGAGATCACCATGTCCAACCTCTCTGCCAGAACAGGACCATACAATCTAGCTCAGGTCACACAGGAATACATCCAGCCAGGCCTTGAAAGTCTCCAGAGAAGGAGACTCAACAACCTCTCTGGTGAGCCTTTTCCAGTGCTCTGTGACCCTTATAGCGAAGAAGTTTCCCCTTGTGTTGAGCTGGAACCTCCTGTGCTGCAACTTACATCCATTGCTCCTTGTCCTGTCACAGGAAGCAAGTGAGCAGAGCCTGTCCCCTACCTTCTGATACCCAGCCTTCAGATATTTATAAATATTTATTAAATCTCTTCTCAGTCTTCTCTTTTCCAGACTAAAAAGGCCCAGGTCCCTCAGCTTCTCCCCATAAGATGTGTTCCAGTCCCCTAATCATCCTCGTAGCCCTCCACTGGACCTTCTCCAGCATATCCCTGTCCCTCTTAAACTGGGGAGCCCAAAACTGAACTCAGTACTCGAGATGGGGTCTCACTAGGGCAGAGTACAGGCAGAAGTGAACTTCCCTTGGTCTGCTGGACACACTCTTCCTAATGCACCCCAGGATCCCATTCCTTCTTGGCCACAAGGGCACATTGCTGTCCCATGGATAACTTGTTATCCACCAGGACTCCCATGTCCCTTTCCACAGTGCTACTCTCCAGCAGATCACCTCCCAACCTGTAGTGGTGCAATTTATTATTCCTCCCCAGGTGCAGGACTCTGCATTTGTCTGTGCTGAACCTCATTTGACTCCTCTGTGCCCAGCTCTCCAGTCTGTCCAAGTCTCGCTGGATGGCCACATAACCTTCAGCTGTATCAGTCAAGCCTCCCAGTTTGGTGTCATCAGCAAACTTGCTGAGCAGACTCTGTCTGTCTGTCTGGCCTCTCATTGATATCATTGATGAAGATTTTGAATAGCACCAAACCCAGCACTGATCCCTGGGGGGACTCCACTAGTTACAGCTCTCCAGCTGGTCTTGTGACCATTGATCACCACCACTCTTTGAACTCTGTCTTGTAACCAGCTCCTAATACACCTCACGGTGTGCTCTTCCATCCCACACTTTCTGAGCTTGCTCACTAGGATGTCATGGGAGACAGTGTCAAAGGCCTTGCTAAGTTTAGAGTGCCAGTCCTTAGTTCTTCACTGGCTATAAAATTCAAACATTCTCCTGTTGTTGTAATACCCTACAAGCACCAACACTCGTGCGTGAAATTAGTATTAAAGTCAGAGGCCTGCTCTTTTAGTGACCCTAGAGTGCAATTTCACAATTCATGCCATCCACTGATTGTATGAATTTAAAATATTCCTGTCTCTTCTTTCCCTCTTCCAGTTTTTCCTGACTCTGGTTTGGGGCTGGGGTATTGGGGTTTGGGTTTTTTTGCTTAGTTTTGGATTTCTTGCTGGTTTCATTTTTCAGGAAAAGATTTTCAGTGGCCTGATGAATTCCCTCATCCAGTTCACAGTATGTTCTACAAGCTTTCTGCTGCCAAAGACAGTGGATGAACAACAGGTAGTGAGAAGAAAGCAAAACACTTTTGTTTCATGAGCAAATTCAGTGGTTATAATTTTGATAAGCACTTATAAGGTCACAATCTTTGTGAGGTCCTTATGATCTTCCATGAGGAGTACTGGTGTTACAGGTGCTAGTTTAATGCTCCATGAACTCTTTTTCTGTTCAGCATAATATCGCCACATGCACACAGCAACCGTCTCTTGATGTGGAGAGCCTTACAGAACAGATATCAGTTGTAGAAATTAAGTGCTCTCAAAGAAACATTTTTAGGTCCTGATACAAAATTCTTTAAGGCTAGTTAGGACTTCCATTGATTTTGTCTTTAGTAATGACAATTTTCAAACCAGGTGAGCAAGGCTTGTGCTTTAAGTCACTGGCATTTAAACAAAGGCAGCCTCGAGTTGCATGCAGCAGTAGCAATATTCCCACTGCTTTCTTTCTACCCTTGCTTTTCCAATGATTTATTTAAATACAGATTTTCCTCTCTTTTGTGAAAAACAAAGTAGGACGTTGAAGTATGCACTTGCTTGAATTTAAAGACGTGATTCCGACCTTTAAAGTAGTTTTATATTTGAAAGAAGTGTTTCTCCGTGGAGCTTTTCAGCACTTGCAGGACTGAACACAGCGCTTCCCCTGAGCCCCGGACACAGGTGGGTCGAGTCCATTAGATCAGGGAGGAACGCCGTTGTGGTAAATGGTCTATGAATAAGTGTCCAAACGGATTTATTTCTCTGTCTCTATCTGGAGAACAAGGAATCTCACTGGTTCGATAGGTGACAAGGATAGGTAGCGTGGTCTCCTCCCGTTCCCAGAACAGTATTTCCCGACTGGTTTCAGAGGGCTGTCTGTTACCGGTGGCGGAGGAGTTGCCGCCGGCCTGGGGCAACGTGCGGACAGGAGCAATACTGTCGGAGAAGTGACGACAAGCGGCAGGAGAGGGGCAGCTCCCAGCTGCTGCCTAGCAAATTCTGAGGCACACAGCACAGCGGGACATGCTGTTCGAGAGAGAAAAGCAAGGGCAGGCTGGCTGCGGGCGGGTCCCGATGATGTCACAGGAAGCTCTGATGTTGCGCTGCTGCCGCTGCTCCGCGTTTACAATCGGACCCGCTCTCGGCGCTGCCAGCAGTCTCCGAGCCAGCTCCTCTACCCTGCAGCTGCCCGCAACTTCGGAACAGCTTCCTGCCCTGCAGCCGCACAACTGGATTATTCCGCTGTGAGGATCGCGCTCTCCTGGGGCTCTCCTTTAGCTGGGGAGGGAGCGTAACGTATTCTGTCTCCCTGGCTGAAAGGGAATTCAGAGTGATTGATCTGAAACCGTGCTCCTGCAAACTCTGCGTGAGTACTGATCAAACCAGCCCCATTGTTTTACTGAAGAACGATATTTCTGTGCCATCGGAATGCAGCTAGTTACCGTGTGTGTATGCTTCTGCCTTAGCCTCAGCATGTGAGAAGGAATTTGCAGGGAGAAAGGGATGAGGAAATCTTCGTTTATTTTTAGGGAGCGAAATATCGGGTTTGATCTTATACCTGGTGCTGTCCTAATATATCCTTGAGGAAATAATAGATGACAAACAGGTAGAAAAGAAGATGAAAACACCCTAATCGGTATTTAAATCATACTGCCTAAAAGCTCTGATATTAGCTGACCGAATTTCGGTCTTTGCAACTGGAGAAAATTAGAGGCTGATTGGTTTGCAAAGGGTCCTTAAGACTAATTAAATACAGCTGGAGCTCTTTCGGGAGAAGCTGATTCAGGTGATAAAGTGATGTAGATTTTCTTACAGAATATTCCTGTAACGTCTCTGACTTTATTGTACCAGAAAGAGTCATACTGGAGTGATTTCATAATTAGATATTGTGTTGTAATTATACAAGTAAAAAGGTAACGCTTCTGTTCTGTTTGGACTTTTCTGCTTGCTTGAGGGAAAGTTAGGTCTGACTTTGAAGCTTGTATGCATGCTGGTGAGTTACCAGGTTGAGAGTCTTCATGCACACTGAGCTGATTTATTGGAAAGTAGTTGTACACTCCTCCATTTGCTTGAAAAGCTATTGAACAGCAAGAAGTGTGTGATTCTGCCTCTCGACTGGTACTGGAAGACACAGTTCAGAGTCTTGCCATTTCAGCTTTCCAGAGCAGATGAGGTATCCTCTGTTTTCACAAATACTCACATTACTGAGATTGCCACATCTAGTCAGTCGCTTGTGCATGTAAGCGTGTGATCTGTCCAATGAGTTCCCGAAGGATCGACAAGAAATAGTACAGGCTATAAATTGTATT
Source organism: Psilopogon haemacephalus (assembly GCA_013396835.1). Lineage (NCBI taxonomy): Eukaryota > Metazoa > Chordata > Aves > Piciformes > Megalaimidae > Psilopogon > Psilopogon haemacephalus. The sequence goes on from VWZI01011983.1 coordinate 10,484, forward strand.
TGGATTCGATCTAAATTATTTATTTAGCCATCCATGTGTTTTACAGGGGCCAAGATTGAAAGAACAAGATTTTCTTTTTTTCTTTTTTTTGCCTTAATGCCTTGTGCCAGATACTTTGGGGTGAGTTTTACCTGCTCTTACAATTGTGCCAGTGCAGAATCTTTACAGTCAAATTGTGCATACTGGTGATCATGGCATTTATTTACAGTAATAAGCCATATAACAGTTTAAACCCATTCAGTGATGTGTTCAAAGCTTGATTGTTGGGCACTAAACTTGAGGTCGTTCCAGTGGATTGGAAGGAGGCACTCAAGATATGGATAAATATGAATATGACTGGATCTGAACCCATGTGTTTTCTTCTGAAATAGACATGCTGCCACAGTGTCTGAAATTCTCAATTAAAAGTAATGATCTGTATTCTCACAGTATTTACTTTGGTAGTCTACTTAAATTCTTATTGACTTCACATATAGAAGCTATCCCAAAATCTTTATCCAGCTTTGAGAATCTTCAGCACAAAAGGCTTTTGGTGACATTAAGGAAGATGACATTTCAAATAAAAAAATGTTGAAGCTGTTTTTAATGATAAATGTAGTAGGAGCAAGTGTCTCTAGAAGTGTTTCAGTTCAATAATTTAGATTCTTATTCTAATGCTCTTCTCAAGTAACTTTTTTAGGTTGTGGTGGAACTGCCCACGTGACAAGTGTCAGGCTTCTATGTGTTTACGGGCTTAATATCAACCTACGTTAGTTGCCGTTTAAGCAAAGGCAGTGGCAATATAGGAGTGTAGAACAGTTTGCACTTTCTAGTGGACCTGAAGGCATAACGTGTTGCAAGTTCAAAAATTTCCCTTTATCTATATTCTGGCAACTTCAAATGTTACTGTGCTTTCAATTCCTAACCAGCTGGAGTCTTGCTCCGCAATAAGAAGTGTGGTGTTTGCCTCTTTGCTTTTCCTGATACTGTTGAAGTCCTGGGCCACTGAGAGCCAGTAGGAATCCTTCTACTGACTGTCAAAGAGCAAAATATTCTTTAATGTGGGTATTTTTCTTTTGAAGGAATTGTACATATATCAGCCATCCATCCACTTGAATTCTTCATCTGTCTGTTTATAACTTGAGCAGTCTTTTAATGTTCAGGTTGAAAAATAAGAAATCTTTAACTCTCATTCTTGGTGACTAATGTCTTACCTGGCTAATGAAGAGGCCTGCAGCCCTGTTCTGTGGTCTGTCTGGATATTGCCATTCAGATTTAGACTAAGATGTCATTAAATTCAAAGCTGAAGGAAGAAAGCAACACTAATACTTTATTCTGTGCATTCAAGTTAACCAGATGCTTCCAAAAGCATTCCTAGCATATGCAAGAGCTGGGTCAGACTGATCCCCTGAGAGTCCATGAAATCATACAGATGAAAGATTCAAACCAGTCCGTGGTCCTTTGGAAGGACTATCGCTATCAATATGTTTTCAATAATATGTACTCAGAGATATTTTTGAAATATATATCTAGTCACTTCTATAGCAAATGCTGAACATTAGCTATTTATGAAGGCAACTGAAGGAATTTCTCCAATGAGAACTGCCAGTCTACAGTCAGGAAAACAAAACAAAACTTCTCCTTAAGAAGCTGTTCCCATCTGTTCCCACTGTTCTTATCTCAACCTGCAAAATTCTTTCTGTGCCTCTGATCATCTGTCATTCCTATAGAGCATATACACAATATTGGCTTTTCCTCAGTGCTACGCTCGCCTCTGTTCTGGAAGCATGTGTAGTTATGTTACTGGGTCTTGCATCTAATAGTTTTACACTTAGTGAGAGCAGCCCCTTGGTTGCTGGTCCCATGTAACTATTCTGTTCGGGAAGTAGTTTGGTGTAGCAAATTGTAATTAACTATAGCCTTGATACCACTGTTGAGAAAGGAACAAATACTTCTGTTAACAAAACAGATGTGAGTTGACAAACTCACTGTCCAAAACAGTAAAAGGAATCTGGAAACATGATTTTATATACATATATGTGTTTCAGACAAATAATAATAATATAATACATTATTCCTATGTGAAGCAGATGTGGGTCTATATCATGCTGACCTTATTCCTAATATATTAACTGGAGAGAGACCATGTACACTTTTAAAGAGACTTTGAAAGCAAATTAGTCCTAAACCGCATCCTTTGTTTAGCAAAATAAGTCATGAATGTTAATATTTAAAATTGGATACATTGTAATTTTTTTTCCTTTTCATACTTAAAAAGGAAAAAGCTTTCTATGGGTGTTCGCAACCCTTTTTAAAAATTTTTTTTGCACTGAACTTGGCAATTCTGATGTTTCCAGCTTAATACACTTGCACAAAGAGCAGCAGAAATTAACTTATTGCTTACCTATTATCTTACTGGAGACTTCCACAACTAGTGCAGTACAATATAAGGTCATCTTAGTAAATTTGCTTCCATTAGAACATCTAGTTTTAGCAATAATTTTTCTTTTTCTCCTATTTTAGAAGCTGGGCAAAACTTGCACATTTTCAAAGTTTTGTTGTCACAGCTATCTGTCATATATATCTGCTTTGGTCGCCTTGGCTTGTTTATACTGTTTACATTTTCCCAGCAAATAATTTTTTTTTCTGCCCTAGTTCTGTGCAAATACTTTCAGTCATTGCTGTGATATGTGCTGTCCAAAAAACTCAAAGTGATTTGTTTAGAGTTGGCATTCCTTGGAAAAAATGCATTTGGAATGGACTTAACTGAGTATAATGTATTTAAGAAAGACTTCCCAGGAGAGAAGCACTTCATTAAAAAAAAAAAAATCCAAAACTCAAACCAAAGCCCAAAAAACCCACCAGATTCTAAACTGGTACAAATTTGCATGTGTCTCTGAAGATGTTATGTTTTATTACAGCGTAGATGTCAAGATTTTTCTAAGCAGTTTTGGCCACAATTAAGCTATAGCTGACCATTAAGATTCAAAATGAATTTTAGAAACAAAAGCAATGCTGTATTTCTGGATTTATGCCCAGATCCTGCAGACCTTATTTAAAAAATATCCCAAAGAAAAATAGTGAAAGAGTTTGTTTAATGAAGCCCAGGCTGGTCTGTCTTCCCATATAATATCAAGTGAAACACAGAGATTAATGATTTATTTAAATTATTACAGTGTTCAAAGCAGGTGCCTCACATACTGTGGTAGAGCATCAGTTGTGTTTAAACTGAATAATAGTTCCTTACAGCTCTTTCCATGTATTCTTTGAAATTTCTGAGCTTGAAAACTGCACAGCCTTGATGCTTGTATGGGCTTGAAGCATCAGTCTTTATATTACTGTTTTGTGGTAACATCTTGGCAATCAGTTTTAGTAAATTTAGTATTATTCTGGTACTGGCAGTAACTGGTAGAGTTTCATTAAAACAGATGTACTGAGAACATGTTTGATACACCACAAGTCATTTGGTTTAGACTTGAATAATATTTTTTTTTTATAAACATAAGCAGTAGTTGGTTTTCTCTCCCACTGTTGTGCTTTAGATAGAAATTTAAACATAAATATTTCAGAAATTATTTGGGGCAGCATAGATTCTTCCCTCTGTAGTTACATCTATGTATTTATTTACTGCCCTAAATAGTTTAAAATGATACTGTGTAACCTTTAATTACCAAAAGGGCACCTTTTTTTGCCACGATGATCCTGCGAACTTGTGTATGATGAGGTTAAAGCCCTTTTGTTTCTGTCAGTAAAATCCAGCAGGTGTCACTCTGGGGATTAAAGAAGTAATATTACACTAACAGATAAATTCGTTTGGCAGGTGAGTTGTGAAATGTAGAGGTATTTATTCTAATATATTTTTCCAGGATAACTTTTTTGACCACAGATGCACTTTTAATTTGTAAGATTCTTTCAATTATGTGATTTAACAGGCATATTAATTTCTCTGTGTGTCCCATTGAACACGAAAAAAGACACAGTAGTTAGTACTGGACTATGCAATGAGCAATTTTACTCAGAAGTGTTGGTTTTGAAACATAGGGAGCTGAAAATCAGTTGAATATTATCTCTATGGCATTAAAAAAGGCTTTTGTCATCTTCTCTGGGAACCAAAATTACTCTCCTTGTGAATGGAAATTTCAGTTCAACATGTGGTTTCAGTCATGAATCTAAGGAGGGTCTCGACTCTATGCTACTGTAAGTCAATATGTTTTTCAGTGCCCACATATTGTTTTCCATTCGAGGTAGCTAAAATTGCCATGATAGGTGGCTAATTATCCAAAGTCTTATAGTAAAAATACTTGGAAGAAGAGAAAGTTCTTTCTGTTGCACTGAGCTGCTCATATAAGGATGTACAGGTGATATGGGAAAAAAATAGAAGAAAGTATTGTTTTATCACAGAGTGTTTCTTTAGGGAGCGGTATAGCCGTGTGTTGCATTCTGGGGGGATTTTTAAGTGAGTGTATAACTCCATGTTCTGTGGATTCCATTTTGCTTGGAATAGGAGATAGTTTTTGAAGACTTGTTGGTTTCTAGAGGGGATTCTTGTTTATTTCCCATGCTGTTTTAATTCCAATTTTTTACTGAAACAAATAGCAGGCAGCTTTGGAAGGCAATTCACGGACACAAATCTCTTTTCAAATGGAAATAAGTTACTTGAATACATATATGTATTTTATATATCCATAAATGCGTCTAATTTTTTTACCTGTGTACGCACATACACATTTAATTGTCTTGTCAGGCCACTTTGAACAATCCCATTTCCTTTCTCTCACTTTTTTTCTACTGTTTAAGCCCTCATCCTGTTCCGTTTTTTATTCTATGCAACTTCCTTTCCTGTGATGACTCTGAGTGAGTCACTTTGCCAGGCATTAGAATGTGGCTTGACAGTATTTCCAAAAACTTATCCTACACTGCCTCTGGGAGATGAAATTAACCTCTGCCTTATCCTTCCTCTCAAAGAGAAATGTCTGTCTTCACATGTCTAGTTTCTTGGAAGGGAGAGGTGGAGGTGAGAACCCTTTCAATAAATGACTGTGTATTTAAATCCCTAGTCCTCTTCCTTGAAGAGGAACAACAGATGCATGAATTGTAAGAGAGTACCAAGATCGGTAACCTTTCTTAAAGTTATTTTATTTTTAATTAATTTAGTATTTGGTTGGGATAAAAAGTTCAGGAAAGCCAAAATAAAGGCTCTTTCCTGAATGCTATTCAGCTACTCTCTGCATGCATGGCAGCTATTCTACATTATTAATTTTTTATTAAATGTGTTGCTTATTGCATCATAGTACATTGAGAAGCCCACCAAGACTGTGCTTTTTTTTTGCTGTATAGATAGCAGCAATTGAAAAAAGCACATGCTTAGAACCAAGTGGGCACTTAAACACTAAAATAAACTGTAGCCTTTTCTTGTGGTTACCTGTGTGGCAGTGTGGTGTGGGAGTTTGGGTTTTTTGGTTATGCTTTTTCTCTGTTTTGGAAGGAATGAGTAAAGAGGGATTTTTTTTTCCTAATTAGCTTGTTTTTGGGTTTTTTACTCTTTCTAATCTGCATGTGCATCAGGAAATAAGTGTTTCTTCTGAAAGCAAAGAGAGAAAATTGTGGTCCTAGATAGGACACACAAATGAGAGTAAGGAAGTTAAACACTGCTGTTCCAGTGTTCTCCTTACCTCACAGAGCTGGGGAATACCTTTCCCCAGTAGATTTCACTAAAGGAGATCTGAAAGATTAATATCCTCTCCATCCTTTTCTGTATGTTATGTCATAAGTGTAATTAATGTAGACACGATTTACACACCAGTGAGCAGAGTAGAAATAGAAAACTTGTTCATTTCACCTTGGTATCACAGTAGAGATATTTATGAAAAACAAGACTCATGGGTGTAATTGGAAGATTAAGCCATTCTTTAGGGAGCACGTAACTGAGTAGTCATTTATATGTATATTCATTCATGTATGTTTAATTTCTTGTCCTGGAAATACGTACTTTTTGACTCAAGGAGATGATTTCAGGAATCTTCAAATCTTTGCAATGTCATTCTTAGACTGATTATGGAAGTCACAGCATAATCTTGGAAGAGCTTTGTTTCCACTGACCCTGCATGCTAGATGTGTAGTTTCAGCATTTTCAGAGTTCTTGGGAAGCTAGGCAGAAAAAAAAATATTTCATGAACCCTCAGGGAAGTTGCTGGGCCCAAGTTTTTTCCTTTGTTGTTGGTTTGGTTTTGTTTTTTTTGTCCTCTAATTATGTCAGTAGAATTTATTCTCTATTCATGATCACTCTTCTAAAACTTATGCATGCAATCCAAGAGCAGAATTCAGCTAATGTAGTTTAACTGGACACTTTTTATTTAGAGGTACAGAGATAAAATAATCTGCTGACATGCTAAGCTTTTCCTGGAGTCACATTACAGCCCAGTGAAGGACATGGCAGTAATTCAGGGTTTGTTGGAAGGATGGCAAAATACTTGGGCTGTCTTTGCAGGGGCACTGGGGCACCAGAGCCTGGCAATCTGCAAGACTAGGTGTGTGCAGTTTGAATGAAGTCAGCACCAAGAAAGCCCAGATTCCAAGCAGATTGCTGGGACCTATGGCAATAAGCTTTCTAAGTCAGATCAGACAGAGAGAGAAAAGATACTATTGGAATACATTTTGTTCACTGAAGACAGACTGACATGACAGTAATGCAGCTTCCTCAGGGAATGCAAGTTTGCCAGACCAAAGCATTAAAAAATAGCATTATACCATGCAGGAACATGAGACTTCTTAATCCAGAGGTTTGCTTTATTTTATTTTTGCTATTTCTGTAGCCCTTGTGTGCCTTAGATTTCCAAGATTTAATGTTTCCAAACATTTTCAGCTTTTAAACAGGACAGTTGTCCAAATCCTCCTTTCTTGTGCAGTAAGTTGGTCAAGTCTGGTAGCACAGAAGCAAGGAAGACAAAGTGATGGATGGAATGACAAATACACAAAGCAAAAATGCACATAAAAAAAGAATGCACGGTGAACCTCTGTAGGTAGTTTCCATAGAAAAGTAAACTGAACAAATGAATAAATGGAATGGTGCTGCCTTTAGCGTGACATTCTAACTGCAGAGACAAAGCTGACTCAGGTATCCTGTGGTCAGTCAAAAGCTATTTCTTTATGTACATAGACACTTGGGTAAGCTGAAAGATTCCTTTAGATGGTGAGAAATCTGTATTTGGAGTTGTGTATTAAATTAATTCACAGTAGGGTTGCTAAATTAATTATTCATTTGGTATTTTAATTTGACAACAAAAGCAGATGCTGGCTTTCAGTGCACACTCTAGGTAAGATGCCAGCAGATGAGTTAATTCATCCTTTGTCATGCAAAGCAGAGGTGAAGTATTCAATTATCGCTACTTATTATCAGATCTCTTCATCTGTGCAAGGGGAGGGTTCTTCCCAGTTCTGCTACTGTGCCAGCTGTAAGCCTACTGACTAGAATCAAAATCTCTCAGACTTTAAACATATGATTTTTCTTTCTCATTCCCTTCGTTCCTGTTCTTTGATGACAAGATAAATGCCTTTGTCTTGTGGAGATGATGCAAAGACATGGGGTTGTTTTATAAGGCTTCAGGTAACAGCCCACTCAAAACTTCTGTGCATGTGCTAGGGTCTTTTTCTCACTTCTAATGTGTGTCATGGTTTGTGCACGTGCAGTCCTGTTACATTGGTTCCTTTGCTGCCACACATCCGCTATTTAAAAAAAAAAATGCTGACTGACAGTAATAGAGAGGAACAATGGATATTACAGGATGTTCAACACAGGGTCATTACAGTCTATTTTCTTGTGCAATCTTGTTATGAATAAGCTTCATATTTACCAGCTTACTTCGTTTGTCATCACTCTGTTATTAGTGCTGTAAGGCTATGAACTGCCTGTTTTCTAACAAAGTTCAATTTGATGAAATGTCTAAGTAGCTTTATGGAAAGCTGTTTTCCAATATTTATAATAAATATGTGTATTTTAAAAAATATTCACTAATTTCTCATAATTGGTAATGAGAAAACAAGCCAGGAAATTTTTACTATCAAACTGTAAATGAGTTCTAAGTGCTCTTAGCAAAATGAAATCACTTGGCTGTCGAATTTAAAAGTCTAGGTAGATCATTTAAAATAAAAGTATCTTGCTTCTGAAGTTTGAAAAGAAAATGGGTTAATTGCAGTGATGCTTTTTTTTACTTAAGTGTTGTTTTTTTCCTTAATGCAAAATAGGGAGTTTGAGAAAGAGGATTCAGTCAAATTTGGGAAGATGTGAATCTGAGATTGGTATCCAGGGGTTAGTAGAACAGACTGGGATTTGAGATGCTAATGAAAACTGCACATTTTCAGCACTGTATGAAAATGTCTCAATCTTTAATCAAGACACATCATATTCTTAGATGTGAAAATGGTCTTGTTTGTATTCCTGGAATAAACACAGCCTGGTTTGGAATATTCGTGTAATAGAGTCTATCAAATGGAAAACTGAGGGTACTGTAGGTCAGTACTGAGATTAGCAGAACTGTGAAGGGGAAGTCTAGCAGCTGGATATCCTACAGCTTGTCTCACTGCTGCCTTCCTTTGCATGCAAGGACAAGGAGAGTGGAGGAATCAACCACTAGAGGAGTGCACGTGTGAGTCTGCAGAATGAGAAACATATTAACTGACATGAAGTATCAGTGGATGAGATTTGAATTAATGCTGTTCACCAAAAGCTTCTTGAAATGGTACAACTGTTGTCCAGTTTGACAGTTGGCTCATTACAAGTGTTAGAGAGCAACTGCTTTTCTGTAGCTCTCTGACTTTATTTGGGTTTTAAGTCTTTAATGCCCAAATATCCTTGAAGTAGGATACTTACACAGTTCCACATAGTGAAGCTGTATGGATGATGTGGAGAGCACAGACAAAGGCCAAGGGTTTACACAAACAAAGACAATTTAAAGGGAGTGACAAATGAGGAAAAAAACCACTAGCAACTAACAAGAAAATATTCAAGAGAAAGCATGGGTTGGAGGAAGTTTCTTTTATTCACTGGGTCCACACCACTGTTCCCTTTGAAAGGTGAGACATAAAGGGTCCTCAGCAATTATTTACCATGCCTGATGCTGCTTGCATCTCTTTAAGAAAGAATATTAATACACTGCTTGGCATTGGGAGCATGGACTTAAAGCATTTAATGCCAATCAACAGTGTTTCTGCCTAGCTACAGCACAGTAGTTAATGTGTTGCCCCTGAAACACCATGTGATTTTACGTGCATCTATGTGTGCAGGTTTTTTAATGGAAAAAGCTCCCAGAAATACACATGGATTTCCAGAATCCATTTGTAACTATTCAGAGCAGGCATATAAATGCTCAGAGCATTGAACATGCCAAAAAAAGTGATGTGGTTGGCTTGTTTATTTGTTTGGTTTTGGTGTCGTTTTTTTTAAATATAAATTCATCTGGGTTTTCTTAGAGGGTGACCATTTGAAGGAGCACTACATTCCTTCAGTGAGACCACATGGGTCAAAATGTATTTCTGTTGGCTTTCCAGAGGGATATTTACAACTGATGTCTGAAAATCTAATTTCTTGACTCTTGATTGAGATTGTAACCATACTAGAGTAGAAAATACATTTGTAGCCCCGTAGGGAGGGATGAACTCTGCTTGTCACAGACAGACGTTTCCTGACACTGGCACTTGGTTAACAGCTTGCAGTGTTTGAAGATATCATGGGCCATATGGATTCTGTGTTTGTGGCTCTTTGGGCTTAACAGGAAGGTCATCAAGTTATCAAGCAGCTTCTGTCTGTTTGAAGAGATTCAGCTGCCTTTCCTGCCCCACTGATGGAGAACCTCAGCTTTCAAAGAGAACACAGTGGTGCTCCTGTGAATTTTCCAGTATCTGGACCTTGTTGTCTATCTAAAAATGCCAAAAAAGAAGACTGAAATGTAATTATTTTCATTCTCACTTCCTTTGTGTTCCATGTGGTTCTATTGAATCTCTTTGCTTCAGAGAGGTTATACTCAATGTAATCAGGCTCCATTTATTTTTCTGTGATCTAACTGCTGCCTTTCCAAGGCTGTTTACCCACTCTTTAACAGAAGGAATTCCACTTCTCTGCAGCCTTCTGGAAGAACTTGCTGTGTTTTCTAACATATAGTGTGTGTTGTAATTAAAGCATAGAATAATCCTTGCTCAGCAAACCAATATAGAAAATGCAAAGGGTGGTTGAGAGGGAAACCTTCCCTGAGCAGTCCTTTTTATTTACTTTATCCTGATTGCTTGAGAGCACTGTTACTCGACCTGTTTCTAAGTTGCATCTCTTCCAAACAAGTGCAGGATGTACACGTGGGAATCTAGTTATGTGATGATTAGCAGGAAGATGTTTTTGTAGGCAGTGTTAAGTAATGCAAAATCAGAATTTTTGGGTTTTGTATGTTTGCCTTTTTTTTTTTTTCCCTTCTGAAATGTAGCAAATGTTTTATTGTGGTTACTGATAGAAGATCCCTTTTCACAGTCCTTCACTGAATTAACTATTTTTCTAGCTTTGTGTAAAGAAGATAGCCTTTGGAACATCCTTTTTTTTCCTTTTACCAGCTCCTATCTCTGAGCTGCAGGAATCCTGTGCATGAAGTTACAACACAGTGCTCAAGAAAGACAGAAATCTGTGATTTTATTAGAAAACCATTTGTATCAAACTGAGTAAAGCTGTGACTCCTCTCATGTGTTTCTTTTAAATAGCACCACTGTCTTCAAAACTAGAAAAGGGTGATGGGATTCAAATGAAATCAGAATTCTCTTGTGTCTTCCCTAAAATGCAGGCTCAACCATATCACACATTGATGAGAAATGGGAGAGCTGTTACTGATGGATCTCTCTTCAAAGTTCAGAGGCCTCTGCAAGTTCCTATTCTTTTCCTGGAGTTAGGCTCAAAGTACCAAAATATTGCATAACAAAAGCTACTCCTGCTTTATTGCTAGCAGGCTTATAACCTGGGAGTGTAAAACATCATTAGAAAGCCTATTTTTGCGAGATTCCTGTCCAGATTTCCAGAGCACAAAATCCAGAACATGATCCAAAGAAATGTAGATACTTAAACAATTACAGAATTACAGCAGAGCTTGTGGTTGGTTTTTTTGTTGTTGTGTTTTGTTGTTGGGTTTATTTGGTTGGTTGGTTTGGGGTTGGGATTATTTCTTTAATTTTTTTTTTTATTGCTGTTTTACCATTGTCAATGTTTTATATAAATGATTTTTATACATTTGCATATTGTTTTATCCTTCACTCTTGCCTTCTCAACAATTTCCTTCATTAATGTTTTTTTATTCAGGTTGGTAGTTCTCCATTCTCTTAGAAATGTGTCATTTTTATAAACAGCAGCCTGCAGAAGTGGAGGGTCTTGAGTATTTTCAGAATGAACTGCAGAAACTATTCATTTTCCCCTTACAGCTGTATCAGCATTGAAGATTAACTCCAACTATTAGCTGGATATTATTTAAGCCGGTGCTTTGTTTCAGGTAGACTAATAATGACTTCGCATGCTCTTACCAAATTCTTCTCATTAATAAGTCTTTACTAGATATAAATGAGTTATAGTTTTAGATGCAGTTGACTACTTTGTTCAGATATTACTCTTCAAGTATAGCACACATAAGAATAACTCTGGAAAAGCTCTGTATGAAAACAGTGGCCACCATGAGCTTCAGCTTGTGTACTAGACACTGTAGGTGATGCAGTTGTCAGTGCCAGTGCTGGCTTAAGTGCTTGAACAAGAGTACCTTTTTCTAACTTAAGCAGTTCTGCTTTCTTGCTTCAGTGGTTTTTAGTACTTGAGAAAAACAATGTGCAAATAACTCTGAAAGTTATTGAAGTGTTGCATCCCTTGGACATAAATGCAGCTAATGCCACAGAAATACAGCTCTGAAGAATGAAATTCTGAAACCCCTAGCTCAGGTAATAGCTTTCTCCAGCAATTAGTTATCCCTGTGGGATGTGGTAGATACAGCTAGGACAAGGAATGCCAACAAACTTTAGGATGTAGCAGCAAGTACGTCATAACAGCTGTTGCCAAGAAATTAATCTAGTCCCACAGTGATCAGCTCCACCTATGTCACAGTCCTGTAGGAAAGAAAGGATGTTGCTTAGAGCTATTTTGTATTATAAATGAGTTGAAATGCAGAGATTTTCCCATCAGAATTTAATATAAACCAAGTGGGTTTTGGATTTTTTTTTTCACTTTTGAATTTATTTAGTTTCTGTCTTGAAGCCTGAAACACTCTCTTGTAAAGAAAATCCAGTATTATTCCACTCAAATGTGAAATGCAGATTATATGAAAGTGAAGAAGAGAACAAACTTTCACAGCCAGACTTTTTGTTCCGAAGAAGTACCTTAGTATTACACAGTGTAGCTTTCTGAGCTGTCTGCCTGAATGTATTGAGAAATAAAAAAGCAATTCAAATTCATAGTTTGATGGGGCTTTTTCATACAGTAGTAATCTGTTACTTACAGTGTAGCATCTTACATAAAATACTTTTAGTAGTTAGAATAAAATTATATGAACGCTCTTTGAGCACCCAGTGCAGTAATGAGTGACATGCATAACAGTTTGCACACCACTGGCAATCTCCACTGGCTGTTGGAGATTGTATTGCTAGGTTGCTGGCTGGGAGTCAGGATATCCCTACTGCTTTCAAAAATATCTCTTAGGCCTTTAATTTCCAGCTGAACAATCACCAAAGCTCCATGGAAGAGACCTTGAGCAAAACTTCAGCCTAATAATGCAAATGTGGGTTGGAACTAGATAATCCTTGTGGTCCCTTCCAACCCTGACTGATTCTATGATTCTAAGATCAGTTTGGTGTTACCAGCCCTTATTTATGCGTGAAAATACTTTGAGAACTTACATGTTGTTCAAGGCACTGTCTAGATTTACAGGCTGATCGTATTTCAGCCATGTAGGGCACTTGTGTGAATATGTCTTCACCACATATTGTCTCTACAAAAACATTTCTCTGAGCTCACTTGGTTAGCGGAGAAGGGTGCTGGTGTACTTCCATTACAATCTTACACCTTCAGAGCTGCCCTTTCTAGGACTGTTTGGGAAAGGGCAACAGTGGTAATTACAAGCCCTCACACCAATATAGGCGCATCTGAAAGAGCGTATGTTCAGCTTGTGAAGACACCTTTTTTTTCCACTTAAAGTCAGAACTGAAGTTCAGCCTTGGGTTTCAGTTCAGCACACAGGCAAATTAGCATTCTTCCAAGAGAAGCAAAGCAAAACTGAACAAAATTTATAACATCTGAGGACATGATCCTATTTTCTGTCATTTCAATTGTCTGGTCAAGTGGCAGTACCTACATTATTTACATCAGATTATTGGTCTTCCCTCACCATTGGAGATCTTGACAACTGTTTTGGTCCCTGCTATACAAGAATCATAGAATCAGTTGGGTTGGAAAAGAACACAAGGATCATCTACTTCCAACCCCCCTGCCATAAGCAGGGACACCTCACACTACATCAGGCTGTCTAGAGCCTCATCCAAGCTGGCACTAAACACCTCCAGGTGAGAAGGATGCAGACAGGTTGGAAAGGGTCCAGAGAAGGGCCATGAGAATGATCAGAGGATTGGAAGATCTGCCATATGAGGAAAGGCTGAGAGAACTGGGTTTGTTCGGCCGGGAGAAGAGAGGGCTTATTAGAGAGTATGTCAAAGGATGCTATCATGAGAAGAGAGACTCCCTTTTCACAGAGTCCCGTGGTGAACACAAGGGGCAATGGGGGCAAATTGCTGATGGGGAGATTTGGGCTGGACACCTGAAATTTTATTTTTTTGCTATTTGATCTATTAGACATTGGAATAAACTGCCAAGAGAGGTAGGTGGTGGATTCTCCTGCATTGGACAGTTTCAAGGCCTGGCTGGGCCAGCTCATTTCAACTGTATTCTTACCCTGAAAGGTTGGACTCAATGATCCTTGAGGTCCCTTTGAACCTGATGTTGCATGAATCTATGGAAGTGCCTAAGCTGAACAGATAATAATCATGGAATGGTTTAGTAAAAGTTATTTTTTGTTGCCACTTTGCCACTTTTTCCTCCAACTTCTCTCTGTACTTGATGATCATTTGACTCTTTTGGTCACTTAAACTTTGGGAGGAGCTATTTCCTGCAAAAATTACTCCTGTTTCTGCATTTTTCTATGTTTCTGGTATACGTTGTTTGAAGGCCTGTATAAACAGGACAAATTAAACACAGCCTACACTACTCTTCTGCCCTAGTGACTGTAATGGATTATAGTGGCTGGAAATCTGCACAAGTTGTATTTACAGTGTTCCTCCAGCTGTCTTCTGGGTTCTGTCAACCATCCTGTGATGATCTTTCAGCTCTTTGTTGGGACCTCACTCAATTTGCAGTGTTATCCTGGCTCCTTTTGGGGTTTCTCTGAAAATTTTGCTTGCCAGTTTGTCTATTCTTTGCTGGCTTTGGAGGTGGTCCAGTCTTTGAGAGTGACCCCCTTTTCACACAACCTTTATTTTCTGTTTCTGCTCTGGGCATGTCATTGCTTAGTGACTTAAGTGCAACTGCTAGGAAACCCAAAACATAAATATGCTCTTGTATTTTTTTTATTAATCAGATTTTAATTTTTTTTTTCAGTGAGAGTTTGGGGTTTTCTTTCTTCCTCCTCCTTCAGCTGAGCTGTTTATAGGGAAGTTAATAGGGGAAGGATTTTGTAGTGCTACATGTTTGGGGTTGGATGTGATTGTACAGTGCACAGGCATCTGCTGCTGCCTGGAGAGTTGACCAAGCCTGGCTGCCTCTGTACAACATGTTCAAGAGACATTTGGGCCAGGTTGGGCAAATGTCTCATACTCTCAGGGCATCTGGAAGGAAAAATAAACTGCACCAGTATAGGTTGGGAGGCGATCCACTAGAAAGTAGCACTGTGGAGAAGGACCTGGACGTCCTGGTGGGCAACCAGCTATCCATGAGACAGCAATGTGACTTGTGGCTGATAAGACCAGTGGCACCCTAGGGTGCATCAAGAAGAGTGTGGGCAGCAGATCAAGGGAGGTTCTCTTTCCCCCCTGCTCTCCCCTGATGAGACCTCACCTGGAATATAGTGTTCAGTTGTGGGCTCCCCAGTTCAGGAGGGGCAGGGGTCTACTCAAAAGAGTTGAAAGGAGGGCTACAAAGATGATGGAGTTGGAGCACTGCCTTGTGAGGAGAGGCTGAAGGACCTGGGGCTTTTTGGTCTGGTGAAGAGAAGACTTAGAAGGGATCTAATAAATGTTTATAAATATCTGAGGGCTGGGGCTAAGACAGAGGGGACAAACTCTTCTTAGTTGTGCCCTGTGATAGGACAAGTGATAATAGGTATAAACTACACCACAGGTCTTTACTGTCAGGGTCACGGAGCACTGGCACAGGCTCCCCAGAGAGGTTGTGGAGTATTCTTCTCTGGAGACTTTCCAGCCCTGTCTGGATGCGTTCTTGTGCAACCTGCTCTAGATTCTATGTTCCTGCTCTGACAGGGGGCTTGGTTTTGATGACTTATGGACATCCCTTCCAATCCTTAACATCCTGTGATCTTGTAATCTCAAAGGATATGAGCTTTTGTCCTCCATCTCTCTCCTTAACTATACACGTGAGGAGTAGCACTGCCAAGACGCAGGATGAGTGTAGCTGTGTCTGTTTGCAGATTGCATGCACACAGCTCCTATCCCTGGAGGTATTCAAGGTGAGGCTTGTTGGGGCTCTGAGTGACCTAATCTAATTGAGGATGCCCCTGCTCACTGCAGAGGGTTGGACTAGGTTACCTTTGGAGGTCCCTTCCAACCCAGGTGATTCTGATATATGTGAGGTTAATACTAGGGACTGTCATTGCTACCAACAGCCCGAAGAAAAATCAAAATGAGAAATGGTCGTTGTGTCTGTAATATTTTTGTCTGTTCTGCAATGTTCATCTGTATTCTTCACCTCTTGCTTTTGTTGAAGATTAATGAAAAATTAAAAGATGATGGTGTTTAGCTAAGCAGAACCATTTCCACTGCATCAACACATGTGAATGTCCCCAGGGTATTTTTTGGACAGTAAAGTTGTTAATGGTGCTGATACTTAAACCTATAATTAGCTTCTGAAGTTACCATCAATTCATTTTTATTGTTTTGGTTTGAGAAATCCTCGGTGTATTGAGACCGTTTGGAATAAATTTCACCAGCTAAAAGAACTGTTGTTCAAGATCAGTTAGTCTGAGCCTAAAGACTTGAATCTTATGTCTGCAGCTGTCTAGAAGATATTGAGTAATTATCAGATAGTAGTTTTTAAATATGCTGTGAAGTAACATGGCTATTTACCTCTTACGTACTATTACTATTTTAATGTGAGTTGTATTCCATTTTACACTGCAACGTTTTTCACATTTTGAATCTAGGAACACTTTATTTTTTCAAGTAATAATAATTTTCTTATGGTTCCTGCCCTTTCTTAACATTCTTGTCCTTGTGCTCAGGTTTAAACAGGTCAGAATACTTATTCACTATAGTTCATTCTGTCACTGTAACTGTATCACTTGTAATACTAAGACAATGAGTTTGGCTGCTGTCACTGGGATCACTTGAAAAATGAAGTATTCTAACCTTATGTAGTTTAGGTCCTTTCATTTTGTCTGTGGTGCTGTAGAGGTGCACTCAATGGTCACAATTCCTTTGTGATTGTCTAGGAATGGATTTCTAATTCCTTTCACGGCTTTTGGGAAGTTAGACTAGATGATCTTTTGAGCTCACTTCCAGCCCCTGACATTCTGTGATTCTGACATTCTGTGCTCTATGGGAGGAATGAAGGAATTGTGGAAGTTACTGTGACTGATTGTCAGACTGTTAAAATACAGCATTTTAAGTCACTTTTATTAATGCAATAACTGCTGTAGCAGTGTTTAATTGAACTGTGTTACCTACAAAGTAGGTAGTCTTGAGTTAGCAGATGCAAATTGCAAGAAGTACACAAATCAAAAGTATATTTGGTTTTTGGGGCATATTGTGCAAGTCATTACAAAGAGAGCCTGAGTGAGCTGCAGCTCTGCTGCCTGGAGAAGAAGAGACTGAGAGGTGACCTCAGAAATGTTTATAAATAGGTAAAGCGCAAGTGCTGAGAGGATGGAGCCAGGTTCTGCTCGGTGATGCCCAATGACAGAGCAAGGGGCAGTGAGTGGAAGTTGAGGCATAGGAAGTTCCATGGAAACATGAGAAGGAAATTTTTCACTGTGAGGGTGACAGAGCACTGGAACAAGCATCCCAGGGAAGTTGTGGAGTTTCCCTCTCTGGAGGTATCTGAGACCTAACCTGAATCATAGAATGGTTTAGGTAGGAAGGGACCTCAATGATCATCTAGTTCCAACCCCCTGCCATAGGCAGGGACACCTCCCACTAGATCAGGTTGCTCAAGACCTTATCCAGCCTGGCCTTGAACCCCTCCAGGGAGGGAGCAGCCACAACCTCCCTGGGCAACCCGTACCAGCCTCTTACCATCCTCACTGTAAAGAACTTCTTTCTAACATCCCATTTAAATCTCCCCTCAGCCAGTTTGAACCCATTACCCCTCATCCTGTCATTACAAGACCTCCCCAGCCCTCCTGTAGGCCACCTTCAGATACTGGAAAGCTACTATAAGGTCTCCTCAAAGCCTTCTCCAGGCTGAAATGACCCAACTCTCTCAGCCTGTCTTCATAGCAGAGATGCTCCAGCCCTCTGATCATCTTTGTGGCCCTCCTCTGGACCCTCTCCAGCAGTTCCATGTCCTTCTAGTGGTGGGGGCTCCAGAATTGCACACAGTACTCCAGGTGGGGTCTGACGAGAGCAGAGTAAAGGGGGAGAATCACCTCCCTTGCCCTGCTGGCAATGCTTCTCTTAATGCAGCCCAGGACATGGTTGGCTGTCTGAGCCGTGTGTGCACACTGTTGGCTCATGTTGAGCCTCTCCTCCACCCAGACCCCCAGGTCCTTTTCCTCTGGGCTGCTCTCCAGCCACTCACCACCCAGCCTGGAGTTGTGCTTGGGATTGCAGCGACCAAAGTGCAGGACCTTACACTTGGCCTTGTTGAATGTCATTAGGTTGGCCTGGGCCCACCTCTCCAGCTTTTCCAGGTCCCTCTGGATGGCATCCCTGCCCTCCAGCAAGTTGCCTGTGCCACACAGCTTGGTGTCATCTGCAAACTTGATGAGAGTGCACTTGATTCCTCTGTCCACGTCACTGACAAAGATGTTAAGCAGCACTCGTCCCAGTACTGACCCCTGAGGGACGGCACTTGTCACTGGTCTCCAGGTGGACATTGTGCCCTTGATCACCACTCTCTGCATGCCATCATCCAGCCATTTCCTTATCCAGCGCATTGTCCACCCATCAAGTCCGTGTTTTTACAGTTTGGTGACCAGGATGTCATGTGGGACAGAGTCAAAGGCCTTACTCAGGTCTAGGTAGATGACATCAGTTGCCCTTCCCTTGTCCACTGTTGCTGTGAGTTCATCATAGAAAGCCACCAAATTAGTCAGGCATGATTTGCCCTTGGTGAAGCCATGCTGGTTGCCACCAGACACCTCTGCTTTGTTTTCTATTTGCTGTAGCAGAGCCTTGAGGAGTATCTGCTCCGTGATCTTGCCAGGCACAGAGGTGAGGCTGACTGGTCTGTAGTTCCTGGGGTCATCTTTTTTTCCCTTCTTGAAGATAGGTATTATATTTGCCCTTTTCCAGTCAGCAGGAACTTCACAAGTCTGCCATGACCTTTCAAATACGATGGACAGTGGTTTAGTAACTTCGTTTGCCAGTTCCCTCCAGGCTCGTGGGTGGATCTCATCAGGCCACATGGACTTGTGCATGTGGGCTGGTCTTCCCTCCCTCAGTCCTTACTTTTGCTCTCTGGAATTTGGACATTGTGGCTGGAGCACTTGCTGCTGAAGACTGAGGCAAAGAAGTCATTGAGCAACTCAGCCTTATCTGTATCCCTTGTTGCTAGCACCTCCATTCCTTCTAGAAGGGTCCCACATTCTGCCTAGTCCTCCTTTTCTCACTAATACACCTAAAGAAATTCTTCTTGTTCCCATTAATGTCCCCAGCCAGATTCAGCTCTAGCGGTGCTTTAGCTTTCCTAACCTGATCTCTGCTTGCACAAACAATGTCTTTGTATTGGTCCCAGGTTACCTGTCCTTTCTTCCACTCTCTGTAGGCTTTCTTCTTGCATCTAAGTGTGTCCAGGAGCTCTCCATTCATCCATGCAGGCCTCCTTGCATTCTTACCTGCCTTCTTCTTTTTTGGGATGCATTGATGCTGGGCCTGAAGGAGGTGATCCTTGAGCATTGTCCAGCTTTCTTGGCCCCCCTTCCTTCCAGAGTTCTTTCCCATGGCATCCTGCCAAGGAGATTCCTGAAGAGATTGAAGTCTGCTCTTCTGAAGTCCAGAGCAGTGAGTGTGCTGTGCCTCCTCAATGCCTTGAGGATCTAAAACTCTACCATTTCATGGTCGCTGCATCCTAGACTATATTTCAGCTTCACTTCACTCACCAGCCCCTCCTTGTTGGTGAGGACTAGGTTCAGAATAGCACCTTTTCATGTGGGTTCCTCTACCACTTGGAGGAGTATGTGTTCCTGTGTGATCTGGTATAGGTGATACTGCTCTGGCAGGAGGTTGGCCTGGATGAACTTTCAAGGTCCCTTCCAGCCCCTAACCTTCTGTGATTCTGTGGTTAAGGTGGCTAAGAAAAATGACTTCCACAGTGTTACTATATGACATTCAGTCTAAAGTGTGAGTACTTGGTATAAGTAGGAAGAGATTAGAAAGGGATAGTGCTGGGTGCAGAAGGTCACTTTGGGTAATTATAACACCTCCACTTCATGTTTCTTAAGTGTAAAGGGCCAGACATTGCTTAACAATTCTTTTACAAAACCCTTACTGAAGATGATAACTGACTCTCAGCTCTCTGAATCAGGATCAGTATATTTAATTATCTTACATCTTCCTTTAACATTCTTTCTTGGTGCATCTCTTTGACTTTAAAGGAAAAGCTACACTGGAGGATTTTTTCAGTTGTTTCTTAATTTTAGAACCAAACTCACTTTCTTCGTACTGTAGTTATTCTGCATTTGGTAGCACTATATAATTTCAGTAACTAATTTGGCTCCCATATTTGGATTGGTCTGAATTTCTCATCAGTTTGGTAGTCTTATTTTAAACAGCTGGTTTAGGGTCATTGTCCCTGTAATGTTTGACCCTCAGATGATAAGCCAAGTGGCATTGGGGTGATAGACATCTCAGATTTAAAGTTCTCGAATCCTTAAAAACACTCATCAATACTTTATTTTTCTTCTCTGTAGCCTTATAAAGAAGTGTAATGAGGCAGCCTGAGGATTGAAAAGAACTTCACAGTTAGAAGTTGTCTCATAGAAGCAACATGGAAATGGATTTGCTTAGTTTGACTGTTGCAAGTGATGTGTGTGTGATGATAAGAACATCTCAATGTGTTGCTGAATTTGTATCTGGAAGTCAAGAGCTAAAATTGTCAGTGTCTTCCTTTTCCAGTCACTATATCTAATCCATTTTATGCTTTGCTTAGACAAATAAAAAAGTACTTTAGTTTATAAAATGTTATATGATATCGTACTGATTATTAGTGTCCTCATTAAAATGCCACTGGTTTTGGAATTGTGTCAGTTTAAGAGTAAAGATTTGGGATGTTGCAAAAGTGAAGAATGAAGATGGATTTGCATTTTTCATGTACTCATCATTGAGCAGTTGCGTGCTGTTGTTGTTTTCTAATACTCTTCTGATAAAGGATGCTGGGGAGGGCAGGAAACCTACCAAGGTCTATTCACATAACTTTGTTTTGTGAAATGCAGAGAAGTTAGGGCAATGAAACGTTAGCTCCTGGAAAGTAACCTATTCAGTGGCTGGTATAGACCTGTAGCAGTAGCTAAACATTTTTACTTCTATAAAATTATTTACAGGTTCATCAAGACATAAAACTATTATGGAATTCATTTGCCAGTAAGACTTGCATCCAATTAAGGGTTAATAGACATTTTATGTCTGCTCTTGGCCCATTTGTCTGTCTAGCTTGGTAGTTCCTTTGGGAGAAAATATGACGATAGCTGCTCTTAGAGCTTCAGGAGAGAACAGAATTATTTTTCCACCATACAGGCTGATGAATTCAGAATATCACATTCATTACCTCCTATGTTTCAGCAAATATCCTGCTCTATGAACTGCAGAAGGAAGCCATTGTGGGAGAAACCCGATTTCACCAAAGGAAGCTTTTCATAAGTTAGCTCGATAGAAATAAGTGCAGGAGGTTTTTCGTTTGTTTGTTTCTGCATAGTTCCTTCACGTGGAATCAGTTGAGTGATGCTGTTTCCACTGGCTCCAGCAATATCGAGGCCATTAATAATAAAAGTTTTGTACTGTTTTTGCCATTGCTTGGAAAATTCTCTCTTTCCCTGCTGAGCAAGCAGCTATGAAAAAAATTTCTCAGCAAGATGAATTTGAGGTCTTGCATGCTCTGTATAACAGGATGCACAAATATGGCTTTGAGAGGGTAACACTTGAGGGATGCAAGTCGAGACTGAATAAAATGCATGTACATGAAATGGAAAAACCTTATAAGGTGTCTTATTAAGTTAAAAGGTGCAGGAAAGGATAAAAAAAAATAGATGTGAAGGTTATTTTTTATAGTGACTATCAGTACCTCAGTCTGAGGCAAATAATTCCTGATAGTTTGGCATCCAAGCTTAGCTATTAAAGTCAGCCAGCAAAACTAGTGAATTAGGAGTACGGCAGACTGCTTTTCTCTAGAACTGCTCACCCAATAGAATGTATTTTAACTTAATTTCCATAGACATTATCCCTGTGAAAGCTTCCCATCAAATACCATGAATTTTAGATTTGTAAGGGATATTTCAATGCATGAAATCAGTTTGAAAATTCTGTGATTTGTTGATGGATGTTTTTTGTTTGGTGGATTTTGTTTGGTTTGGGGTTTTTTTTTGGAAGGGGGGG
Organism: Psilopogon haemacephalus; assembly: GCA_013396835.1. Taxonomy (NCBI): domain Eukaryota; kingdom Metazoa; phylum Chordata; class Aves; order Piciformes; family Megalaimidae; genus Psilopogon; species Psilopogon haemacephalus. The sequence continues at coordinate 32,492 of VWZI01011983.1, forward strand.
TTGTTTTTGTGGTGGTGGTTTTGGGGTTTTTTTTTGTTTTTTTGGGGGGTTGGTTAGGGGCTTTGTCCTCCAGGAAAATAAATGCAGGATGTGAGTGTGCAGAAAATATGAACACCTATATTAAAGCCACCTCATATTTCTCATGCTTACAGAGGAAATTTTCCATTGCTTGCAATTTTGATGAGCTCTCACTGGGATTTTTCCATCACCTCTTTCTACCTTTCTACTACTTCTACATTTGGGGAGAGATAATGTCATTACATGTGTAAATGAAATACCAAAGCCATTTATATGTAATTTATGACAAGAATAGCTACACTTGATTCTCATGCCTTTGATGTAGCTCTAATGCTTGTAATGTTTTATTGTATTTGGTGTGTAGTATTTCATCCTTGTAAAGTGTCTTGTCCAGATAAGACTTGAGTTTATCAAGGAAGTGACTTTTAAAATCAAATTTATATAATATTTTTAATGTTATAGAATCATAGAATGGTTTAGGTCGGAAGAGACCTCAAAGATCATCCAGTTCCAACCCCCTGCCATAGGCAGGGACACCCTCACTAGATCAGGATGCTGAAGACCTCACCAAGCCTGGCCTTGAACACCTCCAGGGAGGGAGCAGCTGCAACCTCCCTGGGCAACCTGTGCCAGTGTCTCACCACCCTCACTGGAAAGAACTTCCTCCTAACATCCTGTTTAAATCTCCCCTCTGCCAATTTGAACCCATTCCCCCTTGTCCTGTCATTAGAAGACCTTGTGAATAGTCTCTCCCCAGCCTTCCTGTAGGCCCCCTTCAGATACTGGAAGGTTACTGTAAGGTCCTCTCGAAGCCTTCTCTTCTCCAGGCTGAAAAGCCCCAACTCTCTCAGCCTGTCCTCGTAGCAGAGGTGCTCTAGCCCTCTGATCATCTTTGTGGCCCTCCTCTGGACTCTCTCCGGCAGTTCCATGTCCTTCTAGTGGTGGGGGGGCTCCAGAACTGCTCACAGTACTCCAGGTGGGGTCTGACGAGAGCAGAGTAAAGGGGGAGAATCCCCTCCCTTGCCCTGCTGGCAATGCTTCTCTTAATGCAGCCCCGGACACGGTTGGCTGTCTGGGCCACGTGCACATATGTTCGTAGCAAATTCTTTAATGTTCATTGGTAATGCTTCATTTTGGTTTGATTCAGGTAAGTCAGGGTGAAATACTGCAAAAGGATATGGAAAAGTCTGTTTGTTATTAAAGGAGCAATAACTGGACTTTGGGGATCGTGTTTAAGATACGCTAGTGTTTCCCACAGCCACACCCTGAGTGTATGATCTTTAACTGAATTCATGGAAACATTAATACCACTTCGTACAGATTGCAGCTGGCAGTGTCTATAAAATCCCTGCCTCACAAAGATCATAGGCTTTTATGTGACAGTGTGCAATGATACATTTCATTCTACTGCAGTGTTACTCTATAGCTCTGTGAAACAGATGGGATGCATTGTGAAAAGGTTGTCAGACACAATGAGGTTATGCGAAGACTCCAGAATCCCAGTAATGATCATCATTGGAGCTCTCCTTCAGAGGATATGAAATAGTGCAGTGCTTGACCATCAAATGTGTGTGTGGCTTGCAGACTGCATGCCAGCTGAATTGTTAAATGATCCACCAACAGCTTTTGCTATTTCAAACTATTAACGTTTTTCCAAACAGCATAAGCTCTTCACATAGAATTTCGCAGTGTCAGAGTCACATTTCTGTTAACAGTATGAATATGTAATAGGATATCAACCAAAATATATGGTCAGGTAGACCTGGCCGTGTCCACTCATTAGCTGTTGTTGAACTCTGGTACTTCCAATACAGAATTCAGACTTTGCAGGAGGCCATTGATGGACAAATTTGCAAAGAGATAGTTTCTTACTTTCATGTAAGCACTGATGTGTATAATTTCAAGTGGAAGAAATTTTAACAAAGTGATGAAAGGGATACAAATGCATTCCTTCTGTTAGTGCCCATCAGGTGTCCCTGGCCATGGCAGAGGGTTTGGAAGTAGATGATCCTTGAAGTGCCTTCCAGCCCTGGCAACTCTGTGATGCTGTGTCAAGATTTCTTCTTAGATACTCTTCTATAGTCAGAGTTAAAGGTTGTTCTTGTGTAAAAGAGAGATTATGCTTTGAAAAGAAAATGTAGATTGTCAAAGATAGGTGGTAGAGATTACCACATAAATAAATTCTAGCTGGTTGAATATGGCTTTAGCTGTCCAGTCATCAGTGCTGTCTGGGTGTATGTACAAAGAAAAACTTTGAGACTCTTGCATTTATACTGGTGCCACTTGTTCTGTGTTCTCTATGTACACTTTCAAATCAGAGTAAGGAATGCATAGGGAGGTACCTAAGAGAGGTTGGTGTAGTCACTTGGTAGCAGTTTGCTTCCTGCTCTCCTTATTTTGTTAAGCTGTTGAATTAATTGCTATTATCTTGTAATTAATTTTAAACCTGGCAGCACCTCTAGAAAAACAAATGTTTCTTCATTCCTTTGGTCTCTATCACAGTTCTGCTGCTTTCAATATTCTTGTGGGTATAGTAGGACATGGATGAAACTGAAGGGAATTCCCATTTAGAAGACTTTGAAACATTGATGCATGATATTTTCCTTAATTTGTCAACAAAAACGTTAGGGAGTCAGAAAATGAAGTTAATGTAAGATAATACTGTCTGTAGCAGTATTTTGCTGTATCTCATCACTTCAAGGAGGTTTAAGTAGAATACAGAAAAACCTTTTGTCATTCTGCCTGATTTATGGCTGCCTGCCTTAAGATGATTTCTGCAGCCAGTCTGTAAGGAGGAGGAGAGCTGTGTAAAAGCCCTGGTTATAAATGTAAAGACAAAACCTTTGACATCGTTTAATCTTTCCTTTGAGTATGTGCACTCACTCTTCTGCCATTAGAAGTCATTCACAGGCCTTTGCTGCTCTTCACTCTACTGAGTATAGACCCTTGGAAGTCAAGACCTGTGTCTGTACTGGTCTCAAGAAGATGTGTGTCTACTGTTATGTAGCTATAGAGTTAAATAAATAAATAAATGTATAAAAGGAAATTTCATTCTATCCTGTTGATACTAATTTTAACTACTCCTGTTTTTAAACTGTGTGGAGTCTCACAAACTCCTTTATTGTTAGCGTGATCCATGTGAACCCAGGTTTAAATGTTTGCTGCTAAAATGCCATTTTAGGAAAGTAACAGATGAAAAAACATGGGAAAGATGGGAAATATCTGTGGCTAATTAAAAACAAAAGAGACAAGCTTCAGAGCCCTACAATTCAAAAAAGCTGCTGCTTATTCTTGGCTTTTGCTACAGGATGGATCAGTAGTTTTGATAATTCAGTACAGTATAAAATGTATTGTCTAATATTCCAAGGGTGAAATATTCCAGATCTTGCACTTTTGCCTTCTGGCATGTGAAAGTTTAGAATGAAGAGGAAATGCTCTGAACTTTGGTGACTTAGGTTGACCTGGTAAAGGCTTTGAAGTATCCAGTGGTTTGTTTTGTTTTGAAAAAATAGAACCAAGATTTTTTTTTCTAAGGCTGCCTTAAATCTACCTGAATGTTTTTGAAATAGTAAATGCATCAGATACATGCCATGAGAGAAAACACTAATATCTGGCATGAACTTCCATTTGAAGTTTCATTTTCACCTAGGCTGCAATCAGTGCCTATGAAAAGAAAATGGCTTTGAGGATACTTTAGTTCTTTGTATTAGGTCTAAAAAACAACAGCAACCAAAAAAAAAAAAAACCAACAACAGAAAATCTAAAGACTGTAGTGCTTCTGACATTGCCATGGAGAGTTTATATTTGGTTCATCAGTTCTACTCAAGTCATTGACCAATAGTGAACCCAGAGTTAGGACAGCAGTTCTGATGCAGTAGCTGCAGCAGCACTGTGTTTGTGCTGGCAGAAGCAGCTCCATTTCCTGGCCATCTGCTCCTATCCCATCCTGCTTGGAGCTGCTGGTGTGGCATGATCACCTGAAAATGAACAATTTCATTTTTTTAATCACATTTTGAAATTTTACCAAAATTTATCCATAACTGAATGAGAGCATGTTTATATGTGAATATTCCCATTTCTGAAAGGGAATCTGGAAGAATATGATGTAAAACCTATGAGTGTCATAGAATATGCTCAATTGCCAGACTGTGTTGGGGCCAGTAGGAGAATGCTTGAATGGTAAAATCTGAAAAAACAAGTCCTGTATCTTTTGGTTAACCCATTCTCCCATTCCCATTGCCATGTTCTGACTTTGAGAAAAGTCTGTGAACCATGGAAATTCTGTTCTTGTAAAATTAGCATGTGTCAATGAAGGAATGACAAAAAAAAAAACTTAAAAAACCCAGCCAGCTGAGAAAATTACTTCATGCTGTAAACATTTTCACAAAGAAACCTTTGGATCTCTTTTGGGCCCTTACTTGGTAAACAGGATCAGTCATTCAAATGAAAACACTGATTGGAAGGGATACAGAGTAGCAGTTCTCTGTAGCCTTCAAGCAGCAGTGTTTGGGATTTAAAAAAAAAAAAAAAGCCTTATGACATCTGAGCAATCGATCTATAGAACAGTTAAGGTCTACTTGATACATTCATAAATTCATACTGGTTTAGTCAGAATAGTTATAATTTTGTTTGGAGGTGAAGTCTTTTTTGAATGAATAAAGCATTTTTTTTTCACGTATATCAAAGAATATCTCAGGCTGAATCAAGGCTAGCTCTAAGCTCCTCACAGGACTACCTACAGCTAAATCATATGACTGAAAGTGTCGTCCATAAATGACTGTGTCTAGATAACTATACTCATATCGGGTTGCTTTTTTGCAGGTTACACTTCTGTAGGTGCATACTGAGGAAAGCAAGACAGAAAACACTTTTATTTTCTCTGTATGTGATTAGGGTCCTCTGTTTTCTCTCTCAGCCATAGCAGAGTCAATATCTGTACTCTATTAAGAACTACCCCACGCCGTTCAGTGTTTCCTGAAAGCTTCTCTTAAAATCTTTAAGACATTCACTGGTTTTAATATGCATCTGGAATGAAGCAGCAGAATTTGGGCTTGAGCAGGAAGATCGGACAGCTCCAGTGTCATACTTGTGATGCCTTGCTATACTGTGTAATTGGCTTTGAGGTCCCATCAGTTACACATCCCTATGAATTCAGGGGTTGGCTCATGAAGATTTGTTGCATATGTCTGTGGATATCATGCTTCAGTTTTAGTTACAGGGTTTTGTTGTTATTGAACCGGAAGAATATGGATTGGCAAAGGATAATGAGGCATTGAAGTATAGCTGGTAAGAATGTGGGAGTCTTCAACTTTTTGCTAGCATGAAATCTGTGGGAATGAAAGAATGTCATGAGCAATCCCCTTGGTCTTAAATTAATATATTAACTGGAACTTCCTTACCACAGCATAGAAGTTGCTTTGGAGAAAGAGAAATTTCAAGAAAGTTTACTGAATATTTTGACATTACTATAGCAGGAAATTAATATGATAGAAAACAGAGAGGTACTGGTGCTAAACAATCTTAATCAGCAATTGGAAATTAATATTTCATTATTCTGCTCTCATTTGAATTTCTGTTAGTAATAATTTCTACTATGTTTATTAGAGACCACTCTAGTATTTTTATGGATGGCTTTGTTCAGCAGAGGAGCCTTCCTTCACGATTTCTCTATACTTGTATGAGCTCTGCAGAAATTAAATGCCCTGGCTTATAGAACACTGACATGAACTTGGTGACTTGTGCCTAATAGTATATGTAGCTATCTTGATAGATTTTAGACATCAAGGAACAGTTTAGGTAAGGACTATGAGTTGAAAATGGTTAAGACTGTAAAGTGAAGAGTAACAAGTGCTTACAGAATGATTGTCAAATTGCGATCACTGAAAAATCTAGAGGCATTAATAACTACAAACTTTTGGAAATGAGAATAAGCCATGTCAACCTGTGGTAAAGATTTTACTTGCTAGCTGCCTTCATTTAAAAACTAGTTCCTCAAGAGAACTATTTTGGTTGTCAGTATCACTGTTTAAGAGAATGTAAAAAAAAAAAAAAAAAGCTGTCATTTAAAAAATTTAAATAATTGGGGAAATATTAGCCTGAGCTTTTTGTGTTTTGATGAAATATGTACAAAAGTGTGTTACTGGGGAACTGATACTGGCAGTAAAGGTTGTATGTAAGCTGCCAGCTCTTGCTCCATCATGGCATGTTAAAACTAAGGAAATCACACTGTGTTACACTGTTAGGCTCTGACAGAGGTTTCCATTTAGAAGATAAAATAACCAGTATTTGAGTCACAAAATACCCAGAAAAACATCAGGAAATTACTTTGGAAATGTGTAGTATTTTGTCTCTAACTTACCCAAATAATTCTACTTTTGTTTGATACTTACAGCATTCATATGGTGCATTTATTTAGCAAAGTTAGATAATCCTACTGGATTGCAATTTGAATCTTTGTCTGTCTTCCATGTGCAATTATAGCATTTGTTACTGCTGGTTTCATGTGGTTTTGAGTCAACAGAAAGTTCCTCATATTTGAGAAGGAGGAGTAGAGGCTTCATAATTTAGAGGAAAGGCATTGAAAGGACAGAGGCCAAGAGCCCTCACTGATGCAATGGACAAAGACACAAAACCATTTTAGGTCTGTAATCTGCCATGTGGAGAGAAGTAATGTTGTCAAGAGCAAAAATTGCAGATTATTCCAGGGGACAAACCTTGTGGATGTTTTCTCCTCCAAACCTTCATGTGGAGGCTTATGTTGTGGTAAGTTTTCCTCTGGTTGTTGACTGGTTTGTTTCTTAACTTCATGTTTCTTCTTGGAACACTTTACAATGTCATCCAAACATGTGAACTGGACATGTGAACCTCTGACAGGTTCTTAGAATTCTAGGTATTATTAGAACTGGCCAAGAATGTGGTCAATTACTGCTAGGAATTTCTGCTGGGTGCAGGAGACAAAACTTGGCTGAAAGGTAGCTAAAAGCTATTAATGGGATAGTAGACAGGAGTCATTTAATCTGTGTAATCTTATCTACAGCTGGTTCTTTACTCTCTGCAAGACATCTGGCAAGCAGCTAGGGTGATACAAAAGCAAAAATCCAAAAGATCTGCATGCTAATATAAAGAATAAAAGGTGTGAAACATCTCTGTGAACCAGTAATTTTCTTCTTGCAGTAATCTTGTGACTTTGAAAGATGCAGAACATGTGGCCAAGAAACAACCACTGAGAGCTTTTTCATACTAAGCTGAACTACCATGCATTATGAATTTTTTAGAACAGCAAAATGGAGATATGTCACTAACGTTGTTCTTTGAGTCATAGAATCATAAAATCATAGAATGATTTAGGTTGGAAGGGACCTCAAAAATCATCTAGCTCATGTGGGGGTTACATTTTATGTATTACATTAGCATCCATGTTCTCTTTTGATCATAGCTGGAAGGGATCTCAAAGATCATCCAGTTCCCCCCCACCCCCCCCCATAAGCAGGGACACCTGCCACTAGAACAGGTTGCTCAAGGCCTCATCCAACCTGGCCTTGAACACCTCCAGAGAGGGAGCAGCCACAGCCTCCCTGACCAACCTGTGCCAGTGCCTCACCACTCACTAGAAAGAACTTCTTCCTAGCATCTAGTTCCTTCTTCCTAACATCTGCCATTTTAAACCCATTACTCCTTGTCCTGTCATTACAAGACCTTGTAAACAGTCCCCAGCCTTCCTGTAGCCCCTTTCAGATACTGGAAGGCCACTATAAAATCTCTTCAAAGCCTTCTCTTCTCCAGGCTGAAAAGCCCCAACTCTCATAGCCTGTCCTGATAGCAGAGGTACTCCAGCCCTCTGAGCATCTTCGTGTCCTCCTCGGGACTCACTCCAACAGTTCCATGTTCTTCTTGTGTTGGAGGCTCCAGAACGGTACACAGTACTCCAGGTGGGGTCTCACAAAAGCAAAGTAAAGCATCCTCAGGATTGTCATTGTACCACAACAGCCCCTTAGGAAAAACAAATCCTCGGGAAAAAAGGTAGAAGGAGGAATATTTCACTGTGGCATTGATCACTTTGGGAGCAGTATTGTGCGTTCAGAGAATGTCTAAGAAAACTTCCTATTTATAAAGTCAACTATTTACTATAATTCTTTACATTGTGGTTATATAATTGCTGCAGCTCTTTTCCTGATTGCTGGTTTACTTGTGAAGATCATGTGCCCTGTGAGCCTCTTTGTTCTGGGGTGCAAGATGAGATCTACCTTTATCCCTTTGTAAGCCGCTGCATTTCTCAGACAAGCTCTTTGCATGCTCTGTCTTTATGGTGCTGCTTGCTACCAGTTGGTGGTGCATGCAATGATCTCCAAAATTATATCAAGACCTTGTTGGTTGGTTTGTTTTTCCATGCCCATTGGAGTTGAAGAGAGGAGGTCACAGTGGGGATTTGAAAGCATAACTCCAACGAGGGTAGGAATGCCCTCTTACAGCAGTCCCATTAGCATCACACTTGAGTTGTACCACTTTTTAAAACCAGTCTAGTAAGTTAAATTTTATTTACTGTAAAATAGAGCAACATGGATCTGACATTTTTGGTACTCTGGTGTTCCTTCAAGTGAAGGAGAACACATCTGGAAAAACCCAAGCCCTGTCACTAACTGAATGAGCAGTGCAGTGAAATCTGTTGGAAGCTGTGAAGAGCTTATGGTTCTGTACAGTAAAAAAGTGTCTGAGGATCAAACTCCTTTATCTCCTGTCTTGCCTGTTTTAAGAGTCTATAACTGCTGATGGTCTTAATGTACAGTGGCAGTGAATAGGGAATTCTAGTTTCATGCAACTGTGCTGCCCGCAGTTTGTTGGATTTGTTCCCTAACTATTGTTATTGAGCCTTTTTGACTGTAAGTGTAAAGAGAAGGGAGTAAATCCCCCACAGCTGTGAGCTGCTATATGATACCATCAAAGCAGTTTGGTCCAAATTGTGGCAAAAGTGGTTCCTCAAATTTGAGAATGTTGATTAGGGAGATTTCCAAGTTGTCCTGCATTGCTGCCAAGATAAGTGTGGCAATTTTGTAGTCTACTTTCAGGACCAAATGAGTCTGGTATATGTTAACGTTTGGCTAGTATTGCTCGCTTGCAAAGTCATTTAAGTTGAAGTAGTTCTGCTTCTTCGTGGGCAGAGTATTTCCCAGAAATTTTATGTGAATGAAGATATAAATCAAAGCTCTTGTCTGTAGTTCTATTGAGGCTGAGGTTGGGTGGGGTGTTGGAGGTTTTTTGGTTTTTTCTCTCTGTACTACAGCAATTCAAATTACGGACACTTGGAAAAGGGTTGGGCATTTTCTAGTCTTGGGCTGAAATAACTGAGCATTGCCTGGGGTTTTAAATACTTTGAGTTGTATGCTTCCCTCTAAAAAGAACCAGCAATAAAAAAAGAGCATGTATGTCTAAAGAAAAAGCAAAAGCAAACTGGGAAGTGCAAGGGGTGGCTGGTGATGGTCATGAAAATCCTCTGATCCCCATTTTCAGTCAGAGAGGAAGGCTAGACGTCTGCATTCAGTTTTGGCCTCCCCAGTTCAAGAGGGACAGGGATCTGCTGGAGAAGGTCCAGCGGAGGTCTCCAAGAATGATTAGGGAACAGGAGCACTGCCTGATGAGAAGAGGCTGAGGGACCTGGGGCTTTTTAGTCTGAAAAAGACAAGACCAAGAGGGGATTTCATAAGTGTATATAAATACCTGAGGGCTGGGTATCAGGAGTGGGGGGGATAGGCTCTGCTCACTTGCTCCCTGTCATAGGATAAGGAGCAATGGATGTAAGCTGCAGCACAGGAGGTTCCAGCTCAACACAAGGGGGAACTTATTTACTTTCAGGATCACAGAGCACTGGAACAGGCTCCCCAGAGGGTCGTCATCTTTGGAGACTTTCAAGGCCTATGTGGATGCATTCCTTTGTGACCTGAGCTAGATTGAATGGTCCTGCTCTGGCAGGGGGGTTGGACTCAATGGCCTCTTTGCATCTCTTCTAACCCCTGATGTCCTGTGATCCTGTGCTTGCGTATGTTCAACTTCAGTGTTGTGAGATTATAGCACACTACAAGAGCTGTAATTTACAGTGGTTGCAGCTTGTTGCCCAGAGAGTTTGTGGATGCCCCATCTCTGGAGGTGTTCAAGGCCAGGTTGGATGAGTCCTTGAGCAGCCTGGTCTGGTGGGAGGTGTCCCTGCCCACAGCAGGAGGTTGGAATTTAGATGATCTTTAAAGTCCCTTCCAACCCAAACCGTTCTATGATTCTATAGTGAATTAAAGTCAGATTTAAGGGGCAACTGCTTAAGGTAGAAGCTGCCTGAATTTTTTCTTCTGTACTAAATTTGTTCAGGTGATTTAAATTCTAAAAATAGTTTTTCCTGCTGAATACTTTCTTAACTCCTTTTGCTGTGTTTTTGAAATGGCAAGTGTTTGGAGCATGGCAAAGATGGCATTAATTTCCTGAGATGGTGGAGGAAGGTTAACAGTAGAAACAGATGAGGCAGGATGGCTGGGTAGAGAAAGCAGAAGGAAGAGAAAGGCTGTACCAGCAAGTGCTTTGACTCAGTTCAGTGTGCAGTTCCTTTGAATTCCTTCTCTCAGTAGATGTCACTGCTGTCAGTGGCAAACAGAATACAGACCTTTGGAGTATCAATTTTTGTTTAGTTATCACAGTTTTAGAGAGAAATCATGCACTAAAAACAAACATTGGATTTTGAAGACCTGATTTGCCATTGAAATTCCCTGTTCTCTTCCCACTACTCTTTTCTTTTGCTGGGAAAATATTTGTGCCAGAGGACTAAAACTGTTGAGTTCACTGACTTAGTAACATTCAGTATTTATCAGGTAAATCACGGTCCTGCTGGCCATTCCTCAAATCAACACTGCCACAGAGTAGAGTCAGAGAACACTGTCTAAGCTTCTACTATCTTTTCCCTCAAATGCATTGAAATTCATCTCAGTCCAACACAGTTGTCCTCTGTTCCCCACAGTAAAATTGTCAAACCTATTTTATGGCAGAACAACTTGGGAGCATTATTATTTAGAGAAACTTAAGAATAAGTCCCTTTTTAGTACTTATTTATTTTCTTTGTGCATCTAACACTTCCCAGCTCTGAGAGGGAGAGACCTTTCTGAGAATTGTATTTGCTCTGAATCTCATCAGAACAGATGTTTAATAAAAGCAGCCTGACTTTCTTGGCAGTACTGGCTTCCTACCTCAGTCAGTGGACTCTGTTGCTATGAATGTTCTTGTCCAAACTAACTGGAATAAATATAGAGTGAATGAATTCATGTAGTGATGCAAGAAATGCCTTCATGAAGTCCAAACAGACATCTGAATGACCTTCATCCTGCATTTTGTAATTTTATTTACACGTAAGGTTCTTATGCAGTTAGAAAATTTGAGGAATGTAAAGCATAGAGTGATTTTTGGACTTAATTTTGTATCTCCTGGCAAGAGTTAATAATTTAGCAATGGTTATTGAAATCATAGATAGAAATGTCTATAAAACGACTAGATATGAAAAGACTTGGACCATTATAGAAACCAAGCTAAGAAGTGGCTTTTGATACTATGAAAGAGAAACAATCATGTACTGTGGTTCAAAGTAGAAAAATCCTGCTGTCGTTTGCATGATAGTGCATCTTTTAGGTAAATAAGAATATGAAATATTAAGTGAGGGCAATATTGGAGCATCTTAAATTTACCATCCAGCTTTTCTTTTACCATAAGGACTTTTGTAACCCATTTTCAATGCTTGTGCACACATATAGAAAACTTATATTAATTGTGGTTGCTGCATTCTACTTCACCAATCTCTTTTCTTGCCCTGTGCACATCATGTATTGAGTTTAACACTGTGTAGATGAGCTTTGGCATACTTTGGAGAGAGGAGTAGTAAATTTCAGTTCCTTAGAAGGCCAGTGTCTTTTTTTTCCCCATCCTAGGTAAACAAACACGACTTGAAGTGAATTAAACTTGTAAGGGGTTTGAATTCATCTCGCTTGCCCCAAGTTATCCTGCAGAAGTGAAACCATATTGCCCCTTTACTAATTTAGGTGTCTATTTGTATTTGGTTTTCAGTCACTACATGCAGTTACTTAGGTTTTCCTTTAGTTATCAGACAGTGGAGTTTACATTTATCTGCTCAACATAGTTCTCATCAGACATGGATTTTCCAGAGGAGTAGCTCAATCTGAGAAGACATTTCATGTATGCTAATTGGTCTTGCTGTTAGGTCCTAAGAGCCTTAAGAACAGTATATTAGAATTTTAGTGTCGTGCTGAGTTACCTGTGTGGTTTTCTGAATTCAGTGGTAGAGGATTGTGTGCCAGTGAAAAAAAAAAAAAGGGTGACGATTACTGATACAGCTTTAGCCCTGGGTACAACAGGCATCTATTTTACAGCACGGTTCTTGTGTTTTCATTGAGCTGTACAGAAAACAGCAATGGCCTTATATTTTGTAGTCAATATATTCTACAAAATGCTGCTTATTGTATTACAATTGTGTGAAAAGGATGAGCTTTTTCGTAAAATTCCTTCTGATGACCAGTGTATTGTCAGTTGTTTATCGTTCATCAATCTTTCATAGGATGTGACTGCTGGATAAGAAACCCTTCCAATGGTAAGGGCAAGCCTGATCTGAGGGAGAATGTGACTTGGGTCAGGAAGCAAGTTTGTGTAGGTACTCAGCTCCTAACAGCCCTCTTCATTCCATAGCAGTGAGATCTCTGAGCTAGATATATGTGGGATCATAAAGGTACAGGAGTTATATATCTTAAGTAGCAATGTGTTATTATTAGTGAATTAATCTGTGCAAAGGAGCTAACCTCACTCAGATGTGGATCCCTTCGTTTTGGCTGATAATAGCTTTGTTAATACTAGTGACAGAGAGGTACTCAGATTTTGAAGGGTGGTTTAGTAGTAATAACTTCATCTAAAGGTGTGTGCAAGAAGAGAAGCTCTTGTCCCAGTTCCAGGCACAGCTTTGTGATCTTCTCAGGATACTTGACACAATGAAGCATCGCATAAGACATCCTTTCCCTTTCTTTTGAGTGATTTGTCATAGCATGGTTGTACTTCATAGATGGTCTTAGTATGTTTATATGGTTTAGATACATTTCACACTTCAGGAATCAATTCCAAGAATAGTCTGTACTGTAAGCTGTTTTGTGTAGGCTGGTTCTTCTCCAGGCTACAGATAACAGCAACTAGTTTATAGCTACTGCAGATAAACCACTGCAGATAAACAGCCCACAGTGCTTGGATTGCCTTTGTCACCCATACAAAGCTGTAACTTCAAGATAAAGTGGCTGTGCTCTAGGTCAGTTCTTCCAGAAATGGCAAAGTCAAAACTCAGTTGGTATGGAGAGAACAGGAAATAATTGTGTGTGCATGTATGTGAAAGTCTATGTATGTTTTAGAGGAACCTCTGCTATTTGTTGTGGATGCCCAGAAGCAGAGATATCAACGTCAACTGTTATTGTAAGGCTAATTGTTAGAGAAGAACTGATAGCAGCTGACTGAGACGAACCCTTTGGAGAATGGGTCTTAGGTGAGGCAGTGGAGGCAGCAGTGCAGGAAGAGCCCTGCTGCTGGATTTCTCTGTTGATGGATTGAGTGCAATTTTTTTCACAATATCATTATGCATGAATGAAATTGAGGGGACCTACACTGATTTGTTTTCATGTGGAAGGAAAATACAAAAACTTCTGTCAAGTTTAGCTTTCATGAGTTACTAAATTTATTCTTTTTTCCATTGCAGTTTGAGTTCATTCAACTATAATATAAAATTCACTGCCACAGATAAAAAGATGACAGAGCACTGGACCACTTTTTTGCTGTTCTTATCAGTTACTTTGGTGAGTCTCAATCTATTTTGTAAATCACTTCTAATTTCAATAAGTGTGTACAGAATACCATAGAAAAATTACTAATACAGAAGTGCAGGTACAACTAATCCTGTGTTGAAAAGCAGTTCCTGCACAGCAGGATCTTCATCTACCTTGTGTTCTTCTTTTAATTCCTGTAATAGAGAGACAGAAATCATACTTACCTCTGCCAATCCTACGATATCCTTCATGAGCATAAGAGCTGACAAGATATGTGAGCTCTGCAGACCTCAGAAAGAGTGTGGAGGAGACATCCACCTCAGATTCAGAAAACATACTGAGAACTTTTAACTTCATCCCTTGTGTGACAGTGGTACAAGATTTCAATCTGCAGATTTGTTTTGCAATGATGTTTAGAAGCTTCCCATAAAATACTTAACTTTTCAAAATGCACATAAAAGGTTCAGGTTTGATTAACTTTTTTTTTTTTTTCCAGTCATCATTTTATCATTTTAAATAACGGTAAAAGTGGATGTCATGTCTTTTCAATACCTTTTGTGTTCTGAGTGTTGACTTTGTCTCACAAGATTATAGAGAAATCAGATAACTCTGAAAAAGCCAAAAGCTTCAATGCGTACAGTGTATGGAAAGCCTTTTATTGATAAAGAATCATTTTGAGCCTGATTCGAATGCCTTGTAGATTAGTGTGACTTAGCTATATTTTACTGGGTTTTGCCAAAACTGTTTATATACCTGTGACTGTCTCAGTGCTTCTTAGGCATCTTTTCATTGTTATTTTACAGATTGTTACTCCCTCTGGTTCATTCAGATTAGTTCTCAAGATTTGCTAAGAATTGTAAGAATTGCTAAATCAACCAGGAAAACGTGCAATCATATTGTCAATAATAAGTTTTGAAGATAATTTTCCTTCATTAAAACAGTATTTAAATATCATATTTGAAAGATTGATGTTTAAGAAGTTTATATTGGAGTTTGTACATGACTTGCTAAAAAGAAACCTTTTTTGTCTTAGTTCTTTTCCACAGCTATACCATCAGAAGGACATCAGAATATGACAGGGGACTTCACTCAGCTGAGTGTTACACGGAATAAAATCATGACAGCACAGTATGAATGCTACCAGAAAATTATGCAAGATCCTA
Source organism: Psilopogon haemacephalus (assembly GCA_013396835.1). Taxonomy (NCBI): domain Eukaryota; kingdom Metazoa; phylum Chordata; class Aves; order Piciformes; family Megalaimidae; genus Psilopogon; species Psilopogon haemacephalus. The sequence goes on from VWZI01011983.1 coordinate 47,505, forward strand.
TTCACAAGAAAGAAGGTAAAGATTATTTCTTAGAGTTTTACAAAGGCAAATAGCCAACAGATATAATTGTGATAATTTAGGATCCATTACTTTAAGTTCCTGTCTTGGACTGTAAGTCTTTTTGTGCATTTTTTTTAGAAGTTTGACTTCAGAATTCATGAAGATAAAGTAGTGCATTTTGGCCATAGCACCACACCTCATGTAACACAAAGCTTTTCGTTCTGATAAGAAAGTGTTTGATGAGATAAGAAAGATATCCTGTTGAAGAAATTTGTTAGAATCATAGAATGGTTTAGGTTGGAAGAGACCTCAAAGATCATCCAGTTCCAACCTCCTGCCACAGGCAGGGACACCTCCCACTAGATCAGGTCGCTCAAGACCTCATCCAACCTGGCCTTGAACATATCCAGGGAGGGAGCAGCCACAACCTCCCTGGGCAACCTGTGCCAGTGCCTCGCCACCCTCACTGTGAAGAACTTCTTCCTAACATCCCGTTCAAATCTCCCCTCTGCCAATTTGAACCCATTCCCCCTCGTCCTGTCATTACAAGACCTTGTGAATAGTCCCTCCCCAGCCTTCCTGTAGGCCCCCTTCAGATACTGGAAGGTCTTCTCGAAGCCTTCTCTTCTCCAGGCTGAAAAGCCCCAACTTTCTCAGCCTGTCCTTGTAGCAGAGATGCTCCAGCCCTCTGATCATCTTTGTGGCCCTCCTCTGGACTCTCTCCAGCAGTTCCATGTCCTTCTAGTGGTGGGGGGGGCTCCAGAACTGCACACAGTACTCCAGGTGGGGTCTGACAAGAGCAGAGTAAGGGGGGAGAATCATCTCCCTTGCCCTGCTGGTAATGCTTCTCTTAATGCAGCCCCGGACACGGTTGGCTTTCTGAGCCGTGTGTGCACACTGTTGGCTCATGTTGAGCCTCTCATCCACCCAGACTCCCAAGTCCGTTTCCTCTGGTCTGCTCTCCAGCCACTTGCCACCCAGCCTGGAGTTGTGCTTGGGATTGCAGCGACCCAGGTTCAGGACCTTACACTTGGCCTTGTTGAATGTCATTAGGTTGGCCTGGGCCCACCTCTCCAGCTTTTCCAGATCCCTCTGGATGGCATTCCTGCCCTCCAGCAAGTTGCCTGTGCCACACAGCTTGGTGTCATCTGCAAACTTGATGAGAGTGCACTTGATTCCTCTGTCCATGTCACTGACAAAGATGTTAAGCAGCACTGGTCCCAGCACTGACCCCTGAGGGATGCCACTTGTCACTGGTCTCCAGGTGGACATTGTGCCCTTGATCACCACTCTCTGTGTGCAACCATCCAGCCAATTCCTTATCCAGTGAGTTGTCCACCCATCAAGTCCATGTTTTTCCGGTTTGGTGACCAGGATGTCATGAGGGACAGAGTCAAAGGCCTTACTCAGGTTTAGGTAGATGACATCAGTTGCCCTTCCCTTGTCCACTGCTGCTGTGACTTTATCATAGAAAGCCACCAGATTTCTTAGGCACAGCCCAGTGTGTTTTCAGTCACTTAGTAAGCATATGCCTAGGCTCGGTATGCATCTAAAACGTATTAAATTGAGTGAAATGGTCTTTGCAAGCTTAAGACTCGCTGTTAATGTGCATTTTCACTCACTGCTGCAAGAAGCTTGTCTTCTGCAGTCTTAGACCTTACATTTGAGAGACTGCTACGAGAAAAAGGTTGTTTTCTTACCGACTTTCTACCTGTTTGCAGGGCCTTACTGTAACAGGACGTGGGATGGCTGGTTGTGCTGGAGTGATGTGGCTGCTGGAACTGTGTCAGTACAGCGTTGTCCTGACTACTTTCAGGATTTTAACCCATCAGGTAAGTGTGCTGGTCTTCTACATCAATGTATTTCTTAATAAAATGACATTTTGGGTGCTCATGCCCTACATAAGTCACTAATGCTCCAGAATTTCAGTGAGTCCAAACCCATCCTTTGCATTTTCCCTTTGTCACAGAAAATAGCATGTTACTTATTTTCTTCTATGAAATATATCCATGAGATTCTATAGATTAGAAATTGAAATTAGACCACAATTGTTTTCTTCTAAGAGATGAACATTTCTCTTGGACAGACAAGCAGAAGTATGTTTTTTAACTTATATCTCAGTTTAGCAGTTGAAGTCATCAAGAGTTCTCCCACAAGTGAATCTTCTCCTATTTCTGTAGGATAAACTTTGCATCTGTGAGCAGTGGGAAATGTCACAGACTTTCACTCTTGTCTCTTCCGTGGCATTTGCATTTCCCAGGGTCCTTTCATGCCTCTGTCTGTTTGACAGTAGAACTAATTATGTAGTCCTAGAAATTTTCCAGTTTGGTCCTTGAGCAGTTTCTCTGTGGATGTTTTCCTGCCTATCCAATCCTAATTTGCAGTGTTAGGATGTCTGACTTCAGTTTAGATTTTTGATATTAAAAAAGCCATTATATATTCTTGTCACTTCATCTGGTAGTTCTCTAACAGTCATCTGGATATGTTTTGTTACTTACTAGATTGGAGGAGGGAAATCTATTTGTTTTCTTAAGAAACTACATCATCAGTTGCCCTTGCCAAGCAAAAGCAGTGGCCTCTAGTTTCTCAGAATTCATAGCAACAAGCAGTGTCTCTCCGGTCATATTAATAAAGCTGTCAGTTGTTCGCCTGTCTTTCTTTATTAATACTAGACATCAGAAAATAGAACTTCAGTGCTGACTGTTGTGTTTTTCTTTTTTTTTGTGTGTGTGTGGTTTGTTTTGTTGGGGTTTTTTTGTTTGCTTTGTTTTCCTTTCCATCTGATTTGACTGTAGAAAAAGTTACAAAGATCTGCGATCCCAGTGGGAATTGGTTTAGACACCCAGAAAGCAACAGGACATGGACAAACTATACCCAGTGTAATATCTATACGCACGAAAAAGTGAAGGTAAGAAAAGAGCAATGCGTGCTTGGTTGTGAAGAAACTGATCTGAAAAACTTCACAGGTTTGAAAACTTGAGTGGCAGCAGGACTGATGCAACATCACACTGGAATAAGAAAGCACATCGAATGAGAAGGTTGAAAAGGCTCAAAAACCCCAACACACCTGCTGGGATTATGGTTTTCTTTATGGGCATGTTGAATGTGAAGGTACTAGGCCTTGCAGGTCATCCACAGTCATCTACTGGCAAGCAAAGTGTATGCCTTATATGAGCAGGCCTTTTATGTTTTGCTATGTGAAGTGGGCTTCAAGTTGAGCAGAACTGCAGGAGGTTAGGACATCTCCAGAAGGTGTGCTGAGCGCAGGTCAACTAATTCATCTTGACTGATTTTCAGCAGCTGCACAACCAAAGTTTTACTTTGGATTAATACATCTCAAAGGCAGTTTTATGTTAGAGTTCAGATGTTTGGGGGTTTGTTTTGTTGATTTTTTTTCCCGCTGTGTGAAAAGTAGCTAATACTTCTTTTGTTTTGCAAGAGTGTAGGCAAGCTGTAGTTGAGTGGATTTGCCACAGCATCTTTGGGCACCAAAGGGAAGTAAATGTTGCAAAGTTTTAGACTGGATTTGGTTTTCCTTGTGGTCCTTTTCTTGTGCATGTCTTGTGTCATGGATCCCAAGTGACCTTTTTTTTCAGTTTCTGAGATGCTAAGTTGCTCACATGACTAGAAAATATATATTTCCAGTTTACTAAAGTGAAATTTTGCAGACATCCGAAATTATTACAGGTCAGGCAGCAAAATACTTTGAGAGACTTGTTTTCTGTATATCAAAGATACAATCTATGCATACACAGACCCCTGTAGAGAAACTCAAGGTGAGGCTCCACAGAGCATTGCACAATCTTACATAGTTGAGGATGCCCCTGCTCACTGCAGAGGGTGTTGGATGAACTTTGGAGGTCCCTACCCACCCAGATCATTATATGGTTCTATGATATGTATAGATTATATTTTTTAGAGACTTCAGCTTATCTTGAAGATGCTAATACATTGACAGGTTTATAAAAAGATTTTTTTTTAATCTGCTAACCCTCCAAAGTCCTTCTTTCTGAAATACTCTGTGATATGTGAGGATACAGTAGTTAAAACTGCATATTTGCCACCCCTTCACCTAATATTCTTTGTTTATGAAGCATTTGGATGTGGGAAGAAGCAGCAAGTTCAAACTTAATGCCAAAGAATTAGAAATATAAAATGCAGGTCAGGATAGGCTGTAAATTAGTTTGGAGCTCATGGGAAAGAGATCAATAATAGGCGATTGAGCCAAGAATACTGACATCTCAGAGATCCTAACTGCCTGTATTGGTGCTGCAAGGGTGCTTTAGGGTATTTATCTAGAAACCAGACTGGTGATAGGTGATAATGAGGCACTTTGCTATTGCTTTTTCTCAAATCCTGAGACATTGGATATGTTAATGACAGAAATACTGCGTTGTTTCTTGTTAATATTTGGCTGGAATCTGAGAAAATGTTACTAAGACAGCAGCAGAACCATGCAAGTCCTTCTTTATGAATAATGATGAGCTAGTTTCTCTCGGGCTCTTTTGCCAGCACATTGCAACTCTGTTGTGCACCAAAAGCTATTGTTTAAATAGGATAATAGCTCTGAAGAAAGCCTTGCTGCTTGCTGCTGGTGTCTGGTGTTCGGTGTTCTGTTAAGCAGCATTATCTTTTCACTTTTCTTTGCAGGGGTTAGGTAATGCAGAGTAAATGTGAGCGTTGCCCATTGCTGAGTGCATAACCAGCAACCCCTGCTGTCCTGTGCCAGTTGTAAATTGTCTGGAATTAATCCAAATCCTTAACAGGCACCTTTGCCTAAACTGGTCACTGAGTGGGGTGGTGATACAGAGTACTTGTGGAAAGGTTGCCATTACAAAGATGGAGACAAGCTTTAGCATTTCAGGGGTAACTGCTATTGTTTAGCACTTCCAAATTTTCAGTTTAAATCTGCTGCATTGCCTTTTTTTTTTTTTTTAAGTTAGCTCATTTTAAAAATAGTGATAAATTGGAAAAATTCTGGCACATACAAAGAACTGCTTTGTCTTATCTTACATCCTTCTTAAAGCTTTTACCTTCAGTATTTTGATATTATTTCAAAAGTCAGTAGATGCAGCAGGCTGCAGTTAGTCTCTTTATGGATCCTCTGAATTTATTATTCCAAATTCAGTTAGGGTGCACAAGCATTTCTGTTTCATTTTCATATAGCATCCAGGTGGTTCTGCTTTGTTTTCATACTGTAAGATTCAACCTGGAAATCTTAATTTCCTTATGTGCAAAATAACAATCTGACATTTACAGGAACAAGAGAAATCTTACGAGGCAGATTCCATGACTGAAAGCAGAGAAGTTGTTATTACTAGAATTTAACGTGTTTATTAATTCAAAGAATTAATGAAAACCGGTTGTATATCTGAACATACTAATTCCCAACTTTTACCTTTTGTGTCTACAAAACTTTTTCATAAGTCTGTAATTAGGCTGTAGGCCTATTTAACAAGACAGTTTAGTTTTCACTGGGTTTGAGTACATTTCTTTTTCAGGTTCTTCTTTAAATTCCAAATGAAAACTAAATTTCCAATATCAGAGTCACAGGTTGGTTTTGAAGGCAGTATCTTTAAATAATTAAAGAAGATATTCTGTGGGGGGAAAAAAATATAGGAAGCACATATTTTGCTTAAGAGTTGTGTTAATAAGTGAATCATGCATCAGGCAAAAAGACTCCCAGTAACTGTAGCATAAATAGCCAAATTTATGTAAATACTCAGAAAATCCAGCAGTGTATATTAGAAATATCATGTTTTAACTGATAAGAACTAAGTTCTAGTGATGATTTCAATGAAATTTGTCCTACAGAGAGACATTTTAGTGAGGTGATGATTTGCAGGACTCTACACTTGATTAATCACTGTCTGTATAGTTTTTATTTTCTTGATCCTGTGCAGATTCTTGATTTCATGTGCAGAAGAGATTAACAAGTCTGTACTTTGCTACCAATAGTTGTGTGCATTACAGGTGCTTGGTTTCCTTCTTGTTTTGCAGACTGCTCTGAATTTGTATTACCTGGCCATCATTGGACATGGCCTTTCAATCACATCACTTCTGATTTCTCTTGGCATATTTTTTTATTTCAAGTAAGTGTTTTGAAAATCCTTTACCAAATATCAGTTGTTGCAGCACTCCTAATTTCAATACAGTGATACATAATGCCTGTGTGATTGTATAAAATCACTTGGTTTGGTATTGAACATTTAAGATTGCAATAAAATTCTAGGTATCTTATCTCAAAGAATCCCAAAGTTCCAATTCTGCAAAGAAGAAACTGTAGAATACATTGAAACTAGGGACAGGGAAAATGTTTGTTAGTTTTTGGTTTGTGCTTGAAGGAGACAACTTGTTACCTCTGCACAGTGCAGGCTTCCCTTGTTACCTGGCACTAGTTTGTTTCTGCAGTGCTTTCCATTGGCTACTGTAGACCTGCTTTATGGTCTTGCCTATTTCTTACCACTATACCCTGCTGTCTCACTCCATCTCTTGTTTTTCCTAACACTTCAACCTGAAGTAGCATACACAAGCTAGCTTGGATTTTGCTGTTCTTATACTCTGGGCTTTAGTTAGATAAAGCTAGTGGACATCCAACTAAAATTACCCTTTGTAGTCACATATGGCTGATTATAGTATTTCCAATTTAATTCTGCCTTATTTTCCCAGGTTCTGGGACATTTACACAAATCCAACAGTGTTTCAATTTTATAGTTGCTCTTTACAAAATCTAACATTCAACGTGACTTTTAAGCTGTTTTAAAATTATTTCATCAGGACAAACCAAAACATTTGTGTTTTTTAATCAACTTATTTGCATGTGATCTGTAAAAACAATACTGACCGTTTCCAAATTGCCTTTCCCTCTAAATCAGCATGTGAAATCTCTCAGTTCTTCATAAACAGCTTCATTTTGCATTAAAAAAAAAAAGTAGGCTGTACACTATTGCATTAAATGTCACACAAAGTTTAAGAGACTAAATAATGTGACAGGAAAAATACTTTGACATTGACTTCGCATGAGAAAACAAAAAGCTGTGGAATACAATACGATTTTAAATCTTCAGAGACAAAGCAAGATTTTTCTGCACTAGAATATGAAAAACAATCAATGTCATTGGGGCTCAGGGCACTTGACAGCAAAAGCAGGTGAGCTGCCTCACAGCTGTTGGAACTGTCATATTTGTCTAACCCTCCGAGGATATTTTTCCCCTCCCTCTGATAGAAGGATCATCTCTCCTCAGAGAACTGCATGAAATTAATCCAGACCCACAAACCACATTTTGTAGACTGCGGTGGTGTTGGGATACAAATGGAAACTGCAAAATTTAAAGGCATCTAAAGAAAGTTCTCTACAAGCTGTTCTCTTGGGATGTACAGTTCCTCTAAAGTATTTTTAGTACCAGAGGGTATTTAAGGATCAAGATTAGTACTAGGATGTATTATATATCGGCTGAAGCTATAAAATTATTCATAGCTTTAACAGGTGGTTTGTTTTTTTTATTATTTTTGAGGGTGTTTTTGGTGTGGGTTTTTTGTGCTATTGTGTGGAGATGACTTTGAATATGTCATGTTTCTAAAAAAAATACTCCTGTTAGTTGACTGATAGTTTCCAGAGGACATTTGCTGGATTGTGGATCCTCAGAGTATCTTTAGGTTTGATTACAAAGGTGATGCTCTTCTCCAAGAGAAAAATTACTTTTCAAAAGTCTTCATCCTTTCAAATACCATCTATCTGGGGTTTAATTAACTAGCTGAGGTTTAAGATTAAAGTATTTTTGCATATTTTATTTTTTCATTTGATATTCTGGGCTTTTTTCTTCAGAAAATTGTCTCATTGGAAATACTAGTCCAGTTCATGACTTGTCTTCCCTGGGAGAATTGGAGTTTGTGATTTAACAGCATAAACTTGGGCTATAAACTTGGAACTCTGATCTTCTTCTCTGAAAATTAATTTATGACACACAGAATTAACTTCTTGCATGTCTCTGCTTTTTTGTTCTGTATGTCTGTAGATCACGCATGTTTATTATAGGTCTTCTGTTACAGTAGTTGTGTGGTTTTCATGAAAAAAGAAAAACAAGAGCAAGAGAAACTTTAAAGAAACAGTGAATTTAGAGAAACAGGATCTGTCTCTTGAAAGATCTCTAACCCAAATAAAAAGCCAAACCAACCAGCCAAAAAACCTCTACCTGAAATAAGAGTCACATCGCATGACAGCAGGCATAGAGGACAGCAACACTCAGAACTATGCTTCAAGAGTAGATAGAGAAGAGGTTCCAAGTCACTTCAAGTTAATGGATAATTCTCTCTACATGATCTTTTTGAGTTTTGCAATATTTGAATACCTTAAGAAGTTTTATCTCAAAACATATCTGGGGGCTTTTGAAACGTGACTTCTCTTGCTTTGGAGAAATATTACGGAACTTAATTATTTTGTTAGTGTCCAAGACATACAGGAGTCAAACTAGGAAGGGAAATAGGTAATTTAACACAAGGTCTGTTTTTATTTTACTGCATATGGTTGAGTCCAGGGGTAGGTCATTCAAATATTCTTAGATCATGATGATGAGAATTAAGTGATTAAAGGATATTATGTCATTAAGGAAAACAGTCAGAAAAAGGAATATAGGAAGGGTACCAGAAGTGGGAGGGTGGGGAGGCTTAGGAAAAAAAATCCTTTTATTACCAGAAGCGGTCTTCATTTTTTAAAATGTCATCAGTCTTCTTTCTTGGTTGTTGTCTGGTGATGCTTTCAGTCCTTTTATGTCTGGGTGGAGATGGGTGTGGATGAGAGTGTTTGAATATTCAACAGGAACAGCTGCTGGATGACCTTGAGAGATGGCCCCATTAGCTGTACGTGCTTTTTCTTGCCTCTGCATTGAATCTTAACAATAAGCAGATGGAATTCCAGAGTTCTTCGGCACTTGTTTACACAAAGCCCTTAGCTGGAAGATAGCCTTGCCTCTCTTTTCATATAGAAACCATATAGGAAATAACCCAACCCCGTATAAAAATACGTTTGCAAAGAACGTAACCGCCTGCATATTATAATAATCAAACCAATCCATTTTGGACAAAAAAAACCAACCAAACAAACAAACAAAAAAAACCCCACAAAAAAACCCGCCAAGCCTGATGGAATGCATTTTATTAATTATGCCAAATCCAAGCTTATGTTCGCTATTTTGGACACTTGTCTGCTTTCTGCAAGCAGCTTACTTTTTAGCAAAAGGAGGTTTGTATAAGGCAGTTTCTTGTGCTGCACAGAAAACCTTAGAAAAGGTTTGGAAAGCTTAGAAAACTCTGGAATGACAGATAAGTAGAAATTGGCTGCCACTATGTTCATCTTTTTGCACTGCTTAATATTATAGACCTCTGTTTTAAAAAGACCAAAACAAACACTGTCATAAAGATATTTTTATTTTTCTGTTTCATATTACTGCAAGATTAAAAGCAAACATTGAAAATTAACACAAATGCAGTAGCTATAGATTGCATTTTATAATTGTATCTATATACCGATTATGACTTAGTTATATACAAATGTCAAGGTAAGACTTTCCTATTTTCCTTTTTTAAAAAAAATTATTTGGGTTTTTCGCTTGCTATTAGACCAAGGAGTAATATAACAAGAATGTGAATAAAAGAGAACGGCCCTCAGAACTTCTTAATGGGTTTGGGTAAATGGAAATATAAGTTAGGGCAGCTTCTTCAAGCTCTGGTATGAGATTTCATAGGGACGTTCTTCAGGTACTAACAGGAAAAAAAAGTATAAATCTTCTAAACCAAGTCTATTATTGCTGTTCAAGTGTTTGAAGTTAGCCGTTATGAAGCAGAATGTATTGTAACCGTTGTTTTGGTGTTTATGGAAGGTGTTACCTTTCACATCATTCTATTAACTTTGGAATGCAGCTGAAGAAAGGGTTGTTGTAAAACTTCTTCATAAAATAAAGAGCTCTCCTATTTCAACGTTTCAGAGCTGTCCCCAGGTACACACAGTTGTTCCCCTGTGTATTCATTTGTTCTTGTTTCTCTCTTCTAGGAGCTTGAGTTGCCAAAGGATTACCCTTCATAAAAACCTATTTTTCTCTTTTGTTTGCAACTCTGTTGTAACAATAATTTCACTGACTGCAGTTGCCAACAATCAGGAGTTAGTTGCAACTAATCCAGTAAGTGAAAGTATACTTGTCAGCCTCATTGATTCGTATGTGAAAACTTTCAGCAATGCAGAAAAGACACAAATAGTTGATAAACTGTTTTATGTGGCAAGGTGAAAAGGTCCAGTGAGTATGTGTCCATGTGATGCAGCACAGCAGATAGCTGAGAGTGACTTGGTCATTTCACATCACAAACACTCAATGAGATGCAGCACACTGAGCTGCTCTTGAGTTCTTCAGATCACTTTCACGCTGCAACAACAACTGCAAGAAAGTAGCTTAAATTGAGATGGTGTCACAGAGGTTATGACAGTTGAATTCGCCAAGGAAGGGCAGTAAAAGAAAAACTTTGCCATGTGTTTTGGGTCTATCAGATACTTTCCTACAGCTTTCATTTTGACATCTTCAATTGAAATAAGAATTTATTTTTGTGAAAGGAGATGAAAAAGTGGGGCCCGTATTTTCCTTTTCACTTTTGAAACAAAGAATCAGTCTGTTCAGGGTTGATTTTTATCTTTCTCATTTCTTGATGGTACTCCAGTAATGTGAATCAGTAGCCTCTCCCAAAAGGTCAGGAGTTGTAGCAAGGGAAGAGCCTCAAAGTGAAATACACAAACAAACAAATCTCAAACTGTGGCCTTATTTTTGCTTAAGCCTGGAAGATTATTTTAAATTTAAATGCCAAAAAGAGAGCTTCCTCCAGCACCTGCTATGCCAGGTCTCAGCTGGCCCTAAGTGCAGCTATGGGAAGTATTTGTAACCATTGGAAAACAGGAGTATTTACATCCCCTGACTGGTAGAACTGAGATGAGATTACTCTCAGAGCGTTTTCTTGTGTTGTTACTATCAGGTAGTTTAAGGCTTCCCTACTGGAATGGTCGAATGTGGCAGTGTTTGCAAAATATCATTAGAGCTTGCTGCCATCATACCTGAGGCATACTCTGGAGGTCCTCATGTTTGGATAATACAAATGCAGATTCAGTTACCAAATTCATTGTCAATTATGGAATTCATTATCAAGTATGGAATTACAATTCCATGAAAACTCTCTAAAAAGTAATAATTGCAGTGTGAAGTGGAATGAATGTTAACATCTGAGTCAAACAGTATTATTTTCCATTTTGCAAACACAGCTCTGAGATTTTTGCAACTTCAATGGATGTTATTCTCTGTTTTGTTTTGTTTTGTTTTCTTCAGGTTAGTTGCAAAGTTTCACAGTTCATCTATCTGTACCTGATGGGCTGCAACTACTTTTGGATGCTGTGTGAAGGCATTTATCTGCACACCCTCATTGTGGTGGCAGTTTTTGCTGAGAAGCAACACTTGATGTGGTATTACCTTCTTGGCTGGGGTATGCAGTTTTACTCTTTGGTATTTTCAGGGTAATACAACCTCTTCCTCCTTTGGAGGAGAATTCAAACAGCTGTATCTTTGCTTGTCTGTGCTGGTTGCTTTGAACAATGAGCATACACCCCACTGCTTTATCTGTGCTGTTTTAACAGGGTTAGAAATATTAATGTAGGAAGTTGTACATGCCTCTATCTTTGCTGAAAGAGAGATTGTGATTCTGGAGTCAGGAAACGACTCCTCCTTTGTATAGAGAAAAGAGTGTCTCTTTTAAAAAAGACATTAAGAAGTAATCATTCATTGTTCCTCAGCTCAAAGATGTTTATTCAGGGATGAATGTTTTTTTTCAGAGAAGTCTCGCCATGTCTGTGGTGGAGGGTCAGAACTGAGTTGGAGATGGACACGTTTATTTTTCCAGTAGTTCCATCTGACCTGTGTTATTCACTAGGCAAATACCAAGTGGCTGTAGCTGAAGGTCCTCAAGTAGTACCAGTATCAAAACCAACAAGCCAGAAACTGGTAATTCCAGATAATAGACAATGGCATGTTCGCAAAGGATGAGTGAGAGCTTTCTCCTCAGCCTCAGTGTCCTGGCACATTCAGCTATAACCTAATGTGGTGCCTGGGTTGCTAGCTGTGCCACTACAGACATAGTTGGTTTGTGGTTCAAAGGTGCTTAGCAGTGTCTGAAAATCAAGTACCACCAGAGTGTCAGGGGCTCCAGATAACTAATTTGTCTGTTCTTTCTAGATTTTTAATTCAATTTCCAGGGTCTGTTTTGAGATTTGTTAATGAGGATTGATTACTGCATTCTACAAAGTTCCCATTTGATTTACCCTTTCCTCTGTGTGCTGGTGTGAATTTCCTGGCAAGACAGCAGGAATAAGGTTTCATAAATGCCTCGGAATGAAATCTGAGAAAATGGAGATGGATTTCGTCCCTGTCACATAATTTTCTCTACAAGTATATAGTGTGGATAAGGTGAAAATTCAGAAGGTTCCTGCAAGAGGTGCAAGTTTACTTAGTTATTAGCCCAGTTGATATATCAAGCAAGCATCATTTTCTCTTCATAGGTTTTCCACTGATCCCTGCCTGCATACATGCCATTGCCAGAAGTTTATATTACAATGACAAGTGAGTATCACCTCAACTTGCTTTACAAAATCCTTGCACTTTCTTTAAGGGAAAACCTAGAATACAACAGGTAGTAAAATGCCAATTTTAAGTCTTTTTATTTTCCTCTCTATTTTCTCTAGCTGTTGGATCAGCTCTGATACTCACCTGCTCTACATCATCCATGGCCCTATTTGTGCTGCTCTGTTGGTAGGTATTTTTCAGATAATTGTTTTTCTTCATGATCTTATGAAGTTGCTTCAAGCCTAAAGCTAACATCTAGAGGTCATTGTCACTTGCAGGACTCTTACAGAACCCATTAGGTGCTTTAGACACATCAGATACATGAGTCTTGGCTGTATTAAGGAGATGTACCACTGGTTCTGTGAGAAACTTGGGGTTTGCAATGTTGATTATCATTCCACTGAAATCACAGGATGTTAGGGGTTGGAAGGGACCTCTGGACATCATTGAGTCCAAACCCCCTGCCAGAACAGGACCTAATCTAGGAGCACATCTAGACAGGCTTGAAAGTCTCCAGAGAAGGAGTCTCCACAACCTCTGTGGGGAGCCTGCTCCAGTGCTCCACGACCCTTACAATAAAGAAGTTCCTCCTCATGTTTATATCCATTGCCCCTTGTTTTTTATGCCCCTTGTTAGTGATAAGGAACAATTAAATCTTTCTTTGAGTACTAGAGGGCCATGCTCAAATCATTCCTTTTGCTGAGGGTGCTGTCTCACTGCCTGGGCCATTTGCCAGCTTGACCCTACTAAGAGTATCATAATATGACTGTGCTAATGTGGCCAAAGAGTGGATTACTCTGAGATTCAGAGATGTCAGGACTGGCTGTGAGTGGGAAAATGAAATGGAGTGAAACTAGAGCAGGCCCTTGGGAAAGAAATATCTGTGACTGCCCTGTCCTGATACTAATCTGGCAGTGTCTGCTTTGGCTGCCAGAGTACTGCTTCATTAGTACTCATGAACTCTTGGTGCTCAGCATTGTGTCTTACACTCTGAGTTAATGCCAGCTCTGTTAAGCAAAAGTTTCCTGCTAAAGACATTAAATTCTAGGTAACTCACTTGAAACTTCACTGTATAAAACTCCATGCTGTACTTCAGTTATTGTAAGAGTGAATGTAACCCATGAAATTCAATCAGTAGATTACTGCTGAATAAAAATAGGTGGGTACTAAAGCAACATACTAGTATGCACCTGCTTACACAGCTGTCTACAGAGATTAGCCTCTATGAAAGCATCATACAGCAGCATTCTATGAGAGAGGCACTGTATAGCTGACTGGAATTACCTGCTGACTATATTATATTATAGTCATCTCTTTTGTTGCAATGAGCTTCAAGCTGATCTGGCAGAGGAGTTGTGTATACATCTGCTTTTTCCTTAGGGCTTTTCAGCTCAGGCAAGGAAATTCATTAAGGATGAAAACCTGAAGTAATTAGAAATAATTTGTTTCTCATCTATGTGAACTTCCTCTGCAGTCAAATTACTAATGAGTGTTTGCGAGGGTGTTCTGTGCTTAGAGAGTTCTCTCCAAAGACCACTGCATAAATCCTATGGTACTTGTGGCTCCCATGTTCACTCACAGTGATATTGGCTGGCAAATTTACATTTTGAAGACACTTTAACTAGGGCACTATTCTATAAACTTAAACACTATTCTAAATCCTGTCAATTTTTCTTCTAAATTACACAGAAGGTGAGATCCTGTTGTCACAGAAAGGCATAGCAGTGGTGCTATATTTCACCCAGCATATGTATGCTATTCTTCATTGCCTTGAGGGTTGTGATCTTCACAGATACATCACTTAAGTAAAGATCTTTAAAACTCAAATATAATCTAGTCTGAGCTTCCTTAAATAATGGAAATATTTATACAAAAGTCATGAAACTATACTGTCTTCTGCGAAGTGATCTCATTGTAGCTTGTAAGATCATTTTCCCTTTCCCAGTAGAAAGGGGAAAAGGGAAGACCCAGCAGATGTCTCCACTGAAAACAGTGGCAAGACTCTTCATTTCAAATGTGCTGAATCAATCCCAATCTGTCAAATCTTCTTTCCATTCACAGCAGCACTAAGTGCTTTGATTCCACCAGAGGAGTAATTGCCTCTGTGTGGTTTGTTTGGCCAAAATTTGTTCATTCTCTTTGCGGTTTACAAATGCGCACCTTCCATACGCTTGAATGTTTGATGAGCTGACTGAAGGTCTTCCTCTGGCATTTTCTTGCCTTGGCACAATCAGGAAATTAATGTGAAAGCCATGTAGGAATAACAAAGATTAAGCACAAATACACGTGTTGCTTATGATGTGAAAATACCTTAAAGGTATTAAAAACCTTTCTGGTAACAAAAGAACATCATATGTCAATTGAGAAAAGACAAGCCAGGGATAAAGACGTTAGATGAAGTGCACATGTTTAGGCTTTGTGGACAGAACCCTCATTTGCTTAAGCAGCTTGCTTGCCAGATACAATTTTCACACTTTACTAAGCATGACCTGCTTTAGAAGACATTTAAGCAGCAATATTAAATTGCAAATTAGATAACAAAGGAGAAAACACTGTTTCTACTTGCAGGAGCAATATCTCAAAGTAAATGAAGGGGACTGTCAGGTGGGTGCCAGGGAGAATTGGCAAAAGCCAATGGGAATTGAACTCTTGTACATCACTGAAAATCGAAAAATTATATAAAACTAACAATAATGCTGCCAAACATCCCTGCCAAAGAAACTGGAAATGGGAGCAGACATAGGTCACATTTTGAATGCAGTCATCTTCAGATGGCCATTTAATTATAACTGTTTGCCTAAGCAACCACAAAAGAATGAAACAATAGAGGGTGGTGTGAGTTTCTGCACTAGGCAAACGTTACTCGAATGGTCGTGATAAAAAAAGCAATGGGACTGCGTTGTGGTGAAAGTAGTAGTAATGTCAGTGTTGATTTCAGATGAGCTGGTGCCAGGGTGATTTTGTTTACATGGGCACCCCTGGCAGTACATTTTGATTTATTTATGCCATTGTTTATATAAATAATGTTACAGAAATGTTTATTTTGCCTTGTAATAATGTTATGTGTTAGTGTCTTAGACTTTGAAAGCCTTTAGAAGATGCAAACTCTTTTAACAGAAGTGTACTCAGTGAATATGTACTAGAAGAAAGCACAGGAGCTTCTGGTTTTGTCATGGACCTATTTAATCACTTCAAGTTGGTCTCAGTACTTAGGAGTTTAGAAGTTGAAGGCTTAGCCCAACTTTGGGAATGCCGACAGGCCAGGTATAAAACTACTTGATGAGCACACAGAGAAGTGCAGCCCAAGCAGGCCAAGCTCTAACAGAATAAGATCTGATGCTGTTTGACTACATTAAACCCCATGCAATGGCTGCCAGGTAGTGTCTAAGAGTATCCAAGTTCCATGAGCTGAGAATGGTTTGCTTCTGTCATCCTCATCAGAAATTTAACTACATAGAATTATAGAATCATAGAACGGGCTGGGTTGGAAGGGATGTCCAAGCCCTTCTGCAGTCAGCAGGGAGATCTGCAACTAGATCAGGTTGCTCAGAGCCCTGTTGAACCTCACCTTGAATGGGCCCCAACCACACCTCCCTGGGCAACCTGTTCCAGTGTTCTGCTACTTTCATGGTGCAGAACTTCTTCCTAACATCCAAACTAAATCTGCTCTTCTCTAGTTTAATGTCATTACCCCTACAAGCCTTTGGAAATAGCCTCTCTCCATCCCTCTTGCAAGCTCCCTTCAGGTACTGGAAAGTTGTTATTAGGTCTCCCTGTAGCCTTCTTTTCTCCAGGCTGAACAACCCTGAAGAAGAGAATGGTAGCAAGCATTACCATACTGCTAAGCACAAAGTCAGCATGCAGAGATGTAGAAGTATCAAGAACCTGAGGAAGAGCTGAATTCAGAAACTGCAGCAACTATTGGTGTAAAAGCTCAGCTAAGCTCATAGCTATTCTGAAGGCAAAGCTTAAATTCTCCATAGGTCCCAATGTTGGTGCTGATGCTAATACATATGCAAGTAGTTCCACTGGCCTACTTCTGCCTAAATGTAAAAAAACCACTCACTACCTGCCTGAAATCTGTTTTCATCAGTTTAAGAACCAGCTCATCCTGAGCTGTTCAGGATGAATATAAAATACAGTTCAACCTGTATTTGTGACAGAAAAGATAGACACATCCCAAACTGGGGCAGCAAGCTTTTACTAACACTCAGGCTTTTCTTCTCTGTCCTCTGCTTGGCCTTGTTCTTCCTTTCTGTTTGTCCTAACACCTCTTTGCAAACTCTGAGTGCTTATTTTTTCCTTCTTTTTTGTTTGTTTATTTTGATGCGTAAGTAGAACCACTAGTAACATTCTGTATGTTTCAGCATGTTGAAAATAAAATAGTTTGCTGGGTGGTATTTTACTCCTGCTGCTGCGTCTCTTATTTTCACTCTGCTTGCGAGGATGGTGCTGTTGGCCAAAACATGAGAGGACTGAAGGCAATGTGTTTGAAACATGCTGATGTTCAGTGACCAAATATAAGAAGGATTAAATTTAGAAATGGAGGAAGGAGTTATTGTCTATGTGTACTATAGGAAGTTGGATGAGGATTGTGGGCTGCATAAAATCTACATAAATCCCTTGAGAAAGAATCAGAAGACCTTAGTTGCTTAAACAAAGCTTAGAGGTAGCCAGAGACTTCCAGGAGAAATTCATGCAGTAGTTTCCTATGTAAAACAATTTTCTGCTAAAATTATTTAAATAGCATGCAAATGGAATATAAATAACATCACATGTCTGTGAAGGGCCTTGTTGCAAAGCTGGTTATTGTGAAAACCTTCACCGACATGAAAGAATTCTGCCAGTGTTGTGGAGGACGTAGTGACACACATGGTCTGAAATGGCTTCCTGGCTTGTATTTGTCCTACAAGAAGACAGAAGTCTCCCTCCCAGGTCAGCAATTTCTAGGACTTTTAGTAGGGAGCTGTCTGTCCCAACCCAATGGCTTCTTCCCCTGCCCGTACCTTCTGTCTCTTGATAATTGTTGACAAGAATGGAATATGGAAACAAAGCTAGGACCATGCTGTAGGTCTGCCAGCCAAATCTGCACTAAGGCATTTGTCTTGCCTCAGTGCCCTTGGGCAAGGTGATGGGACTGACTGAACTCCTCAGGTCTCCCCTAGCTGTAGTTTCTGTTAAGCAGCTGCCATTATTGTATGATCAAAGGATGTCAGAGGTTAGAAGGGACCCAAAGAGATCAAGTCCCACCCCCTGCCAGAGCAGGACCATACAATCTAGCTCAGGTCACAGAGGAATGCATCCACACAGGCCTTGAAAGTCTCCAAAGGAGGAGATTCCACAACCTCTCTGGGGAGCCTGTTCCAGTGCTCTGAGATCCTTACAGTAAAGAAGTTCCCCCTTGTGTTGAGCTGGAATCTCCTGTGCTGCAGCTTACATCCATTGCTCCTATCCCAGGGAGCAAGTGAGCGGAGCCTCAGCCCCAGCCCTCAGATATTTAGAAGCATTTATTAAATCCCCTATTGGTCTTCTCTTTTTCAGACTAAAAAGCCCCATGTCTCTCAGTCTCTCCTCATCAGGCAGTGCTCCGTCCCCTAATTGTCCTCATAACCCTCTTCTGGACCATCTCCAGCAGATCCCTGACCCTCTTAAACTGGGGAACCCAAAACTGAACACAGTACTCAAGATGGGGTCTCACAAGGGCAGAGTAGAGAGGAAGGAGACTTCCAGGAGAAATTCCCTTGATCTGCTGGACACAGTCTTCTTAATACACCCCAGGATCCCATTGCCCTTCTGGGCCACAAGGGCACGTGCTGTCCATGAACAACTTGTTATCCACCAGTATTTCCAGGTCCTTCTCCACAGGGCTGCTCTCCAGCAGATCATCTCCCAGCCTGTACTGGTGCAGTTGATTATTCCTCCCCTAGGTGAGAATAGAGTGTAGTCATCTCTAATACTCTACTTGCTCTGTTTATTCACATCTTAGGATGTCGGATGACTGTGTGTGGCAGTTTCGTGGTTCCTTGCAGTGAGTGCTCACAGCTTGAAAGTTCCAGTCTGCATAGCTGTGATTTCAGTTAGGGGTGAATCATTGTTTTGTGACGCTGAATGAACAAGAAAAGCTTTCATAGCTAGGGCAATCAGGTTCCACAGCATGTGAGAATAATGCAAAGCATTTGCAGTGCTCTGAATGATTCAGAAGTCACCCTTTGGCTATGAATGTTCAACCTGCAGTTTGTTTACAGGATCCTACAGCTCCTGGAAGCAGCATTTTAACTGCAATGAGATTTAACTTCCCTATTTTTAAACATTCTGATTCTTTTCTATAAATTTGCCACACTCATATTTGAAAAATAAAAAAGAAGGTTTTTGAAGAACCATATTTCAATACAAAAAGTGAAGGATGTCATCCTCTTGCTTGACCAGCCTAAAAGAGTATCATCATCTGAAAAACCTGATCACTCTTTTGTGATGGCAGAGAGTAAAGGATGTGGAGCACTAATGCTGGAAGATAATCTGGATGGACACCAAGTTAGGAGCAGGTGTCGATCTGTTAGAGGTTAGGAGGGCCCTGTAAAGGGACCTTGACAGCCTGGATGGGTGTGCAGAGCCAACGGGATGAGATTTAACAAGTCTAAGTGCAGGGTTCTACACTTTGGCCACAACAACCCTAGGCAGTGCTACAGGCTGAGTACAGAGTGGCTGGAGAGCAGCCAGGCAGAGAGGGACCTGGGGGAGCTGGTAGATAGCTGAACATGAGCCAGCAGTGTGCTCAGGTGGCCAGGAGAGGCAATGGCATCCTGGCCTGTATCAGGAATAGTGTGGCCAGCAGGATGAGGGAGGTTATTCTTCCCCTGTACTTGGTACTGGTCGGGCCACATCTTGAGTACTGTGTCCAGTTCTGGGCCCCTCAGTTCAAGAGAGATGTTGAGGTACTGGAACATGTCCAGAGAAAAGCGATAAAGCTGGTGAGAGGCCTGGAGCACAGCCCTATGAGGAAAGGCTGAGGGAGCTGGGGGTGCTGGAGAAGAGGAGGCTCAGGAGTGACCTCATTGCTGTCTACAGCTACTTGAATGGAGGTTGTAGCCAGGTGGGGTTTGGTCTCTTCTCCCAGGCAACCAGCAACAGAATGAGGGTACGCAGTCTCAAGTTGTGCCAGTGGAGGTGTAGGCTGGATATGAGGAGGAAATTCTTCACAGAGAGAGTGATTGGCATTAGGATGGGCTGCCAAGAAAGGTGCTGGAGTCACCATCCCTGCAGGTGTTCAAGAAAAGACTGGATAGGGCACTTAGTGCAGTGGTCTAGTTGATTGGATAGGGCTGTGTGATAGGTTGGACTGGATGATCTTGGAGGTCTCTTCCAACCTGGTGATTCTATGATACCTGCTTAAGAAGATAGAGGAATGGTTTTGGATAGCCCAGTTTTGGTTATTGAAAGGTGTTTTCAAAGAGTTTGGACCCATGTTTGTTGTATAATCACAATGCTACCCATCTAGTGTGAGTTTTGATGCATTTCTGGGTTGTCTCACAAAACCACGTGGGATTATTTTTAAGACTGTCTTCAATTTCATATTCTTTTCCAACAGGTGAATCTTTTCTTCCTGCTAAACATCGTTCGTGTGCTCATAACCAAGCTGAAAGATACCCACAAGGCAGAATCCAACCTGTACATGAAAGCTGTGAGGGCCACCCTGATTCTTGTGCCGCTCCTTGGCATTGAATTTGTCCTGTTTCCCTGGCGACCAGAAGGCCGGATCGCTGAGGAAGTTTATGACTATGTGATGCACATCCTCATGCACTACCAGGTAGGAATCATGAAAAATGTTTTTGCGCACATATGCTAGATAGCAGGTGGCATGTGAGGCAAGCAAAGAAGAAATTATGGTGGTGGTTTAATTTGGAAAGACCTTTATGCAACATTGTTATCAATTACTTTTTTCCATGGTGCTGAATTTCCATGTCTTAAAGGAAAAATATAGCATTGTAGATCACTGGCCCAGTGCTTTTAAGTCATCTCTTTACAGAATTTATTCACCGCAGTTGGATTTGTACTGCATTTTCTGTGCTCTCTGTAGCTGTATTCTATCAGCAACCTCTCATTATCTGAAACCTGGGACAAATTCCTATGCATCTGAAATAAAGCTAAATATTTATTTTTATTTTACAGGGTCTGCTGGTGGCTACAATTTTCTGCTTCTTTAATGGAGAGGTAGAGTAATGTTTTTTAATACTTTTTTGCTGACACAAAACAGAGAAAGGAGCATAGGAGATGCAAAACAAATTCTGAATCTAAAATTGTCAGGTAAAAACTATTAAAATAATAATAATCTGGCTACCAGGAGCAGAGTTTGGGAAAAACTATGCCACTGTTAATGACATAATGGAAGTATTTCCAGACTGCCTCTCTTGCACTGAACAATATGCTTATCCCTCATTATATACGGATTTGAAGGCATTTGCCACTTGGATGTCAATGCTCAGTGAATAACATATAAGAATACAATGTAATTCAGTATCCAAAAGGTACATTTGTGTCTCTTAGAACCTGTAGAGCATCTGCTATCCCATGAGTCACTGCATTTGGTCTTTCTGCAGCAGGAATAAAGCATACTGCAAGTATCTTGCTGTGCTGCGGTATTGTCATATAATGACAGTTCTTTGGAAGACTTTTAGGCTGAAGTTTGCTGAAACATATCATTCAAAAAATTAGAACTTTAAAGCTTATGGGCTTGGGTAAGAGCTTTGCTGAAACATATCATTCAAAAAATTAGAACTTTAAAGCTTATGGGCTTGGGTAAGAGATATGTGTTGAGTAAGGAGTGCACTTTCAAGGAACCATCATCAGTCAATTCCTTCTTGTTACATGAGAAGTTTGCATCGTACTTCAGTGGTGTATAGTACTGATCCTGTAGAAGAGAACTAGCTGTGCTGGGTAGATCTTGGTCACTGGAGCACACAGTGACCTTCATTCAGAAGTTCTGTCCCCCAAGCTGTAGTGAGCACACTTAGAGGGCCTTACAGTGTCAGAAAAGCTAAAAAATAGATCTACAAATCATTAATCTGGCTCGTGATTGTGAAAACCCCACCCCAAAGCAAACAAAAGCACCCCACCAAAAATCAAACAGATACTTTTGCAACACTTTTGGCAGAAGGACAGTTGCAGTGCTGTGCATCTGTTTGCACTGGATGTAGAACAAATGAACAGTTGCAGTGTGTGGCTGTAAGCAGATGTGTGGGAGTAGCCAGATGTTTTCAGCAACTGAGCCCTTAGTTGCTTTTAGCAGATGTTATGGAGTTGTATCACTGTGCTTAAGTAATGGTACAGCACAGTCGTTTTGACTTACAGGTAAAGAGCTGGCTGGACCAGGATCCATTCATTCAGGTCCTCCTTCCTCCTCTTTCTAAGTCTGAAGTTGATTGAATTGCAATGAAATTAAGTGGGGTGGGGGAAGGCGGGGAGAGGGGGGAAGCGGGGCAGGGGGAGGTTTGAGGTTTATCCTTTTCCCTAAACGTATAAGTCTTGGTGATTTGAGGTTATTCTGGTAAGGAGGCAAAAAAGATGAGGAGAGGCTTTGTCACTGTTTTGTCGTTATTGAACAGTGCTTTGGATCTCATTTTAACATCAAATAGATCCAGGTTCAAGTCCTTACTTATATATTTGATTCAAAGCAGAACACATCATTAAGAGTTCTGGCTCTGATCTGATCATCTGCTCACGCAAAGCAGTGATACTTCACACACTTTCCCTTTTCTATATTGTAGTTTGGAATAAACAATTAAAAAAAAAAAAATTGCTGCTCCAGTGCAGGGGAAAAAAAAAAAAGGTGAGGAGGGAACCCTTGAAATCATTGTGATTTTTATGAAGCAACATTGTCCACTGCTCAGTTCTGCCTTTTAATCCTCGTGGAACTTCGAGGCATCTTTATAACTTAAAATCAAATCCCTAATTGTTAAATGTGATAGAATTGGTAACAATTGTATCTTCATATTCTGTTGTTATGAGCTTCCCTTTTTTGACAAGTTCTCTGCTATTGTGTGAGAAAAGCAAACCTGAGTCATCCTGTTTCCCCAGTTCACCATGGTCTCATCAGGGATAAAAGATGAGCTCTCCATGGTAGTGGAGATACCATGGTAATACCATTCTTCCAATGGTAATGGAAGAATCACTTCTTGAATAACTGTCATCAGGGTGCTGCAAAAAGGGAGATTTAACCATTTTAGCATTGGTTAATTCAGACCCTAATTTTTAGACCCTATGCCTTGATTTTGTAAAATACACATATTTGTATTTGTTCTTTATAGAATGGAAATTTCTCCTTTTTAAACCAGTTTTGAGTTCAGTGCTTCAATGCAAACAGCAGCCTTCCAGCACCTGAAGGGAGCCTACAAGAATGATGGAGAGAGACTGTTTATAATGGCCTGCAGTGATAGGACAAGGGGCAATATTTTGAAATTGGAGAAGAGCAGATTTAGATTGGATGTTAAGATCAGGTTCTGCACCATGAAGGTAGTGGAATACCAGAATAGGTTGCCCAGGGAGAAGGTTGAGGCCCCATCCCTGAAGATATTCAAGGTGAAGCTCAATAGAACTCTGGGTAACCTGGTCTAGTTGAGAATGTCCCTGCTGACTGCAGAGGGGGTTGGACTAAATGGCCTCTGGAGGTCCCTTCCAATCCAAACCATTCTATGATTCTATTCACTTTAGGGGGTTTTATTAGACCTTGTTCAAGAAGGACTTAGAGCTCTATAAACAACTGCAACAGCAAGGAAATCCATGGGGAAAATGGCAATGCAGTTAGGAAAAATGTCTGCACAGGAGCAAACGTGTTTCCTTTGTCTCCTATGAGATTCTGCTTCTGATGTGCCAGCCTGCAGGCACAAGGGTGTTCTGTTGCCTTTACAGACTCTTGCTGTCATGCCAGTGCCTGAAGAAAAGAAAGCTTGCATCTGTAGCTTAGCTGCTATGAACAGGGTGCTGCTGTCTCATCACCTGTTCCAGCAATGCCTCCTTGGAGACTGAGCAAGAGGAAAGGCAGCAGAGAGGTGTTAATGTTTGTCTGCAGCAGGTCTGTGCTGAATACTGATGCTGGGATCAGCACTGACAGTGAGGCAAGTTTTCCAGTGGGACATTAGTGATTAAACATGCTAAAAGCTAGTTGTTAGCACTTCCCAACTGCTGCTCCCTTTTAATGTGTTCTCTACCAGGAGCCAAGCCCTGCTTAAGTGTAGTGGCTTCCAGGCTACCTCTGGCAAAAAAAAAAGTCAAATAGAAGTGGTTTGCTAGCAGAGAGCTCTGGAGAACAGGAGTTAGGAAGTGTAAGAAAAATAGCTGGTGTGTCCTGCTGCCTGTAACCAAGGGCCATATCCAAATTTCTTGAGCAATGCAGCCAGGGAATGTCTGACAAATCCAGTTCTAGCAGGGATGTCTGCCTCAAACCCCCTACAGACAAGGGCATACATGTCAACCCTTTGCCTTTATCTCCTGTGGCAGGGCTTTCTTAAGGATGCTCTCCTCCTGCTTATGTCCCAGCATCCCACAGAATAAGATGCTTCTTGACTACGTCATCATGTTTTCCAATTTGGGTTGGACCAGAGAAGCTTTGAGGTGACATGCTGCAGCCAGAGAAACTTGTCCCAACTCTCTGGTAAATTAGTAGAAAGATTTCTGGTGAGCTGTTAAGAACAGGTGCCTAATTAATGATCCATGTTATCCATGTGAGGTTTGGGTTTTTTACTTTTCTTCCACTGGTCTATAGCAACTTTGCAGTACATATTGTGTTCTCAAGTCTGCAGGATTCTGCAATCTCTTTATCAGCAGGAGAAGTAGGTGGTGGCTTGGGGTGTTCTCTCCTTGTTGTCTGCTGGGCTGCTAAAATTGTGCTGTTGTTGAATATCAGGCTCTAGCATGTTAAAGAGCTCATGGGAAGAAGCCCTTCCTATAAACTCATCAAAAAGAGACACTACCAGCTAAGAACATGGGAAAACAAGAACCTCCCAGCTGCAACTGGCATCTCTATTACTGACTGAGAAATACAACTCTAGTTATTTTACTTTCTGTCATTAAATGTGTTGCTTTTTACCCTTTCTGATAACAAAATACTACCCTTCTTGATCTGAAACAGATCCATGCAATGGCTCAAAGCTGAGGAGAGTGTTGAAAGTTCTGTTTTCACTTCAAGGGTAGAGGTGACTATGGTTAAAGAGAGGATAATTACTAGTGATTCTTCTGTGAATGATTGATTGGACGGCTTAGAGGAGGCTGAAGGACAGTAATAATATAGGAAAGGTTGTAACACCCTGCAAGAAGAGAGCTGTAGAGCCAGAGGTGAGATACTGAGTCAGCAGTAATAGAGAGGCTGTGGAAAACATGCCAGAAACAATTGGCTTGGTTAGAAATCATAGAATCAGAAATTCTCCAAGGGAATGTGGTGGGCACTGGAGTGGGCACAGAGGAAGTGGTGCTTACCCATACAGGAAACACTAATTATAGCAAGCTGTCTCTGGCCAGAGAGGAAGTGAAAACCAGG
Organism: Psilopogon haemacephalus; assembly: GCA_013396835.1. NCBI lineage: Eukaryota > Metazoa > Chordata > Aves > Piciformes > Megalaimidae > Psilopogon > Psilopogon haemacephalus. The sequence goes on from VWZI01011983.1 coordinate 72,675, forward strand.
CTGGTTTCTCCCTAGAAGCAGCCTGAAGGCATTTGCCTTGCAGAGATACTGATGGCTGTCTTCAGTAATGAGCACTGACATCTCCTCCACATCTGGTTTACATATCATCAACACTGAAAATAAGGCAAACTGAGACTAAGAGGAGTGTGGGCCAGGACCTGGGTGTGGGACTTTTTTGCAACTTGGCAAGTCTAGTTTAATTCCCAAACCCTGCCAATAGACTCCTTCAACCTTGGAGAAGCCATCCAGTTGCAGTTGCAGCCCTTGAAGCTTAAGCACATCTTGTCTAAAGTGGAAATTACTCAGTATTTATTTTTTGTGTGTGTGCATCTACAGCAGACAACTAATCTTCCTGAGGTAGTTGACTATGGAGAGGAGAATTGGTGTTGATCTCCTTCACAAGTAAATAGTGATAGAACAAGAGGGAATGGCCTCCAACCATGACTGGGTAGGTTTAGACTGGACATTAGGAAACATTTTTTCACAGCAAGAGTGGTCAGGCATTGGAATGGGCTGCCCAGGGAAGTGGTGGAGTCACTGTCCCTGGAGGTGTTTGAAGAAAGATTGGATGTGGCACTTGGTGGCATAGTCTGGTGGATATGGTGGTGTTAGGTCATAGGCTGGACTTAGTGATCTTAGAGGTCTATTCCAACTTCAATAATTCTGTGATTATGTGAAATGAAGGTTATGCTTGTGAATGAGGCCTGTGGTTTAGAGCACGTTGCTGGGTAAATGTCTGTGTGCTCCCAGCACTTCTGGAAGGTCAGTACCTTGGCAGTATGTGCTGGGACATGTTATGTGCAGAGTCTGGCTGAAGAGGAAATGAAATATTTTTGATCTGTGGGAGGGATTTTTTTTAACATAATAAAAAATAAATCTGAAAGCATGACAAGAGTCACTACTACCATTCTTAGCATTCCTCACTTGGCATCTTTACTGAAAGACTAATCCCATGTGGATTTCATGAATGTGACACTTCATCGATCCAGTATGCACAGGTGTTTAACCATATTGTAGGAGAGGAAGGCTACCATAAACATAACATCCTTTCAGAGGGGACATGTAAACCAGCTGAGGCCTGTGGCTATTTTATCAGCTTTATTTTTAACCCTGGTAGAAACAGAGAGTTTGGGGAAAGTGGCCTTCTACTTACTTAAGGTACAGTCAGAAACGGGGAAAGGCTTCCTTGTGCCAGAAACAAAGCAAATATAATTTTTTGAGAGTAGAAGGATTTACAACTGCTGAGAATATGGCGTTTGGAAAAATCAGGGTGAAGAGAAATTATCTTTTGTCACCTCTAAGTCTGATCTGTCCACTCAGGACTTCAGTCCACAAAGGAGAATGCAGAGAATTCTGCTGCTGCTCCTGTAAACTCTGCTTTTCTTGAGAAGCTAGTACACTGGAGGAGTTCTACTGGGTCCTTATTTCACACCAAACTGGCCAGAGAACAACACCACCTTGAACTGTAAATCATTCTGAACAGGTCACCTGTGGGTACCCCCCATTTTCCAGAGCTACTGAGCCTTGCATCCTAATGAGCTCAGCCACGTTTGTCACATGCCATGTCATTTCCACATCAAAGAACCACTTTCCAGGTGGTTTATGTGCACTTCTTTGTGTTCTCTGGCACAGGTCCAAGCTGTTCTGAGAAGACACTGGAATCAGTACAAGATCCAGTTTGAGCACAGCTTCAGCCACTCGGATGCCATGCGCACGGCTTCCTACACTGTGTCAACGATCAGTGACGTCCAAGGCTACAGCTACAACCATGACTGCACTAGTGAACATTTAAATGGGAAGGGCTACCATGACATTGAGGGTGTTGTGCTAAAAACGGAAAAGCTATATGGTTGACCACCCAAGGCTCTGCACACACAATGGGCTTGGCCCCCTCAGCTCCAAGTTTGAGTGAATGACTTCATGGTCAGAAGATTTTGCCTAACTTGGGATATGTTATTCTCCTGAATATGCAAACTAAACCAACTCCTTTCTCACATGTATATATGTATCTGCATATATACATAATGTTTGTTTCTGTGCATCTATATACCATGGACATCTGTACATATATATATATGTGCATTTTGTATAAGAATACAAACTTTGCCTCTTCAGTTTCTACTGTGTAGACAAAGTTGGCAATTTTTTTGTACAAAGGGAATCAAGGAAGGATTTCATACTTTGAAGGATTTCTTATTTTATTGGAAGTTTGTATGACTGTCGTGTTGAAGCCACTTATTTTGCCTGTAGAGTTGTAAATGCCACACTGTATTGTCTTAATTCAACCTAAAACAGAATGAAAGAAAGTAGTTAAAGTAGGTACAATAATAATAGATTGTGCAGGTTAATTTTGTGTTCAGCATTTCACTGCTCAAAAAGCCCAACAGGTAGTCTGGGCAGACAACCTGTTTTGATCTGGCCATTTTTATGCACTATTTGAAACCAAGCTGTAGGGACAAAGCATAGGGACAGCAGTACAAGTCTGAGATTCTCACCTCTGTACTGCACTGTAATACTTTACAGCAGCCTTTAAGCAAGATTATTTATTTTATTTTATACATATATAAAAATATATAGTGAGAGAGTGCCTCCTTCTCAGGCTTGGGGAACTTTCTCACTGGCTCTTCCAAGAATGCTCAGACAAGATGGCTGAGGCCTTGTGCTAGAAGGAGTAGTAGTAACTTCGGTAATAGTAGATCCTTTCAGACACTAACTCCTAACTGAAGCTGATGGAACTTAGCTGCCTGCTTAAGAAATTTATTCAGCTGGTAAAAGATTGTGTACATAATTTGTTGTAGCCATGTTGTTTTGTTTTATTTTTGTTGCCCTGGGCCTTGTGCTTGTTAATTTTTTCCTACATTCTTGGGACAAATTTTTGATTAATTTTGTGACTTTTTTTTTTTTTGTCTGAGATGAGCATGCAGGACTGAATGCAGTGCCCTCAAAGCCAGTCTTGTTAGATTCAGACTAATCAAGAAAACTGATGCTAGTAATTGCCATCATTGCAAAATACAGTACAAACTTTGTATGATAAAGGTTCAGAACTTTATGGATTGAAAATTGTAGTATTATTTTGGAGTCTTTGGTTCTGAATCTCCATCTCAGTTACTCAGCTTAGAACAATACTTTGTCAGTCATTTCTTTGGTCCTGCTGGTGAATCAAGGTCTCACTGACAGTGAGGAGACTTTCAGGAAGGTGTCAAGAAAATGTCTGTACAGCAATCTGGGATTTTGTACATCTTTCTAAAGTGGAAAGACAGAAATACTCAAGAATGCAGTGTGTTGATATGAGGCATGTTCAGAAAAATCTTAATAAAAGTCATAGAAGTTGGTTTATTTTGCAGATACGTCTGCTCCAAACATAGAAAAAACACAAAGTAGAATACAAGTAGATGCTGAAGTTAATAGATTATGATGCTAATTAATGTACTTCTGGTGTATGTAAGGCAAGAAAACTTCAGTTCTAGGTCCTTGCATTTTTATATGAACAACTCGATTTTAACATGTAAACATTTTTATCAATATCCTTTCTGTATGCTTTATGAGCATAGGGTTAATTTGCTGTCACAGCCATTATTGGTTTGTGACTTCATAAGGCTTTAAATGCTTTGTACTTGCAAGTGGTGTGAACTTACCACCTTCTACATTTCTGTAGTTCTTTAGCATTCTTATGTCTGGAGTTTGAATTTAGAAAGTAGAATTAATCATTAATTCCACAATCTAGACTCTCAACTAGGATGCACAATTCAAGATCTCTGTTCTTCTGCATCACTGGCCAGATGATTGGCAGGAATGATCTGAAAATTCTATATTTTAGGTAGTGTGAAATCTGGCAATCAGACATCCTGGGCTCTTAACCTGCAGGAATAAAGTGATAGTGTTAGCTACAACATGCTTAGGAGGGAAGTTCCAACTCTACTTGCCAATCTGTGTAGTGTTACTTAAAACCTGGGCAACATTCTGAAAATGAGTGGTGCAGGCAAGCACAGCTCTGGTGGAGCACCTTTACACCGGGGAGACCAGACCATTGACTGGCGTAGATCTGGCTTGAGTTCCATTTTCACAATCAGTGGGTACTGGCTCAGAATCAATGACCAGGCCCATCCCTGTCCAGTTAGAAGTGCTCTGAAGTCCCTTATTATCAGACAGTTATTTCAGTGGTACCTGGTGAGTGGTCATCGCTAAAACACGTGATGGTTTACAGTGTGATACAACATTAGATGGGAATTACGCTTCCTTGTCTTGTAAGCAGTTCAGAGTTAACAGCCTAGAAACTTTTATCATTTAATGCAAAGTACTGGTTGCTAGTTGCTTCCTGTCCTCTGTTAGAGAAACTTGTCATGATAATTTAGGAAAGAAAATTGTTTGTTTTTCCACAGAAATCACCGTACTTGTAGGTGAGCAGTCTAGGCACAAGTCTGTACTTTCGAGAGGAAACACATATCCAGCTGGATGTGCAGGGAATGTTTGTGTCTGTGGAGGGTTACATGGCATAAGAGAGCTACATTTTCTCATCCTCATGAGGTTAATTAACCTATTCCTGTCTTGCATTGGAAAACAAACCCCATCTTTTGTCTTGCTACCTCACCTTTCTTAGCTCCTCCTCAAGCAAGAGAAGGGTCTGCTTCTTAAAATAGTTTTCTGCCAAAATAATTTAAAATCAAATCCTTATGCTGACTTGTCACAGTTTATTTTCTGCCTCAGAGAATGTTGTAGTCCTTATCTGCATTCTCTGGGATTGAAGTAAACTCTGTTTTGGTGGGGCTGTGAGATGCCTTTGGACATGCAGTTATCTGTTATACCTGTTATTATACCTGGGTCGGCACAATCTCAAGCACAAATACAGGCTGGGTGGTGAGTAGCTGGAGAGCAGCCCTGAGGAAAATAACCTGTGGGTCTGGGTTAATGAAAAGCTCAACATGAGCCAACAGTGTGCATATGTGGCCCAGACAGTCAACTGTGTCCTGGGCTACATTAAGAGAAGCATTGCCAGCAGGACAAGGGAGGGGATTCTCCCCTTTTACTCTGCTCTTGTCAGACCCCACCTGGAGTACTGTGTGCAATTCTGGAGCCCCCAGCAAAAGAAGGACATGGAACTGCTGGAGAGAGTCCAGAGGAGGGCCACAAAGATGATCAGAGGGCTGGAGCACCTCTGCTATGAGGAAAGGCTGAGAGAGTTGGGGCTTTTCAGCCTGGAGAAGAGAAGGCTTCGAGGAGACCTTATAGTAGCCTTCCAGTATCTGAAGGGGGCCTCTTCAGGAAGGCTGGGGAGGGACTATTCACAAGGTCTTGTAATTACAGGATGAGGGGTAATGGGTTCAAACTGGCAGAGGGGAGATTTAAACGGGATGTTAAGAAGAAGTTCTTTCCAGTGAGGGTGGTGAGGCACTGGCACAGGTTGCCCAGGGAGGTTGTGGCTGCTCCCTCCCTGGATGTGTTCAAGGCCAGGTTGGATGAGGTCTTGAGTGACCTGTTCTAGTGGGAGGTGTCCCTGCCTGTGGCAGGGGGTTGAAACTGTATTATCTTTGAGGTCTCTTCCAACCTAACCATTCTATGATGCTATGATCTGTTCTTTATTGGTTTGTTAGTTAGTGAGGACTTATTGTATCAACCTGCAGGGGCTACAGAAATACTTGTCCTATATTTGGTCTCTGTAATACCAGCATGTTAGTATTCTAGGATAGGGAATGTCTCTTTTTAATGCTACTGTCTGCAATTAATGAAACACTCCACGTCAGGGTCCCCTCACTTGTCTGTTGTTTGAGGGTTTTGGATGCATTTATGCAATGTATTTTTCCATTGTGATGATCAGCTACAGTATTGGCTGTAGAAATGCTGCAACACACACTCTTTGTCATATCATGAAGCATTTGGGCTAGAAACCAGGCAAGTATTCAAGTATTGTGCTATGTAAATAAGATTAATAGAAACTATAGCATTGTATTTATTGCTTACACTAGGAATGAAATGGAAAAAAATGTGAAGTTGTTTCTTGGTTGTGCTTTATTTTCCTTTTGTTCATATGACTCATCAAGCATTTTAGTTGCTGAAAGAAGTATTATGTTTGTGATCAATAAATTGTTACTACATTTATTCAGATCTCTTGTGCTTTATTATGGAAGCAGCAAAGATGACCTAAACTAGCTTTTCACATGTCCTGCCCATGTGTTAATTAAACATGAACCTAGAGAGAAAATCATTAGTTATTAACAACTACTCAGTTTTTCAGTGCTTGTGTATTTAATACTTTGTTTTCAAGTGCATAGTGGAGTATTGCACAGTAATATAAAATGTCTGCACTTAAAATTATTTACTTGAGAGTTTTATTTCTTTTCTCCAGAATCTGACTTTTAATAACAACTTATTAGTACTTACGTTAAGAAACTAAATTTTCTGTTCAATTGTGATCTGGCAGCAGAGATGAGATGAAATGAGATGTATCTATCTGCTTCATTCCATCAGTCTAGTTGGAGCTCCTCCCAGCACAATGTTCAACCAGATCTCAACTGCAGAGACCTACAGAACAAAACAGCTTCTGCACAGATAACTACATGAAGCAAAGAAATCATTACTGTAGGTTTACTAAGAGATGTGGTTTGTTGCTATTAGCCAGTTCAGAACCATGAAAAGCAGCCCAGTACTGCACTTAGCCTGAGTTCCCTCATTTCAGAGGGAAATGAGCACATTCCTTTTGGTCTTCTATCATAAGTCATCACAGAAATCTTCAATTTAGGGTGAAAAAACTCCAAACTAACACTTAGTAATTTATTTGCTGTACTCTGAGTTGCCTACACCCTTGATTCCACATTGAAATTAACCCAGGACAGACAGAAATATATCCAGAAATCTCACCTTGGCTGATAACATAATTTTCATTTTGTTGAGCTGTGATACAATAGTTAAACTGCAGCAAGCTGTGACTGACTAGTTCACTTATTTATTTTTTTAAATATACTTCTGATTTTCAGAAATATATTAGTATATACTATATACCAAACCACGCCTCAGTGTCCTTGTGGAAAAGCTGAAATAGGTATTAGGTGTTTGACTACTGATGCAGCTTGTGTCCAAGGGATGGGTAAAAGTTGTGCTTAGGATATGGAGTGATGAAGAACTTCAGTGATTTGGCAGCTCTGGAGGAAAAAAAAACCAACCACAAAAAACCTCAGCAGCTACTTTTCCCCCAACAATGAAAGTGTGACTGTGATAAAGTGTGCTTAAGAATAATAAAGTGGTTATTATTACCTGGTTTAAAAAAAAAAAAAAATTAAAGACTACAGAGCAAGATATGAATGAAGATCCCATCCTTGTTCTACTAGTCTATTTGCAGAGTCCAGTCATGATCGAAGCAGCAGTTCTGATACAAAGTTTTACCTTTTTATAATTTTCAGATTCTAAAAACATGCAAAGAAAATGTGATTTTTGTCCAATAGTTGAAAGTGGATTTTACTTTCAAGCATTGGATAAAATACATAACAACGTGAATAATTCCCACTGCTAACACTGAGCCTGCAGGCTGCTCTGCTGCACAGTGGGGATCAAGTAACAGCATTAAAAGGAACAGAATTTAAAGCCCTAGTGAGCATGAGTAAGCTTCTTTGTAGCTGTGTTGGACAAGGTGTGGGGTCTCTAGTCACTGAGAGTCATTATTAACATTTACGGGAAGGACAAGCTGAGACTAACTGCAAAACTCTGCATCATATCATGTTTTTTGGGGCAACAGTTTGCCTTCAACCCCATGCTTGACACTAGACTCAACAAGCGATGCCGAGGGGATGGGGGAGCAGGTGGCTATGCTGACATACACATTCCATAGCTGCAGGCATGTGCCTGCTGAGGGCTGCTAGGAGGGACAAGCTGCAACACTGGCTACCACACCAGGCCAGAAGCAATGAGTATTCAGGAACAGCAGCATAATTCTTGCTTACATTGGAATAACAATATCACACAAAACACATTTAAACATTGAAGGAGAGAGTTGTGGCCACAGCAACCTGTTGGAAAAAACACATTTTTTTCCAAATCCCACAGAAAAGCCTAAGTGAGGTCCTTTTGTACGTGGTTGCTCCTATAAATGCTAATCAATGAACAAACCAAAATGTTTTTTTTTTTTTGTCACTTCACCCTTGCACACTGCAAACCTCTGAACCATAGCAAGAGCTTATAGCTCCCTGTTCAGAATTAGAACTAGTATCTGCCATTGTAGCGCTGGATACTTTTAATCACTTTTAAAGCATAATGCCTGGATTAATAATTTAGATTCATCACAGAGTTTGTGCATCATCTGGGATAAATGCCATGTAGGGTTGCTTTTCAAATCAATCTCAGCCCTATTCCTACTCAAAGATATGCACACTACATTATTGAAGATCTTTGCAACTACAATTCCTAACAACTGTTGCAAAGTTTTCTTCCCCTCAAGAGACCTCACCACTTTCTAAATGGAAATATCTTCTGCCAGTGCTAACTCACAGAAAGCTCAACAGATTGTCTTCAGCTAAATGCACATCAACCAAATACAGAAAAGACAAAGCCTTGAAAGCTTTCACATTTCCTGGAAAAGTCCTTACATGTGACTACTTGTTCATTCCTGCATTTCACATGACCAAGTATTTCTGGAAATTCAGCTTGCACACTCAGTCGCAAAACAAAAAATTGCCACAAAGGCAGCAGAAGTGAATGGTGGGTGCTAAGGTTCCTGGTGCTGTCTGATTACAGAAAGTTTTAATGGTGAATGCAGTCACCTGGGATACAGGCAATCCAAATGAGCTTTTTGCTCTGCAGGAGCCAAAGCTGCCCAAGAACACAACCCTCTGGCTTTTTCATGCTCTGCCTTGGAAAAACATCCTCATTTGTGTAGAGAAATGGTTTGAAGTTGCCAGAGGGCCAATGGCCAGAGCTTGGGGCTGAGTCTAAGAATATCCTAAAGTTCTGCAGCAAATATAAATGTAAGGACTGCACAGATTATGAAAGTAGAAAACCAGGCAGAATACAAGTATGTATTTGCTTAGTTCCTTACCTTCATATTTGTACATGAATCCTAGGAAGGTGTGCCTGTAGCAAAGAAAGTGCTTCTGAAGGGTTTCTGTGCATTAGATAGGGATAAAATTTAAACTGGTGGTGTCCTTGACACAGTGCAGTCTGTTGCTTCTGAAGAAATGTAGTCACAGGCTGCTCTATGTTGTAACACTCCATTATACATGCAACAGCTTTGTATTTAAACAGACAAGAAAAAATGTTGAATTAGTAGTGAACGACCATCTTTTGTTGTTAAAGAGTTAATAGCACTGAACAGAAACATCTGTCAAAGAGCTTTGTTAGTTTAAACAGAATAAGCACAATGATCAGTGAGGGGGATATTTGATTTAAAGAGGGGGAGAGAAAGTATAATCAGCTGGTTCGTGCCTATTTTTAGAAATATACTGCAGCAAGGTTTTTAACCTTTCATAGCACATACTTGTAAGACTTTGATAATGACTTCGTCCCTTAAGTTCCACTGGATGTAAGACCTTAAACATCAGTGATGATCTAGAGACAAAACCACTTCACCACATTTTATTTAGCTAACCTTGATGAGAGCCAAATACATGCATTTAACAGAGAAGTCAACAGCACATTTGGCTGGGTTTCCCGGAATGATCTCTGGCCATGTATTCCCTAGAAGAGTGCCCATAGCCCAATTTGTTTCTGTTACTCATGAGGGACTTTTGTCTTGTTTCTGGTGGACTTCAGGTGCTGTCTTCAAACACTGGCTCCTTCCATCACATTTTGGGCAGACAATGACAGTAGGAATTTCTTCAACCCAGGGTCTCTCTCTGTATTCTGCCAACAGAGAGTCACCATGGATACTTCAAACTGTGCCACAAGAACAAAACTCACAGAACAAGATCTCAGATGGTTTGAAAAGCCTTAATGAAGTTATATTGCCATTCTGTGTTTTGTAGCAGAATGGTGCCCCTGCATTGTTCTTCATTTAAAGCTATTCACCTCTGGTTTTCTTCTTTTTCCCCACAGGGACTTGTTTCTGAAAATCAAGAGTGCTGGAAATAGCCTGCACTAGCTGCAATTAAAAAGCTGATTAGAATGATCTGTAATTGAAATATCAGAAATTCTTTTATGAAGAAACTTGAATCAGGAAGCTTTCAGAGAGAGAAGAAATATACCAGAAGCAAAAATGGAAACGCTCTAGCACAAAACAGAATTCTGACAGACAATAACAGCACTATATACAATTATGTTATTTCATTATATACTGGAAAAGTATTTTTTTAAAAGTCATATCATTTCAGGTTTTTAGAAATAAAAGCACTTGAAGTGATAAAATACACTTTTTATGTACATTCTAGCAAAATATTTTGAGCTTTAAACCTCAGTCTCTTTCTCACCATCTCAGACCCCAGTGCTGCACCAACACTGCCATGATTTTTTTTTTTTCACTCTTCCAAATAAAATCATAGAATCACAGAATGGTTTAGGTTGGAAGGGACCTCAAACATCAACCCCCCCATCACATGCAGGGACACCTCCCACTAAAACAGGTTGCTCAAGGTCTCATCCAACCTGGTCTTGAACACCTCCAGGGAGCAAGCATCCGCACCATCCATGACCTCCCTGGGAAACCTGTGCCAGTGTTTCACCACCCTCACTGGAAAGAACTTCTTCCTAACATCTAGTGGAAATCACCTCTCTGCCAGTTTAAACCCATTACTCCTTGTCCTGTCATTAAAAGTCCTTGTAAATAGTCCCTCCCCAGCCTTCCCGTAGCTCCTTTCAGATACTGGAAAGCCACTCTAAGGTCTCCTCCAAGCCTTCTTTTCTCCAGGCTGAAGAGCCCCAACTCTCATAGCCTGTCCTGATAAAAGAGCTCTTCCAGCCCTCTGAGTATTTTCGTGGCCTCTCCTGGACTCACTCCAAAAGTTCCATGTCCTCTGAGTGCTGGAGGCTCCAGAACTGTACACAGTACTCCAGGTGGGGTCTGATGAGAGAAGAGTAAAAGGGGAGAATCCCCTCCCTTGCCCTGCTGGCCATGCTCCTCTTGATGCAGCCCAGGACACAGTTGCCGTCTGGGCTGCACACACACTGCTGGCTCATGTTGAGCTTTTCACCATCCCAGACCCCCAGGTCCTTTTCCTCAGAGCTGCTCTCCAGCCATTCAACACTGTACTGGGTTAGAGTAGATTCCCCCACCCCCAATAGAATAAACTCACTACAACACAGATTCCTTTGGAAAGTCAGGGAAAATGAAATAGTATTTTCTTATAGTTTAAACTAAATATAGCTGTATAAAAAGAATATACTACTACAAGAGGGAAAAAAAAAAAAAACTTTAAGGAGGATGGGGAAGGGTTCAAGCAGCGGCGAAGGAGCAGCAGCAGCCAAAACAGCAGGGGGGGAAGATAGCAGTGGGCACAGCAGAAAGCAGCAAAAATGGGAAGAATAAGCTGTACCTCCGGACATAAGGCTCTTGATCCTCCAATGAAATTATATTAACTTATCCATTGTTGCTGTTACATAGCCTATCCCTAGAATGTTCACCTCTTCACTACTTTTTCCTATGTCTGAGCTGGAAATCTAGCTCAAATAGCCACAGTCCACCCCTTTAATATAATTTAAATTAGAGCATCAAGTCATTCAATCTAAATTAGGGACATCAGTGTCATGAATGGTAGTCGTCCAGGCTTCTGGCTTTTTTTTT
>VWZI01011983.1:84403-97315 GCA_013396835.1 Psilopogon haemacephalus
AATTTCAATTCCCAGCTATCTATCTCCTTGTTTCCATCTGTCTCAGGCGTTGGCTAGCTCAGAGGTTTCAGGAAACAGTCAGATGTTTTCTTCATAAGATGGAATGGAGCAGGACTCTTAACATTCACATGGTTCATGCGCATGTGTGGTGGGGTTTTATGGGCACCACAGTTATCTAGAAATGAACTCATAGCAACTTATATCTACATTTTCTCTGCTAATGTCAAGTTCCTTTGTGGAATGCATCATATTTCGCCATTCTTTAGCATAACACATTATGTATGGCCAGGTCCTTCAGCAGAGACTACCCCTCCGACAGGTGTGGCCTCCCCTGAAGCGGAGAATACCCAAACAGACTTCCCCAACAAATTCTTTTCATGAATAACAGGAACCCTATCACCTTCTACCCTTTATAACAAATCTGAATGAGCCGGCCCTGCTCTGCTGGTAGAATTTCTGCTGTTCACTATGCAGGTAGCTTGGGCTAGATATTTCTCCCAGTTCTTTAAGGTTCCTCCCCCCAGTGCTTTTAAAGTTGTTTTCAGCAAACAATTATAACATTCAGTTTTGCCTGAGGCAGGTGCATAATAGGGGATGTGGTATATCCACTCAATGCTGTGCTCTTTGGCCCAGGTTTTTATGAGGTTATTCTTAAAATGAGTGCCACCATCTGTTTCAATTCACTCTGGAATGCCATGTTGCCACATGATTTGTCTTTCCAAGCCAAGAATGGTGCTGCGTGCAGTAGCATGGGAAACTGGATACGTCTCCAGATTGTTGAGCTATGTTTCCACTACTGGAGTAAACGGTTAAATGTATACTGAATCCCTCCTCCATGTGAAAGCAAACTGAGGCTTGTATTCCTCTGCTGTTGGAATGGAGAAGAATACATTAGCAACATCTATGGTTATATATCATTTGGCCTCCTTGGATTCAAGCTCATACTGGAGTTCTAACATGTCTGGCACAGCAGTGCTAGTGGGCAGAGGTACTTCATTTACTCCACAGAAGTCAACTGTCAATTGCCATTCTCCATTAGCCTTTTGTACAGGCCTTACTGGACTGTTGAAAGGTGAATGGGTTTGTTTAATGACATCTTGGCACTCCAGATGATGAATCAGATCATGTATGGGTACCAAGGAGTCACAATTTGTCCTATATTGCCTACGATGTACAGTTTGAGTTGCAATTGGCAACTTCACATCCTCTATACTATGCCATCCAACAACTGCAGACTCATCTGAGAGCTCAGGCCCAGCTGACAATTTTATCTATCTCAAACAGCCTCTACAGTTGCTATTCCGAAGGTCTATTTATAACCCTTGGGATCTTTGAAACACCCTTCTCTCAGAAAGTCAATCCCCAAAATACAGGGTGCATTTGGACCTGTTAAAATGGCATGTCTTCATCAATCACTCCCAGTTAAACTTATTTCTGCCTCCAACCTCGTCAGTTCTTGAGACCCCCCTGTAACTCCAGAAATAGGAATAGACTCCGTTAGTTTATGATTTGAGGACATCAATGTACATTGAGCACCTGTGTCAACTAGAGCCCTGTATTTCCAAGTCTTCAAGGTACCAGGCTATCTAATATATACATTTCAGTATATTCTATTATCATCCTGTGTGCTTTCCTGTGCCTAGTAAGAGGCAGGGCCCCCCCTAATGCTGACCGTTGCAAGTGCAGTTGGCACAGTGTTTAATGATATTGTCTGAATCATTGCCAGAACCCTTTGAATCATTTGGGGAAACTGAGGCCACTATTCTTTTAGTCTTGTCACTTTGCAATTCCTTTACTCTCTTCAGGAGAAGTGAGGTAGGTTTCCCATCCCACTTATCCATGTTTTCACCAAATTAGTCACACAAAATTACCCACAGAGTCGCATGTGACGCTTGTTGTCTATTCCTAATTGAGTTTGTTTGAATTGGTCTGTGCCTCAGCAGCCCCTTTAATGGAGGACGCTCCAGTTTCCAACACTCTTCTACTGATCGAAACATTCGATCCACATTTTTTGCAAACAAGTTCCTCAACTTTATCCATCCAAGGCATTTTGCCATATCCCACACTTTTTTCAGCCAGATCCAGCACTGCTACTGAAGGGCTTCCACCACTTTTACCCTTATTTTCCTCTGTTCTGTTCAGTTCTAAAGGGAACCAGATAGTTTCCTGACTCCATGGTTCTGGGTCCATGAGGTACGGGGCATGTCCAGCTAATTTTTCCCTTTTCAAAGGTTCTGAGGCAGGATGTTTTGCTGTCCTGACAGCAATCCGTGTGCCCAGAGCCATGGCCTCTCCTTGCCCATTCCGGCTGCTGACTGCATCTTTAACCCCTAACTCCCTGCTACTGGCTCCAGAGAAGGTGAAAACCTCACTCATAGCCTGTTTATTCCTGCATTTCTCTCTTCTCCAAACTAGTCAGACCTACAATAGCAGCCAAAAACATCAAATTCAAACATACTAGGCAAAACACTGGATAACTCATCTCTCCCAGATAACTCTTAGTCTCTGACACCAGCATAACATATGGCATACTTTCAGCAACATTTCTAAACCCTAACACATCCATAACAAGATTTCCAGCCTTTGTTAAAACAGCTTTGACCCAGTTCCAAACCATCTTAGCAAAAAAGGAACACACGATATTGTATCAGGGTTGCAAGATACTGCTGAACTGACAAAGTCAAGACTGAAGCAATAATGGGCCACAAAATACCAAACGAATCCATTTTTCCTGATCATCAATCAGATGATCAGAGTGGATTTCCACCCACCCCTCCCCGCCCCACCCAGTAGAATAAACTCACTACAACATGGATTCCTTTGGAAAGTCAAGAAAAGTGAAATAGTATATACTACTACAAGAGGGGAAAAAAAAACCTTAAGGAGGATGGGGAAGGGGTCAAGCAGCAACGAAGCAGCAAGAAGCAGCAGCAGCCAAAACAGCATCAGGGGATGATAGCAGTGGTCACAGCAGAAAGCAGCAAAAAGGGGAAGAACAAGCTATACTTCTGGACATAAGGCTCTTGATGCTCCAATGAAATTGTAATAACTTATCCATTGTTGCTGTTACATAGCCTATCCCTAGAATGTTCACCTCTTCACTACTTTTTCCTATGTCTGAGCTAGAAATCTAGCTCAAACGGCCACAAACACCCAGCCTAGATTTGTGCTTTGGATTGTTCTGACCCAGGTGCAGGACCTTACACTTGGCCTTATTGAATTTCACAAGGTTGGCCTGGGCCCACCTCTCCAGCCCGTCCAGGTCCCCCTGGATGGATCCCTGACCTCTAGCTAGTTGACTGTGTCACACAGCTTGGTGCCATCTGCAAACTTGCTGAGAGTGCACTCGATTCCTCTGTCCATATTGCTGACAAAGACGTTGAACAGTAGTGGTCCCAGCACTGATGCCTGAGGGACAGCACTTGTCATCAGTCTCCAGGTGGACATTGTGCCATTTAATCACAACTCTGCATTTGACCATCCACCCAATTTCAACTCCTCCCGTCATTTCACAGTAATCACCAAAGACCAGCACTCAATGAGTATCCACATTCTGTGGCCAGGAGGTGGAAGGAGGTGATGCTGTCCATCTGCTCTGCTCAGATGAGATCCCACCTAGAGTATTATGCCCATCTCTGGAGCCCTCAGCACAAGAGCAGGTCCAGAGGAGGCACAACAATGATCCAAGAGGAATACCTCTCCTATAAGAAAGGCTGAGAGAGCTGGGGTTGTTCAGCCTGGAGAAGAAAAGCTTTCAGGGTATCTTATTGTGGCTTTTCAATATGTAAAGGGGACTAAAAGAAAGATGGGGACAGACTTTTTAGCAGGACCTGTTGTGATTGGACAAGAGATGATGGTTTTAAACTAAAAGAAGAGAGATCCAGACTAGATACAAGGAAGAAATATTTTACACTGAGGGTGGTGAAACACTGCCCTAGGTTGCCTGGATATGTGGTAGATGCCCCTGCCCTGGAACCATTCCAGGTGAGGTTGTTTGGGTCTCTGAGCAACCTGCCGTAGTTGAAGATGTCCCTGCTTGCTGTAGGGCACTTGGACTAGCTGATCTTGAAAGGTCCCTTCCAACCCAAATCATTCTATATGATCCCTGCAAGATACTTCCCTTTCCACCAGCTATCTCCCAAGGCCTAGGGAAATGGAGGCAACACTGTTCCAGTCTAGTATCTATTTCCCAATCCCACCAACTGTGCCAGGACCACAGGAGGAGTGCAGCTGGCCAGTCACTAGCACTCACTGACTCTCCATCACAGTTGAGGTACACTTGGCACAGGAGTGAAGCAGTGAAGTCTCAGAGTCTTTAACTCACACCCCTTTCTTCAGTAAAGTTGTTCTGGCACTGGGGAGCAACTGGCATTGTGCCTTTCTGCAAGGAAGAATGCACTGAGATGGCTTTCTGGCTGTACTCTCCTTGCTGTGCTGTGGAATCTCTGGCCTTCTCCTCAATCACTCGTTTATGCCTTTTTAATGCTGTTGAAACAGCTGAAGGGAGAAGGAATCCCCATCAGCTTCTACATGCAGCAGCAGCTGCAATTTGAAAGCCAGACAGATGAAAGAATCCATCATATTCCTAATCCATCAGAAGCACAAAATAAAGCCTGAACTTACTAACCATACACAAACAGGCCCAATACCCTGTGAGTTGCTGACAGCACTGTGCATACACAGACACCAGCAGCTTGGAAAGCCTGCAGAGCAGTGGTGCTCTGTGTATGCACAAGAGCTGCTTGTGCAGATGTGAACTGCAGATGATTCAAGAATCTCAAAAAGTGCCCCTCTTTCTATTGCTGTAAAAGAATTGTACTTTAGAATAAAAAAAAAAAAAAGTTGCACATCCCTCTATTTACATTCTCCTCTTGCTTTGCAGGCACACATGTGCTGCTGATGAGAGGAAAAGTTAAAAGAGAGCCTGAAGCTTCTGCCAACATCAGTGGGCATGGCCCATATGCTTAAGAGAAAGGGGTACAACATTTTCTCTTTCTTCCTTAACTCTCTTGACCCCTTCTTTTACTGCCAAGATGGTATCACAGAACTTTAGAGGTTGGAAGGAACCTCTAGAGATTATCAAGTCCAACCCCACTGCCAAGCAGGATCACCTAGGGTAGTTCACACAGGATTGCATCCAGGCAGGTTTGGAAATTCTCCAGAGAAGGAGACTCCACAGCCTCTCTGGGCAGCCTGTTCCAAGGCTCTGTCACCTTCAGTGTAAAGAAGTTTCTCCTCATGTTGAGGTGAAACCTTCTAGGTTCCAGTTTGTAGCTGTTGTTTCTTGTCTTATTACTGCTGACCACCAAAAAGAGATTGGCCTGAGCCACTTGACCCCCACCCTCAGATATTTGTACACATTGATCAGATCTCCTCTCAGTCTTCTCTTCTCCAGACTGCCTTTAACTGCAGTGATGCTACACAAAACCCTCAGCTCCCAACAGGATAAAGAAATAACTGCTATTTCTGTTAGAGCAATATTTACTGTTGAATGTATTTACTTTTGAGTTTAAATCTATCTCCTGTTTCTAGAGAGGATAAAAGGAGTTCCCACAGACTTAAGCAAACATTTTAAAGAAGATGCATAGACCAACCTGTCTAGAACAAACAAGGACAACCTTTTTAAAAGCTAAAAATGCATTGATCGGTTCCTGTTGTTATTTTTGGGGGTGTTTTGGTTTGTTTGGTTTTGTTGGGCTTTTGGTTTTGCTTTGTTTTAGTTTTTTTGAGAGTTTGTTTGTTTTTAATATTATCTCATTTTGTTAATCTGAAAACAACATCTGAATATGATGAGAATGACTGATGCTCAGAGGGCTGGAGCACCTCTGCTATGAGGACAGACTATGAGAGTTGGGGTTCTTCAGCCTGGAGAAGAGAAGTCTTCCAGAAAACTTTGGAATGGCCTTCCAGTATCTGAAGGAAGCTGGGGAGGGACTATTTATAAGATGTTGCAATGACAGGACAAGGAGTAATGGGTTTAAACTGGAAAAGAGCTTTCAACTAGATGTTAGGAAGAAGTTCTTTCCAGTGAGGGTGTGCTGGTTTGAGGCCAATTGGAGGATTTTAATGACAAATTAGATTATAGGCTGAGAAATAAAAACATGATGATGTCTCCTTCACTCATTTGTTTACTGAGATGTACGAAAGTAAGAACCCCAAAACAGATAAGATAGAGCTGCTCGGGTCCCTCTGGCTGCTGATCTTTCTGTCTGGCTTCTAGCTGAATCTGTGTAACCCAACTAATTAATTCCTGCTTCTAACCTCCCCTGGTTGATCTTCCTCACTTACCTGGCATGTAAGACAGACACTGGGATAAGATTGGGTAGTGGGGAGAAGGTGGTAGGGTGGTTGGGTACCCCTCCTGGGGACTCTGATCTCTGGGAGGGGTGTTGTGTTTCTGTATTACCTTTTCACTGTATATATCTGCAAATATCTGCAATATATTGTAAATATCTGCTTGTATATTGCACAAAGCTGTAATATAAACCTTCATTTATTAACTTCCAGCAGGCTGAGCCTAGTCTGGGTTATTTTCAAAAGTGCAGGGGGGCGGGAAACTCACAAACTACCACAGAGGGTGGTGAAACACTGTCAGAGGTTGCCCAGGAAGATTGTGGATGCTCCCTCTCTGAAGGTTTTCAAGGCCAGGTTGGATGAGGCCTTCAGCAACCTGTTCTAGTGAGAGGTGTCCCTGCCTGTGGTCGGGGGTTGGAACTGGATGATCTTTGAGGTCACTTCCAACCTGAACCATTCTATGATTCTATGACTAGTTTACTTTGAGCTCAAATTACATTGTACAGAGCTAGCACAGATTTGGATGTGCATCATTATATAGATAAGGAAAATCAATCTTGCCCTGCTTGCTTCCACCTAACCCTTGAATTAATGTTGTTGCCACATTCACAAATGAGCAGCATCTTGTGTGGCATGGCCATGGAACACTTTGTTTGGCCAGGTTCAATTCATCAACATCTTAACAACCACTATGAGACCACAGCTCCCAGCTACTGCTCTCAATTGCACTTGACCAGCTGACCCTGCAGCCTCTGTGCTTGTTTCCTATAGAATCATGGGATGGTCAGGGCTGTAAGGGACCTCCAGAGGTTATGTAGGCGCACTGCCCCACCCGAGCCAAGTCAATAGGGACAACCTCAACTAGACTACGCCATGCTATTTTTGTTTGAAGTCCTATACATTTCTTTCAAAGTACGTTTTTGTAGTGTCTGAAAGCTGATTATCACCTACACACAGGAAAGGCATCAGATTTTAAAACTGACAACAGGAGTGTGTCCTCTGCTCAAGGGCATGCCAGTATCTGTGATAGGCTGGGTGGCTAGTAAGATACACTTAAAGAAACACATCCCTCTTCAAGCTACAAATAATTGACATTTGCATGAGTATGTGAGTTACTACAAAGGGAGATAATATTGCTCAGAAGAATATTTAAATATACAATGAAAAATCAAATTAACAATGCTTTCAGAAACCCTGAACACCCAAATTACTGTGATTCCCAAGCCCACAATGAAGGGAAAAATCACAGAATTAACCAGGCTGGAAAAGACCTTTGAGATCATCAAGCCTAATCTATCAGTATTCATCCCTGCCACTGAGGAAACTGAGCAGAACACCACCTGTTCTCCCTGCCCCATCAGTAAGTCGACCCAGAGCCTTGAATTCCTTTATAATTACCCTGGTAACCTTCTTATAAACTGCATCAGAGGTGTGACATATTAAAATCATTACATGTGCATCTGCCATCAGTGTGTAGCTGGAAATGGAGAGGAGCCTGGTAATAATGGTCTATTGCTGCTAAAATTAGAGGAATCTCACTTCTCTCCACTTGCTCTGAACTTGTCATTTTGTTTTTGCAAGCTTTCCTCATAATCTGTAAATACTTAGCATGACTGTGTGATAGGGAATTACAATATTATTTCCCCCCCAACTATGTGTCATTAAAATTATTCCACATTGCTTTGAGATTCAAAGTCAATTCATCTGCAACCACAAGAAAATGTGAGCCTCAGACCTACTGAAGCCTGCAATGGGAGTATAACAGAGGTGCACCTGGAATCACAGCATCATAGAATCATCATCAGGTCCAGCCAGAAACCTAACAAGACCACAACCATTAAACTATATCCTGAAGTACTATGTCTACATGGTTTTTTAACACCTTCAGGAACCTGCCCTCCAGAGGTCCAGATAGCTTGGGCAAGACCTGAACTCTCAGAGCTAGATGTTTACGAAAAGATCTATTTTCACCCGTCACTTCACTGGTCTGTGACAACCTGGCCATCAGTTAGTTCAGGTAGCCTTTTCAGCTGGCACTGTCTGCTGCTGGATTCCTCTGGATTCTCTTATTCTCTCCTGTAAGCCATATTTTATGAGCATCTGTAAGAGAAGAGCTTCTCAAGACTTCCACCTCTTTGAATTTGAACAGAGACATACATATTCTGGACCTCTTTTGTTTAAGTATTTAGTTTATTTAGGGTTTTTTTGCCCTGTCTACAAACCAAGATGTTCTTTTTAACATCTGGTGTCTTATTTTTAAAAGTTTGGGGGTTTTTACCAAAGCCACTGCAGTACCCATCAGCAAGTCCTTCACACACTGGCAGCTTCCCACAATAGCTATTCCAGGCTCCAGAACTCCCCTTGTGGATACTGTTCCTCCAGAATAAAAGATAGCTGTGTGGGTTTATTCACAATTTGATCCATTTATGTTGGAACAATACATTTTAAACACAAATATATTTTCTGAAATATCTACTCTGACAGATTTCCAAGCACACTTGACCCCCCAGTATCTGAGAGGGAAGCAAAACATAAGGCTTTCCAAGACCCCAGGGCATATTTCGGATCTATAAATCAGCATCTGCTCTATTAGGTTCTCTAAGAATCTTTGTTTAATGATTTTTTGCTAAAACTTATTGTTCTTATACAGTTGCCAAATGACTCCACTGCTGGTACAGCAAACGCTCACGATAGTACAAAGGTACTGTACTAGGTTATCATTTTTCTAGACATAAAAAGTGAGACTATCTGGGTTTGCTGAAATAAAAAAGAGGGTGCAGAAATCTTGGATTTAAGCTTTCAGGAACTGTGTCACTAGCAATCTGTGTGTGGGTGTCTATATATTTTACAAATGCACAAAAGCACAGAAATTGCAACCACTGTTTGCAAGAACATTAAAGAAGGCTTCATGCTAAAGCCAATTCTTCAGTAACCTTGGCTTTATTCCCATGTCACTCTTCTGAACTCAATAGATTTCAGAAAAATCTGTCTCCAGAATCCTCACCCAAGAGGCATTCTACTTGGAGACATATAAACAAACCCTTTCTTCTCTTAATTCAACACAATGGTCTGTAACATCAACTGAATGTGTTAATCATTGAGCTTTCAATCAGCAAAAAGCTCAAAACAATCAAATCTATTGATGGCCTTATCTGTGCAAGTTCCAGATACTCGATGCTTTGGCGTTTGCCCGGATATATCAATGAGAGGAATGTGTCTTAAGAAGTATGATGGAAATCAGTGCCCTTCATGTGGACCAGGATACAGAACTGCCGCTGTTTGTTCATTGTCCAGTTGGGATTTCCATCAGAGGTGGTTTGTTAGTATGTAAAGGGTCAAGTTGTAAATCAAATGGAAATAAAACCAATGTTAGAGAAAAATTCCATTTCCATTCCTAGATACAAAGTCCTGCATCTGTGTCAGGCCAATGCCAGGCACAGATCCAGGCTGTATGTGGAGTGGGTTGACAGTAGATCTGAAGAAAGAGATTTGGGCGTGTTGGTTGACAAAAAGCTGGCAGTGCCCTCATGCAGCCCAGAAGGTAGCCAAATCCTGAGCTTCATTGAGAGAAGTGTGGCCAGGAGTTCAAGAGAGGTGATTCTGCCCCTTTGCTCTGCTCTTGTGAGACCTCACCTCAAATACTGCATCCAATTCTGGTGTCCCCATTGTATGAAGGACACAGAGCTGGTGAGGCAAGTCCGGAGCAGGGGCACAAAGATGATCCAATGGCTGGAGAATCTCTGCTATGAGCATATGCTGAGGGAGCTGAAATTGGTCATCTTGGAGAAGAGAAGACTCAGGAGGCACCTTAGAGCTGCCTTCCAATACCTAAAGGAAACCTACAAGAAAGCTGGGAAAGGACTTTTCATATGAGTGTTGAGCAACAGGATGAGGGAAAATGGTTTCAAGCTGACGGACAGGAGGTTTTGACCGGATCTTAGGAAGAAGTCATTCAGTATGAGAGTGGTGGGACTCTGGAATAGGCTGCCCAGAAAGGTTGTGGATGCCTCCTCCCTCAGGATGCTCAAGGCCAGGCTGGATGAGGCCTCAGCAGCCAAGTCTAGTCAAGAGGGGTCCCTGGCCATGGCAAGGAGGCTGGAGTAGATGGTTTCTAAGGTCCCTTGAAACCTAAGCCATTCTTTTATTCTGTGACATCACCACTCCAGAAGAAATGCAGTAACTAAACTTGCCTCTAAACAAGTAATCCATTTAAACGTTTTTTTCTTTTAGGTTATTTATTACATTACAGTTTCTAAATATTTAGGAAATAGTGAAGAATTGTTAACTTTGAGAACAAATTGAAGGTATTTACTAACAAATGATCTTGCTGTCAGAGAAGGTAATATTTTTGGGGGGCTATGACAAAATACGGAACACAAAATCTAAATATATAATACTTCAAAAGATATAGAACACAAATGCAAAAATCTAAAATGCTATAATTCCCCATTTTTCTTTCTCTCTGGTCTTTTGTTATTGGATCCACAGATCACAGGATCACAAGATGTCAGGGGTTGGAAGGGACACAAAAAGATCATAGAGTCCAACCCTTCTGCCAGAGCAGGACCATACAATCTAGATCAGGTCACAGAGGAATGCATCCACACAGGCCTTGAAAGTCTCCAAGGAAGGAGACTCCACAACCTCTCTGGGGAGCCTGTTCCAGTGATCTGTGACCCTTACAGCAAAGAAGTTCCCCCTTGTGTTGAGCTGGAACCCCCTGTGCTGCAGCTTACATTCTTTGCTTCTTGTCCTGTCACAGGGAGCAAGTGAGCAGAGCCTGTCCTACCCACCTCTTGACACCCAGCCCTCAGATGTTTATAAACATTTATGAACTCTCCTCTCAGTCCAGACATTTATGAACTCCCTCTCAATCCCCTTCTCCAGACTAAAAAGCCCCAGATCCCTCAGCCTTTCCTTATAAGGCAGTGCTCCAGTCCCCTAATCATCCTCGTAACCCTCTGCTGGACCCTCTCCAGCAGATCCCTGTCCCTCTTAAACTGGGGAGCCCAAAACTGAACACAGTACTCAGGATGAGGTCTCACCAGGGCAGAGTAGAGGGGGAGGAGAATCTCCCTTGAGGAGGGTTAGTCATTTTTCAGTGGTGGCCAGTGACACAACAAGAGCTAACAAGCACAGGCTTGAATGTAGGAAGTTCCACTTAAACATGAGAAGGAACTTCTCTACTTTGAGCATGGTAGAGCACTGAAACAGGCTGACCAGAGAGGTGATGGAGTCTCCGTCTCTGGAATCATTCAAAAATCACCTGGACAGCACCCTGTACAACCTGTTCTGGCAGAGGCCTTCCAACTGCTGTGATTATAGAAAACATACCTGTGTTGGTTTGAGCTAATTAGAGAATCTGAGTGAGAAATTGGACTGTTGGCTAAGAGAGAGAGTTAAACAACACAGTGTCACTTCACCAAGTTTCACTGAGACAGAGGGGGAAAAAAAATTGTTTTGAGAAATGTTCTCAAAGCATCGAGATAGCCAGTGTGCTTGCAGTGGGGCCAGTCTGGCTTGAGTCTATGCTGGCTCCAGCAGTTTTTTTTCCTTTGTCTCTTGGTCTTCCTGGCTACATTCAGAGTAAAATCACTAAACCTACTAACTGTTTCTCCTACCATTAATCTCTCTGATCTTCAGCTTATCTGCAGCATCTGAGGTGGTGAGATAAAGCTGGGAAAAGGGGGAAAGGTGGTAGAGGGGTTTGGTTACCCTCTTCTGGGGATTTTGGTCTCCGGGAGGGGTGTGGTGTGTTTATTACCTTTTTTACTGTATATTTTGTAAATATCTGTTATATCTTGTAAATATTTGCTTGTATATTTGCATTGCTGTAAATATAAAGCTTCATTTATTAACTTCCAGTGTGTTTTTCTGAGTTTTAGCCGGGGTTTAAAAAGGTGGGGGGGCAGGTCACTGCAAACCCACTACATTTTTTAATTGGCTTACCTAACGTGAGGCTTGAGGTTTAATTACATCTGTTTGACTGTTAATTNTTCCAGGGCAACGGTGGTATATTTAAGCTGTATAATAGTTTTTAAATTATTAATAATATTAATATTAATATCTCTATTGAGTATTTAAAAAACTGTGGTCACCTTAAGCAGACAGATCGACCGAGTCAAGCGAAAAAGATATAAAGAAGCTGAAATGCAAACAGTAGAATCTGGCTGCACGTCTGGACATTGTTTATGTAACAAGGTTGTTTACAAAAAGAAAGAACAGTCAGGTAAACAATGTTCTTCTCTAGGCAATCCAATTTCTGAGCCTGTAAATTGTGAGTCCAAGGCACAGGCTGATACTAGTGTGCCATCTGGAGCCCAGGTTCCCCAAAATTCTGACCAACCACAGGCTCCATATTCTGTTAAACTAGCCCCTGCAAAAGCTAGAGCCAAAGCTGCATTAAAACATGGACCAAAAGAAGATCTGAATGCAGGCCCATTAGATCTTCCACAGGAGGAAGAGGAAAAGGAAACAGAAATAGTTAGCCTCAAAGATTTAACTGACCTGCTTAGATCTAAATATGAGTAAAATGCAGGATTACTTAAAGGAAAAGAGGATGGTTCTCAGGACATTAGAAATGCTGCTAGAAGAGTTTTGTTCGGCCAGGCACCAACA
>VWZI01011986.1:0-11844 GCA_013396835.1 Psilopogon haemacephalus
TCCTACCACATTGGCATCTACATTGTCTTTTGCAGTACAATCAGACTTTATGGTCTGAGTTGCTGAATTCACTTCAGAAGGCATGTTATCTCCCTCTGTATTAAGCTTTACTTCCTTAATATAAACAACCTTGGGATTTTCATGTGAACAATGTCCGGGTGTGCAGCCAGACTCTGTTTTTTGTACTGAAGAATTTCGATATTTACGTTTCCTGGCCCGATTGATCTGGTTTTTTAAGGACACAGCAGAAGTTTTTAGTCCCAAAGCCGAAATGGATATTAAATTCATGATTAATAGAAAAACTATCACACAGCTTAAATATACCACTGTCGCCCTGGAGTAGAAATTCTCACAGGGGTCAGGAACTGTAGTCTGGGGCATAATCACCCGGATAAGTGCTGTGGAATAATTAATGTGCCTGCTAATATTTCCTTATTTATTAAAAGCATCAAAAACAATATTGGATGCTAATTCAGTTAAATTTAGCCCTACATAACCGAAAAAATAGTCTCCATAATCCCAAACCATCTTTTTAAACTTCCACCAGGCCATGTTCCAAATCTAGGTACCAATTCTTGCCACAAGCCATCTATGCACAAAGCAGAAAACCAAAGAAGGAAAAACTGAACACAGTACCCAGATTAGCTTCATTTTTAACTTCCAGGATTTAATCAACAGTCAAACAGATGTCATTAAACCTCAAGCCCCACATTGGGTGCCAACTAAAAAATGTAATGGGTTTGCAGTTACCTGCCCCCCCCACCTTTATAAACCCCAGCTAAAACTCAGAAAACACTGGAAGTTAATAAATGAAGCTTTATATTTACAGCAATGCAAATATACAAGCAAATATTTACAAGATATAACAGATATTTACAGAAATATACAGTAAAAAGGTAATACACACACCACACCCCTCCTGGAGACCAAAATCCCCAAGAGAGGGAAACCAAACCCCCCTACCACCTTTNGAGGGTAACCAAACTGCCCCTACCACCTTTCCCCCCTTCCCCAGCCTTATCTCACCACCTGATGATGCTGCAGATAAGCTGAAGATCAGAGAGATTAGTATTAGGAGAAGTTAGTAGTTTTAGTGATTTTTACTCTGAATTTAGCCAGCAAGCCCGAAAGACAAAGGAAAAAGCAGCTGCAGCCAGACACAGACCGAGGCAGACTGGCTATCTGGATGTTTTGAGAACATCTCTTAAAACAACTTTTTTTTTTCCTTTCTCAGTGAAACTCAATGAAGTGACACACTGTGTTTAACTCTCTCTCAGCCAATAGTCTAATTTCTCACTCAAATTCTCCAATTAGCTCAAACCAACACAGTGGTGGATGCAGGAGGATGGTGGTGGATGCAGAGTGATGGTGGATGCAGGAGGATGGTGGATGCACGGTGATGGTGGATGCAGGAGGATGGTGGATGCACGGTGATGGTGGATGCAGGAGGATGATGGTGGATGCAGGAGGATGGTGGATGCAGGAGGATGGTGGTGGATGCAGGAGGATGGTGGTGGATGCAGGAGGATGGTGGTGGATGCAGGAGGATGGTGGTGGATGCAGGAGGATGATGGTGGATGCAGGAAGATGATGGTGGATGCAGGAAGATGATGGTGGATGCAGGAGGATGGTGGATGCAGGAGGATGATGGTGGATGCAGGAGGATGGTGGATGCAGAAGGATGGTGTTGGGTGCAGGATGATGGTGTATGAAGACAGATTCCAGGGGTGGTTTCTCCCCCCCAGGTGTTTTACTTGGAGACAGGTGGCAAAGGCTGGAAGAGCAGAGAGGCAGGGTGCTGGCTGGTGAGGTGAGAGGCCAGGAGCCAGAGGCAGTTCCTTGGATTTTACAGAGTCTCCAGGCAGCAAGTGGGAGTGGGCTTAAAACAGTACCCCTGGGGGCAGGTCAGAGCACCCCCCTTGGGGAGCAGTCAGTATCAAGTTGAGGGCTAAGCCTTTAGGCTGGCGTTGACCTGTTGGTTGTGTCCCTGCAGCACGGAGTGGCCGCTGAGCTCTCCCAGCCCCCTGGATGTGCCATCCTTCAAGGTGCGAGCAGAGCTCTTTGCTGCCAGGGAGCAGGTGGAAGTTGTCGCCGCCGGCTCGGAGGGGCTGGCGGCTGCGGGGATGCCTTGCGCCCGGTCCGACACCTCTGGAAGCCAATTCTCTCCCCTGGAATTCTCCGCCACGGACCACAGGGACTTGCAGCAGTCGGAAGATCCTCTGCTGAACCTGCAGGACAGTGTCCTGACGGGCTGTGAGCCCGAGGACAGCACCGCCACCAGCGACGGCCTGCAGCCCTCCTTGGGCGGCTGCTCCTCGGCTGCTCCTGGAGGGCAGCTGCGGGAAGGGACCTCCTCCTCCATCGTGTTCGAGGATTCTGGCTGTGGCAACGCCTCCAGCAAGGAAGGGAAGGTTGATGCTTCACGCGAGGAGAGCTTCTCTGACAGGCAGGCAAACGGTGCAAAGGAAGCTGAGCATCACAGGTCTACTTCAGGAAGTCCCCTGTCGGTATCCCCGCCCAGGCCAACCAGCTTAAGCCTGGACCTCTCTAAGAACATTGCAGACAAAGTGAAGCCTCCCTCCCCAAAGGTCTACCTGTACATCCAGATGCAGCTCTGCAGGAAAGAGAACCTGAAGGACTGGATGAGTGGGAGGTGCAGGATAGAGGAGAGGGAAAGGACGGAGTGCCTGCAGATATTCCTGCAGATAGCTGAAGCTGTTGACTTCCTGCACAGCAAGGGCTTGATGCACAGGGACCTGAAGGTTTGTACTCAAAGGCCACGGTGGCAAAGGCCTTGCTTCTTGCGGGGATGGATTTATTTGCTGGCATGATCACCACAGAGTGCAACAGGGCCAAGGGCTGGGGTCACAGCAGCCCCGGGAAGGCTCCAGGCTGGGGGTAGGGTGGCGGAGACTGCTCAGCAGAGACAGACTTGGGGGAGGTTGGTTGACAGCTGCTGAAGGTGAGCCAAGGTGTGCCCAGGTGGGCAAGAAGGGCACCAGCATGGCCTGGGTCAGCACTGGTGTGGGCAGCAGAAGCAGGGCAGGGATTGCCCTCCTGTATTCAACCCTGGGGAGGCCACAGCTTGAGTGCTGGGTTCAGCTTTGGGCCTCTCACTCCAAGAAAAACATTGAGGGGCTGGAGCAGGGCCAAAGGTGGGGAAGGGTCTGGAGAACAGGGCTGGGGAGGAGCAGCCGAGGGAGCTGAGGGTGTGCAGTGTGGAGCAGAGGAGGCTGAGGGGAAACCTTCTGGCTCTCTGCAACTCTCTCAGGGGAGGGTGGAGCCAGGGAAGGTTGGAGCCAGGGGGAGGTTGGAGCCAGGGGGAGGTTGGAGCCAGGGGGAGGTTGGAGCCAGGGGAGGTTGGTCTCTTCTCCCAAGGAACAAGAGACAGGTCAAGAGGAAATGAGTTCAAGTTGCCCCAGGGGAGGGTTAGGTTGGACATTAGAAGAACCTTTTTGACTGAAGGGGTTCTCAGACTGGCACAGGCTGCCCTGGTTGGTGGTTGAACGCCCCTCCCTGGAGGTGTTTGGCAGCAGCAGAGTTGTGCTGAGGGCCATGGCTTAGCCCCAGGCTGGACAGAGCCTGAGAATCCTTGGGCTGGATGCTCGGGAAGGGCTTTGGGACGCCAACAGTTGTGTGTTCTCTGTCTGCCTGAGCTCTCCACCTGCTGGCTGCAGCTGCTTCCTGCCTGCCTGTGTGCTGCAGGGTGCTGCTGGGAGATGATCTGTGACTGATCTGTCCCCAGGGAATCCTGCAGGAGCCTCTGGCGCTGCAGGGAGGCCTGGATGGACTCCAGTGACATCACAGGGTCGTGGTCCCTCTGCTGCATGCCAAACCCGGGCAGCAGCAGTCCCAGACCTGTCTGCTCCTTGTGCAGCAGTGCCAGGCTGTTAGCTCAGTGCCAGCCTCCTGCTTTGAACTGGCAGGTCCTGAGTGCGGTCACTGGCAACAGATCTTGGTGTGTGTGGGAGCAGTGTGGAAGTTTAAGATCCCCTGCTGGAGTAGCTGAGTCTGATCAGTGACCTGAGCTTTACCAAAGCTGAGCTAAGGGCTGGAGGTGCAGTGCCCCAGGGGATGAGAGCCTCACTGGCAGCAGGGCTGCTTGCAGCTGGCACACAGCAGCCCCACTGGCTGCATGGCATTTTGGGATCAGGTCCTTGCTCCAGAGCTCTTCACTGCTGAGCTGAGTGCCAAGGGAAGCTGCTTGGGATCCACTTCTGCCAGCTCAAGTGAAGAAGATAAATGATGGTGTCAAGTCTACAGGTGGACTCAGTGATCTTGATACCAGCCCAGGCTGGGGGTGGTGAGGCTGAGAGCAGCCCTGCAGAGAAGGACTTGGGGGTGCTGGTGGGGGAGAAGCTGGGCAGGAGCCAGCACTGGGCACTGGCAGCAGAGAAGGCCAAGGGCAGTGTGGGCAGAGCTGCAGAGAGGGGATCCTGCCCCTCTGCTCTGCTCTGCTCTGCTCTGGGGAGACCTCACCTGCAGGGCTGGGGCCAGCTGTGGGACCCCCAGCACGAGAGAGGCCACAAAGCTGCTCAGAGGCTGGAGAAGCTCTCCCATGGGCACAGGCTGGGAGAGTTGGGGCTGTGCAGGCTGGAGAAGAGAAGGCTGCAGGGAGACCTCAGAGCTGCAGTTCAGTATCTGCAGGGGAGCTGCAGGCAGGCTGGGGAGGGACTGCTCAGAAGGGTCTGTGGGGACAGGCTGAGGGCAATGGTTTGGAAGTGGAGCAGGACAGAGTTAGGTTGGACACCAGGAGGAAGTTGTGCAGAGTGAGGGTGGTGAGACACTGGCACAGGCTGCCCGGGAAGGTTGTGGCTACCCTCTCCCTGGAGGTGTTCAAGGCCAGGCTAGATGAGGCCTTGAGCAAGCTGTGCCGGTGGGAGCTGTTCCTGCCTGTGGCAGGAGGTTGGAACTGGATGATCTTGAAGGTCCCTTCCAACTCAACCTCTTCTGTGAAGCTGTGAATCCATCTCAGCGTCTGTTGCTGCTGCAGCTCCCAGCACCAGCACTGTCTGTCTGTCACCACAGAGCAGCCCCAGCAGAGCTGAAGAAGCTCGGAGAAATGCTGGACGGGTTCTGCTGAACACCTGAAAGGCAGCTCAGGAGGCACTGGGACCTGCGTCAGGGGAGTCTGATCCTTGGTGTAGCTTCTCAGCTGTTCATCATTGGGCAAGAAAAAAAGGTGAAAATGTAGATCCACACTGACAACAATCTCACATGGCCAAGAAGGGCACCAGCCTGGCCTGGAGCAGCACTGGTGTGGGCAGCAGGAGCAGGGCAGGGATTGTCCTCCTGGACTCAGCTCTGGGGATGTCACAGCTTGAGTGCTGGGCTCAGTTTTGGGCTCCTCACTCCCAGAAGGACACTGAGGGGCTGGAGCAGGGCCAGAGAAGGGCACCAAAGGTGGGGAAGGGTCTGGAGAGCAGGACTGGGGAGGAGCAGCTGAGGGAGCTGGGGGTGTGCAGTGTGAGAAGAGGAGGTGAGGGAGACCTCACTGCTCTCTGCAGCTCCCTGAGAGGAGGCTGCAGCCAGCTGGGGGTTGGGCTCTGCTCCCTAGGACCAGGTGATAGGAGGAGTGGACATAGCCTGAAATTGTGCCAGGGGAGGGTTAGGTTGGAGAGGATGAAAAATGTTTTTGGTGCAAGAGTGGTCAGGGAGTGGCAGAGGCTGCCCAGGGAGGTGGTGGAGTCCCCATGCCTGGAGGTGTTGCAGAAGCCTGGGGCCATGGCACCTGGGTTTGGTGACCATGGTGGTGCTGGCTGCTGGTTGGACTCAGTGATCTCAGAGAGCTTTTCCAGCCCAACCAGGTGTGTGGTTCTGTGCTTTCTTGAACCCATCCATGTTCTGAAGCAGAAAGTGCAGAGTCCCAGGCAGGAGGCTGCAGTGAGGTGGGGGTTGGGCTCTGCTCCCTAGCATCAGGTGATAGGAGAAGAGGAAATGGCCTCAGATTGCCCCAAGAGAGGGTTAGGTTGGACATCAGAAGTAACTTCTGGACTGAAAGGGCTGTGAGGGCCTGGCCCATGCTGCCCAGGCTGGTGGCTGAATGCCCATCCCTGGAGCTGTGTGTCAGAGGCAGAGCTGTGGTGCTGAGGGCCATGCTCAGCCCCACTCTGGCAGAGCCAGGTCAGGGCTGCAGTCCCTGTTCCAAAGGCTTTCCCAGCTGAGCAGGTTCTGTGATCTCCTCCAGGACCAGAGGCTGTTGCAAACCCCTCAGGGCAGAAGGAAGGGTCTCGAGTCAGGCTCCTGCCTGCAGGGGAGGTGGCAGAGAAGCTGCAGCAGAGCTCAGGCAGGGCACTGCTGTTGCTGCCCGGGGAGCTGCGGAGCCCTCAGGCTGCTCTCGGGGCTGTGCTGGGCACACCCCAGGGCGCTGGGCAGTGCCAGCTGAGGAGCAGACCTGCCACACTGCCAGCTCCCTGCCCTCCTCTGCTCATGCTCCAGCCCTTCAGCCTCCTGCTTGCAGTGAGGGGCCCAAAACTGAGCCCCTCTGCTCCTGCTGCCCACACCACTGCTCACCCAGCCCAGGCTGCTGGTGCCCTTCCTGCCCACCCGGGCACACCCTGGCTCATCTTCAGCTGCTGCCACCCAGCACCCCCAGGGCTTGCTGTGCTGGGCAAGCGAAGCTGAGGTGCCAGGTGCTGGTTGATGGTATGGAATGAACCCCAGGAGTCAGCACCGGCAGCTGCTGGGAGTTTGCCCTGTGAGGGAGAACTTCTCCCTGCTCTTCCCAACAGCTGCTGCCTGCCCTGCAGCCCTGCATGCTGCCAGGACCTCTCCCGGGTGAGATGAGCTGAGGGCTTAATGCCAGAACAGTTCCTCCTCCTCAGCTGCCTGCTGCAGCCTGCTGCAGCCTGCTGCCTCCTGCTGCCTGCTGCCGCCTGCTGCAGCCTGCTGCCTCCTGCTGCAGCCTGCTGCCTCCTGCTGCGCCTCTCTCACCTTGGCAGCAGAGCAGAGCAGGGACAGGACACCTCCCTCAGCCCTCTGCCTCCTCACTCACACTCCTCTTTCTTCTTCCTCTCAGCCTTCCAATATATTTTTCACCATGGATGACGTGGTGAAGGTTGGGGACTTTGGGCTGGTGACTGCCATGGACCAGGACGAGGAGGAGGAGTCGGTGCTGACCCCGATGCCAGCCTACGCCAGGCACACAGGGCAAGTGGGGACCAAGCTCTACATGAGCCCAGAACAGGTTTGTGCTCTGCTCTGAAGCTGCTCCTGCACATCTGGAGGTCTTCCAGGCCTTCTTCCAAGGGGATTGTCACCACAAGGCTACTCAGGTTCTTTCCCCTCAAAGCAGAGTTTGGAGTTCAGCTGAATTCCAAACTTAATATTGTAATATTCTGTGTGTTTAGGTGGAAATTCTTCCAGATATAGCTTCAGGTGGAAAGAAATCTGCAGGTAGATTTAGGTGCCAAGAAATCTGGATGCAGATTTAGGTAGAAATTCATCTGAATATAGATGGCAATCTGCTTCAGAGGGAAAGAAAGCTGAATATAGATCCAGATAGAAATTAATCTGAATATAGATTTAGATGGAAATTAACCTGAATACAGACTTAGATGGAAGTTAATCTGAATAAATACTTAGATGAAAATTAATCTGAATATAGATTTAGATGGAAATTAATCTCCATATAGATTTAAATGGAAATTGATTTGAGTATAGCTTTGGATGGAAATAGAGATTTAGATGTAAATAAATCTGAATCTAGATAGATTCAGATGCAAATGAATCTGAATTTAGATATCAACAAATCTAAATGTAGCTTTAGATGCCAAAAATATAAATATGGGCATATTTAGAGGCATATCTAAATATAGTACAGATTTAGTTGGGAAGAATTATCAATATGGGCAGATGTAGGTGCAAATGATTATCAGCATAGGCAGATTTAGGTGTAAATCTACATATAGGTAGATTTGGCTGTAAATAATTCTAAATATAGATAGATTTAGATGTAAATTAATCTAGGCAGATTTAGATGTAAATTAGGTATAGATATAGATATCAATTAACCAAAATATACAGGTGAAAATAAATCTGAGTACAGAGGGATCAAGATGTAAATAAATTTAAATACAGCTTTAGATGCAGACTTGAATACAGCTTTAGGTGTAGACTTAGATAGATGTAGTTGTAAGTAAATTTAAGTAGAGATAGGTTTCAGGTGTAAATCTAAATGTAGGGGAGTTTTAGATGTATATTCACCTAAATATTTAGATGTAAATAAATCTCAATACAGATAGATTTATCTGTATAATAAATTTAATTTATTAAAGAAATAAATGCAGATTTAAATACAGCTTTAGATGTAGACTTAAATATAGATGTAGGTGTAAGTACATTTAAGTAGAGATAGGTTTCAGGTGTAGATCTAAATGTAGGGAGATCTAGATGTATATTCAATTAAATATTTAGATGTGAATAAATCTCAGTACAGATAGATTTAGGTGTAAATGAATCTAAGTGCAGATAGATCCAGGTGTTAATGGAAATACAGATTCAGATGCAAATTGAAATGCAGGCTTAGATGTAAATAAGTCTAAATGTAGATAGATTTAGGTGTAAGTTAAGCTAAATATAGGTTTAGATGTAATTAAGTAAGTGTAGAGAGATTCAGATGTTAAAAGAAATCTCTGGATTTAGTTGTAAATAAATTGAAATATGGATAGGGTTAGATGTGAATTAATCTAAGCAGAGTCAGGTGTCAATAAAGCTAAAAAGAGAAGGGTTTAGATGCCAGTAGTTCTAAGACACAGATGAAGATGGAGACGTAAATGTGGCTGCAAATAAGTTGAAATGCAGAGAGATTTAGCTGTCAGCTCTAAACACAGATGGATTGAGGTGCCAGTAAATCAGAGAGAGATTCAGATGGAAACAAATGGAAATACAGAGAGATGAACTGAGCAAGGACTCTGCTATGCACAAGGCTTGGGCTGAACCCATGAGCAGGGGAAGCTTTCCCAGCCTCAGGAGGCTTAGAGGATGTTTGGACTCAGGATCTTAAAGGTCTCTTCCAATCCAAATGATTTCTCTGAATCTGAGTTGAAACCTTTTTGCTCTGCAAGGAGGAGCTGCTGGGAAGGACCTTGCTCACCCTGGCTCCTTTGGCAGCCTGCTGCCAGCCCTTGGGTGTTCAGCTCTGCACACAGCAGCTGTGCCCTGGGCTGCAGCAGGAGCAGTGTGGGCAGCAGGGCCAGGGAGGGGATTCTGCCCCTCTACACTGCTCTGCTGAGACCCCACCTGGGACACTGTGCCCAGCTCTGCAGCCCCTGGGACAGGAAAGGTCTGGAGGTGCTGGAAGGTGTCCAGAGCAGGGCCACAAAAATGAGCAGAGGGCTGGAGCTGATCTGCCATGGGGACAGGCTGGGAGAGTTGGGGCTGTTCAGCCTAGAGAGGAGAAGACTCCAAGGAGACCTTATTGTGGCCTTGCAGAATCTGAAGGGGGCTACAAAAAAAGCTGGGGAGGGACTTTTTAGGGTGTTGGGTAGTGATAGGACTGTGGGGAAGGGATCCAAGCTAGAGGAAGGCAGGTTGAGATAGAGGTTAGGAAGAAGTTCTTCAGCATGGGAAGAACCTCCAAGCCTCATCCTTGGAGGTGTTTAAGGCCAGGCTGGATGTGGCTCTGGGCAAGCTGCTCTAGTGTGAGGTGTCCCTGGGCATGGCAGGGGGTTGGAGCTTGAGGTCTCTTCCAGCCCTGACTTCCCGAGCCTGAGCCCCAGGGGTGCTGTCTCCCTTGTGCCTGGCTAACCTAGCCTTGTGTTGCACTTGCAGATCTGTGGGAACACCTACTCACACAAAGTGGATATCTTCTCCCTGGGGCTGATCCTCTTTGAGCTGCTCTACCCTTTCAGCACACAGATGGAGAGGGTCAGGGTAGGTATGGGGCTGCCTTCTCACCCTGCTGCTGTGCTCCAGACAGCTGCTGCCTTGGGCAGGCAGCTCCAAGGGCTGCTGCTCTGCTTGGAAAAGCCTTGCAGATGGGAGCACAACTTCTGTACCTGCTCTGCACAGATCCCCTGAGTCCCTGCAAGGGACTTGAAGTCTTCCTGGGGTGTGCAGTTGAGTTCAAACCTTCATTTCTTGTGATAGGCCAAGGAGCAATGGATGGAAGCTGCAGCACAGGAGGTTGCAGCTCAACACCAGAGGCAACTTCTTGCCTGTGTGGGTCCCAGAGCAGTGGCACAGGCTGCCCAGAGAGGTTGTGGAGTCTCCTTGTGTGGAGCCTTTGCAGACTCTGTGTGGATGTGTTGCTGTGTGCCCTGAGCTAGCTTGGATGGTCCTGCTCTGGCAGGGGTTGGACTGGAGGAGCTCTGTGGGTCCCTTCCAGCCCCTGACATCCTGGGAGCCTGTGCTGGGCAGGGACACCTCCCACTGGAACAGGTCACTTAAGGCCTCATCCAACCTGGCCTTGGCACCTCCAGGGAGGGAGCAGCCACAACCTCCCTGGGCAACCTGTGCCAGTGTCTCACCACCCTCACTGCCAAGAATTTCGTCCTCATCTCCAGCCTCAATCTCTCCTCTTCAAGCCTCAATCCATTGCTAAACTAAATGTTGCCCTTCTCTGCTAAAACTGCACCCTGAAGTGAGTGCTGGGCTGCTGGCAAGTACACAACTTAAAGAGGGAGCCTCCCTGGAGGTGTTCAAGGCCAAGCTGGATGAGGCCTTGAGCAGCCTGTGCTGGTGGGAGGTGTCCCTGCAAGGGCTTTGAACTCGAAGGTCCCTTTCGACC
The DNA here is from genome assembly GCA_013396835.1 of Psilopogon haemacephalus. Lineage (NCBI taxonomy): Eukaryota > Metazoa > Chordata > Aves > Piciformes > Megalaimidae > Psilopogon > Psilopogon haemacephalus. The sequence goes on from VWZI01011986.1 coordinate 10,730, forward strand.
CAAGCCTTTGTGATTATCTGAACAGCAGGAGGATGCTGTCAGCAGATGGAGCCACGGTCCAAGGTAGTGCCAGGAGTGGGGGGAATGGAGCAAAGCTGGAGGTGGGGAGATTGAGGCTGGAGGTGAGGAGGAAGTTGCTGAGCATGAGAGTGGTGAGAGGCTGGAATGGGTTGCCCCTGCAGGGAGGTGTTTGGGGCCAGGCTGGCAGAGGCTGTGGGCAGCCTGCTCTAGGGTAGGGTGTCCCTGGGCATGGCAGGGGGGTTGGGACTGCCTGATCCTTGTGCTGCCTTCCAGCCCTGACTGATTCTAGGATTCTGTGATTCCTTGGCACAGAGGGCGCATGCTGAGGGCTGCAACCCTCCTCTGAGGACACAGGAATGGGCAAAGCGAAACTGCTGAGGAAGCTGCACCTTAGTCCCTGGGCAGGAAATCAGGACCTTGGGGAGGCAGAGGCAGCACTCTCTGGTGCCTGCCCCCTGCTTTGCCTGAGCTCTGGGCTTGGGGGTGCTGCCCAGAGATGCCCCAGACTTTGCTGAGTGAGAAAGGGAGCAGTTCATGTGCCTGGCTGCAGGGAGCAGAACTCTGGTGGGGTGGCTCCTGCTGCAGCCAGCTGGCTTCAAGCTCACAGCCTGCTTTAAAGGGCCAGGGGCAGCAGGGTTGTGGAGTTTAACCCCTGGAGATTCCAAAAGGCATTTTCCCATCAGGTTGATTGATTGGCACAGCTTGGGATGGTATTTTGGCAGAGTTTCCATCCTCCTCCTCTTCTTTTGCAGACCTTGAGTGATGTCAGGAATCTGAAGTTTCCACCACTGTTCACTCAGAAATATGCACAAGAGGTGAGTCTGACACTGGGCACTGAGCTGCTGCCTGCCTGGCTGCAGCTCCTTGCTGCACCTCTTTGCTTTACAGCTAAAGCTGAGGGGGGAAGAACATTTGGTGTCACTGCCCAGGTGAGGAATGGAGTTAGCTGCAGGGGTGGGCACCAGGGCTGCTCCCCAGGGCTCAGTGCTGGGCCAGCTTCATTCAATGTCCTGATCAGTGACCTGGGGAGGGCACTGAGGCTCCCTCACTCAGGCTGCAGACTGATCCAAGCTGGGTGGCAGTGGTGATCTGCT
>VWZI01011987.1:1505-28722 GCA_013396835.1 Psilopogon haemacephalus
TTCAGCCTGGAGAAGAGAAGGCTTTGAGGAGACCTTATAGAAGCCTACCAGTATCTGAGGGCGGCCTACAGGAGAGATGGGGAGGGGCTGTTCACAAGGTCTTGTAATGACAGGACGAGGGGGAATCAGTTCAAATTGGCGGAGGGGAGATTTGAACAGGATGTTAGGAAGAAATTCTTCACAGTGAGGGTGGCGAGACACTGGAACAGGTTGCCCAGGGAGGTTGTGGCTACTCCCTCCCTGGATGTGTTCAAGGCCAGGCTGGATGAGGTCTTGAGCGACCTGTTCTAGTGGGAGGTGTCCCTGCCTATGGCCGGGGGTTGGAACTGGATGATCTTTAAGGTCTCTTCCAACCTAAACCATTCTATGATTCTATGACCTATATTGCACTAAACATAGTGCCTCATATTAATACCATCATTCAGCAGGCAAAAAACTTACAGAAGAGATGCAAGTGTTTTAGAAAACACTTGTAGTTATTTTCAGGGGTTGAAGGAGTTTTGATTATGCTAGTATAAGCTTAAGTGAAAAGCAGTACAGACTTGAAGCTTTTGAACACAGAGAAGAAAGAGTAGACTGTGGCAGCCTGATGCAGATTGGAAAGTGCGATAAGAATATGAATGGAAAAAGTTTACAATGGCTGCCAGAGGGTTAAATAATAAATAAATAATGTTACAATGAGACCATTTCCCTTTTCTGACATGTGACTTAAAATTAGGTCACACAAGACATTACACTGTTTACTGTGTGTGGTGGTTTGAACTAATTGGAGGATCTGAATGAGAAATTAGACTACAGGCTGAGAGAGGAAAGAAGTGATGATGGTACTTCACTCATAGCTTTACTGAGAAAGACAAAAAAATGTTTAAGAGCTGTAACCCAAACATAGATAACTGAGACAATTTCCGACCGCTTTGGGCTGTGGCTCTTGCATGGCTCTTTCTCCCTGCCTTTCGTAGCTGGATCTGAATAATTTCGCTAACTTCTTTCCTGCTGCTAATTCCCCTGGCTGATCCACATCCACCTATCTGCTGCATTAAGAGATGGTGAGATAAGATTGGGGAAAGAGGGAAGGTGGCAGGGGGTTTGGTTACTCCTCTTAAGGATTTTGATCTCTGGGAGGGGTGTGGTGTTTCTGTATTACCTTTTTTACTGTATATATCCGTAAATATCTGTTATACATTGTAAATATCTGCTTGTATATTGTGCAAAGCTGTAAAATATAAAGCTTCGTTTATTAAATTCCAGATAACTGAGTACTAGACTGGGCTATTTCAAAGGGTAGGGGGGCATGTAGTATTCCCCCTCTCCCACCCCCCTTTTTCCTTCACCAGTACTACTTTATTATACTGTATTAAAAATGTGAGCATTTAAAATAATTAAATCATTAGGGGAAAGTGAGGACAATAATGTATTTCTGTTCAAGCTAGTAGAAAAAGCAAACTTACAATTAAACGTGACTTCTACTTAAAAAGATCCGTCCTAACCCTCCAAAGTTCAAGCCGTATTTAATCATTCAAGCAACAATCACCAATTCTCTGGATGCCATTTCCAGGAGATAGAAGGGACAAGAAACCTTTGACAGCCCATGCCATGGATATTGAGACGTAAGTGAGAATGGGCAAAGAAGCAGTTTTATGGAAAGGATAAAAGATAGGAAAAAAGGAAGGAAAATAAAATAGATGCTTTTGCATATTAAAGAATCACAGGCCATTAGATGTTGCAAGAGACCTCTAGAGATCAAGTCCAACCGCCCTGCGAAAGTGAGATTCCCTAGGGTAGTCTGCACAGGAATGCATCCAGAGAAGGAGACTCCATAACCTCTCTGGGCAGTCTGTTCCAGTGCCCCTTCACACTCACTGTGAAGAAGTTTCTCTGCATGTTAAGCTGAAATCTTCTATGTTCCAGTCTGTAGCCACTGGTCCTTGTCTTATTCCTGCTAACTGCTAACCAGCAAAAAGAGATTGGCCCCATCCACTTGACACCCACCTCTCAGGTATTTATATACATTGACAAGATCTCCACTCAGTCTTCTCCAGACTAAACAACCTCAGGTCTCTCAGTCTCTCTTCATACAGGAGATGCTCAAGTCTCCCAGTCATCTTCGTGGCTCTCTGCTGGACTTTCCCTAGCTGGTCTCTGTCACTCTTGAACCGGGGAGCCCAAAACTGGACACAGTATTGCAGGTATGGTCTCATCAGGGCAGAGTAGAGGCAGAGAAAAACCTCCCCAGACCTGCTGGACACACTTTTCTTGATGCACCCCAGGATGCCATTGGCTCTCTTAGCCACAAGGGCACATTGCTGTCCCATGGAGAAACTGCTGTCTGCCAAGGCTCCAAGGTCTTTCCCCATGGAGCTGTTTTCCATCAGGGCAGCCTCCTCTGCTGAAACCACTTCACTGAATGGTCTCTTTTTTTCTTGCTATTTTTAAACAACAAACAAACAAAAAACCCAAAACACTCGATAATAACTTAATAAGCATTTGTACACACAAAGTTTCCATGTGAGTTCTCTTTTCTCCAGGCTAAAGCACCTCAGCTCTCTCAGACTCTCTTTGTGTGGCCTATGTTCCAAGCCCTTAATCTTCTCCACAGCCATTCACTTCAGTATGTCCACCAATATCTCCATGCCTGTCTCATAATAGGAAACCCAGCACCAGACACAGTACTACAGATGCATCCTATCAGCACTGAGTAGAGGGGAAAGATCACTGTATTCAGCCTGCTGTCAATGCTTCTTCTAATGAAGCTCAAGAGGCCTCCATTGCTGGAAAGGCCCTTTGCTGAACTCATGATAACCTTGGTATCCACCAGGACTCTCGGATTCTTTTCTGCAAAGCAGTTTTCCAGATGTCTCCAGCATATGCTGGTGTCTGGGGGATTATTTCTCCCCAGACACATGACTCAGCACTTGCTTTTGTTGAACGCCATGAGGTTCCTGTTCACCCATTTCTCCAGTCTGTTAAGGTCTCTCTGGATAGCAGCATAATCCCCCAGTGCAGCCACAGCTCCTCCCAATTTTATATCGTCTGCTAATCTACTGAGGATGCAGCCACTTGTCCACTCATCCAAGGCATTGATGAAGACAGTACTGACCTATGTATGGACTCCTGCAGTACACCACCAGTAACTGGCCTCCCACTGTACTTTGTGCTGCTGATCACAACCCACTAAGCCTGTCAGTTCAGTGCAATCAGTTTTCAATCCATCTTACCATCTACCTATCACCAATTTGTCTGTAATCGGTATTCTTTTTTGTAAGATGTGAACTACTTAAATCTATTTAAATAACTCATGTCAGCACTCTCGGTACAAATCAAAGGTCTCGCAGAACGTAAAATATTCTTTGGAAAAAAATAAGATGTGGAAGAGCTTGGCTAAGTGGAAAAGAGGAAATTCATATCAATTTTTGTGAGAAAGTCAGAGAATATTAGACAGTCAATCAGGCCACTTCTAATATCCACAACTATAATACAATATATTGTTAGAAACAGTCAACCAATGTCTAGATAATGGGATAGTATCACAGAATGTTAGGGGCTGGAAGGGACCTCAAAAGGTCATCTAGTCCCACCCTGCTACCAGAGCAGGATCACCTATTCTAGGTCACAATGGAATGCTCCCAGGCAGAATTCAAATATCTCCAGAGAGGGCGATAAAGTAAGCAGCAAGAAATACAATAACCAAGTAAATTACAACTATTGCAGTTTTCTCCTTTGACATATATTTTAAGGAAAGAAGCAGGTGTAACTTAACCGAACTTCAGTGCACCTTTGTGGCAGCTGCATATGCTAGCTGAGAACAGAGCTGCTCAAGAACACTACAGGAAAGAAAATGTAATAGTTAGCAATTGATTATCAGACTACAAGGCATTTTAACTGAGGCCACCAAAGAGGTTTTGATTGCACCTTCAGTAATGATTTGATTGATGGAACAGAGATTATGCCGCAAATTCAAAAACTCCTTTAGAGGTCTTCAACGGAAAGTCAACAAGATGAAATTAAATGAAAACAAATATGAAGTAGTTGGCAGGAGGAACCACGTGGACAAAAACCATGACAGGAAACAACTGTTTAGGCAGTGCAACAGTATTCCAGTTCCATAGATCACAAATAAATAGGCACCAGTGATGCAATGTAGTGAAAAGCACTGTAAAATATTACAGACTTTAAGAAGAGGAGGAGGTAAGACACAGCAGACACTGCACTAACAACCAACATGGCAACTATTTTCATGTAGGTATCATTTACTGACAAGTTTGTCTCATCAAGATAGAAAGAGGAAGACAAGGCTAAATCTACAGCAAAGACAAGGTAGGTTAGAGGTTAGGAAGAGCTCTCTCTACAGAGTAGTAGTCATGCACCAGAACAAGTTGCCCATGAGACTGGAATTTCCTTTATCAGAGGTGTTTAACACCTCCTTGAGAAGCTCTGGCCATGTTTATCACCATCTCTTCAAACATTAAAGCTGAATGGCAGCAAGACACGTAGCTAAACAAACTGATTTACACAACATGCCTAAGCTAGCCGGGGAATACTGGTGATTGTCTTACCATAGCACCAAGAAACAGAAGGCAAATTGTCACCATGCTCCAAAATTAAGCTACCTTCAAAATAACATTTTTTTTCAATTTTTCTCCATTCTGTAGAATTATTTTTCTTGTAGCCTTCTCAGTACAATATGCAATACATATTTTAGAATTTAAAACAATTAAACGAAAAAAAAAAAACAAAAAAACAAACCCAAAACAAAACCCAGAAAAGAAACAACTAAGGTCTACAGAAATACTGATTCTAAATATTGAGTGAATTTAAGCCTCATAATCCAGTACGCATGAAGTCTCATTTGGGATTTATTTTTTGCAGACTGTCACTTTTTGATTTATGACCCATGGTCAACAAATTGCACTTGGCAACACACAGACCTTGAAACTTTCCAGTTGCAGAAACAGATACAAGAAGACAACAACCTTCTTGTTTCTAATGAGAACGATATGCTCTAAATATCTTAACATTTTTAAAGAGATGCACATAGGTTACAAGGAACAATCCCCATGCTCCAGGATGAGGTTAGAATATTTGGTATGTAAGGTGAGCATTGTAATTTATTATTTATACTTTACTCACTCTGCTAAACCTTAATTAAGAGGAGAGCTGCTGGCAAAACTTAGGAAGTACATTTTTCTACATCTCTGTTGGCTGACAAAATTTTTATTATCCTTTTACTAAGTGAGCTTAGCCCTTATATAAATGGTATCATGAAGCAATACTCAGCAGTTCCCAGTTCTGAATACTGAACTAAAAGCTGTGGCTGAAATCATTCACCATCAGGCCCTGGCACCACCAGCTCACAAATAACTTGCCCTTGCAGCCACATAGAAAACTTGAACCAGAGAAAGATAAAATAACACTGACAAAACTACTTGAAATCACTCTTGAATCTCATGTATTCAGAGTTTTTTGTGGCTAATATCTAATCCTAAGGTTACATGTGTTTTCTTCAAACATTATTATAGTCAAGATTCCTTGGGTTTACAAAAGTCTCTGATCATCAGCTGATAACTCCCCCATACAGTCAGAACAAAGAGTAGGACTGAAGCTTGGGATAAAAGTCACAGACTGTGATTTAAAAAAAAAAAAAAAAAAGGCACTGAAGATACACATAATCTATGTAAATGAAGACAGGAGGAGGGAAAAGGACAGACTGGTGATATCAGCTAGTAGAAGCGTTTAGAATGTCAGTACTACAGTTCAACACTGAATAGTGTTCAACACAGTTCACAGAAGACCTCTGGTTGCTTTAACCCCCAGCACATCAGCACTTGACTTCAAGCTTATCCATGAAGTCTGAAAACTATCACCTTCTTGAGCAATCAAGGCACAATACACAAGAGCTGTATCTTTTTTATCATCCAATGTAGATAAAAGTCACCACTCCCAGTTCCTGAAGTCTGTATGCTGCAGAAAAAAGAACTGTCAGCTAAGGTCTGAAGAAATTCTTGTATGCAGAGCTATAGTGGTAACAAATACTTACTCCTAAAACACATGATCATGGAAGAAAAAAAACTCAAACATTTAATTAAAAAAAAAATTATTTAGCAAGCCATTTGCCAACAGAAGCACTTACTGCTGTCTCTGCTGATAGAGGTTATAAACATCCCTTCATCATTATACACCTAGGAGAACAACAGTTGTATCTTTTACTGTTTTAGCTAACATTACATGGAATGAAAGAAGATTTTCTACTGGACTCTTGAGTATACAATCTATTTTTTAGATTTACCCCTACTTCAGACATGAAGAATTTTTTGTGCTCAAAAGTCATTCCATTTTCCCATACATATTAACTGCCCCAATTGAAAAAAAAATAAATAAACTAGCTTTAACTGTAAATCCACAGAGCACTGTAATTATATATTGGTGCAAATAATGAAAATTTATCAACTCTTGCTTGTGGTTCCTAAATTTTATATTGAGGCATGCAATCGCTCCAATAAAAATGCTTTCTATGGCTCTTACCACTAAAATTCTCTTCTGCACATTTTAAGTGTTTTTTAAAACATTCTTAAAATAATGGAATTAGATATGTAGATTAATGCAAGGGCCTTATACTCCATGATCAAGAAAATAAATATTTATGGTAGATCTCTTTTATACCTGCATTATACATTAATGTAGACTAGTCTCCTAATCACAAACTGTATAAAATCGATATGCAGTTCTTAGCTAAGGATAAATATCTAGTTAAGAAGTGTAACATTTTCTGTAATTTTGTAGTTGTTAAACACTGTGGAAACCACTGAATCTTTCTGAATAATTAGACAAGACACAAGATATTGTATAAACAGAAGTTATGTGAAAATAAATGCCATGTTTCACTACGTTCAGCCCCTTAAAAATCTGATCTGATGATCACTCTTACTAATGTCAGCAGTTATTTTCTATTATTATTGAAGGCCCCAGGTAAGAAATCAGCAATGTAAATAAATACCTGATGGAATTAGTCACCATTAGCTGACACACAAGTTCTTATAAAGGACAGCAACATCTTCAGCTTCATGGGACTACAGGGCAAGGCTTCAGCCCTCAACTCATAAGCTGCTAATAGTATCAGCTGTCCTGCCAGAGTTCACTACTATAAACAGCACTTACACTCTGACCTGATGCAGAGGAAGCTGTAACAGCCACTTACTACTAGATTAATATCAGCAATGGGTCTGGCAAATAGTTTTCATGAGCACAGAACTAGTTTCTATCTGTTCTTCTAATGTTCATCTCAGTACTCTATTTACTGTCCCAAGTGAGGATTTGGGGAGAGGGCCTGGGCCCTCACTTGGGGATGTTTTTATTATTGCTTCCCTCATCATTCTTCCCCCAACTCCTAGACTGTTGGTTTTTTGGGGTTAGAACAATGGATTCTCCTGAGACCAGGTAGAGAGCTAAAAATACCAACAAACAAATAAAAACAAACCAAAAAAGCAGCTACAAAGCAATTCAATCCCCAGAATACATGACTTAAAATAAAACTAAAGACACCAGTATCTTACTGATTTTGGCTTATCCAAGAGAAGATTAAAATGTGGCTTTTCACTACTAGAGCCTGAATTCATAAAGATCAGTCTTTAATTTGGTAGGAAAAAATCAACATACAATGGCTGGAACCTGAAGTCTGTCAAATTCAGACTAGTAATATGGCAATTTTTTTTCTCCAGTTAGCAAGAGAAATTAATGAAATATGATTATGGTTATTTGTATACACTAGATAAACAATGTGGTGAGACACACTGGTGAGTGTTAACCAGTAGCCAGGTGGATAATTCGATGGTCTCCAGCAGCATCATCACTCATGAAAGCAGTATTACTGATGTATCTGCACATCATACGCACTGCTTATACCAAAATACACATTCGTACACACTTTAACTAAAGCTTCTAAATCCACTGCTTTTGATTAATTTTCAGTATTGAATAAAATATGCATCACACATCTGTCAATTGACTCATTAAGACTATAAGGAAAGAACAGTAACAACTGAAGGGAAAAATATATTCCCATGTCTGCACTGCAGGAAGTCCATAACTACTGCAACCTTCCAGCTTTCTCAATATCCCTTCTTGTTCCTCTCTCTTATCCCAGATCTGTCTCACAGACAACACCTCAGACAGGGCCAAGGTGCTCTGAAAGCTGATTGGGGGACTTAAGCATCTTCCATACAAAGACAGACTGAGAAACCTGGGGCTCTTTAGTCTAGAGGACAGAAGCCTGAGAGGAGACCTTATCAATGTATACAAATACCTGACGGGTGGGTGTCAAGTGGATGAGGTCAATCTCTTTTCGGTGGAGTGCAGCAATAAGACAAGGAGCAATGGCTACAAAGTGGAACACAGAAGGTCTCATCTCAACATGAGGAAAAACTTGTTTACAGTGAGCGTAACAGAGCACTGAAACAGGCTGCCCAGAGAGGTCGTGGAGTCTCCTTCTCTGGAGACTTTCGAAACCCACCTGGATGTATTCCTGCGCAAACTACCCTAGAGGATCCTGACTTGGCAGGGAGGTTGGACTTGATCTCTGGAGGTCCCTTTCAACCTCTAAAGTTCTGTGATTCTGAGAAAGACTATCCTGTGTACTACACCACAGACTTCTCAGATTTCAGATGCCTGGGGAGACAGAGGGAGCCAAGAGTGCAGGCAAAGCATTGTGAGATTTCTCAGGCACATGCAGGTCTGGAATGACCAATACTCCGAGTCCAAGATTTGACACAGCCTTAATAAAACACATAAGACCACAATGAGATATTACTCTCAGTACCTGCTGGGTACAGCTATGTACAAGGTTTGGAACTGTCTGGTTACTCTGAAGTCATATACTACTATTTCAATTAACTGAAAAATAAATTGGACTAAATGATCTCAAAGGTGTTTTCCAACCTAGTTAATTCTGTGATTCTGTGACTGTCATCTAACTGCCTTTTAAAGAACAGTCTTCTAATATTCATTATTTCTCTATTAACAGCACCCTTCAGTTCCTAAGACCTGTAGTAAGTAGCAAAAATGAACTATTTGGTTTTAAGGGTTGCCAATACTTATTAAAGAAGTCACATATATTCTGTGCAGAAATGACATTAAATGTATAAAGGTCCTTTATGCTGAAAACAGGTACCTTGGGTGTGCTGGCGTGAACTAATTGGAGGATCTGAATGAGAAATTAGGCTACAGGCTGAGAAGGGAAAACACTGATGATGCTACTTCACTCATAGTTTTACCGAGAAAGAAAAAAAAAAAAATTGTTTAAGAGTTGTAACCCAAATTTAGATAAGACAGACCACTTTGGGCTGTGGCTGCTTTTGCATGGCTCCTTCTCCCTGCCCTTCGTAGCTGGATCTGAATAATTTCACTAACTTCTTTCCTGCTGCTAATTGCCCTGGCTGACCTAGCTCCGCCTATCTGCTGCATAAAACAGATGGTGAGATAAGATTTGGGAGGGGGGAAGGTGGTAGGGGTGGTTAAAACACCCTCTTAGGGACTTTGATCTCTGGGAGGGGTGTGGTGTTACTGTATTACCTTTTTATTGTAAATATCTGTTATACATGGTAAATATCTGCTTGTATATTGTGCAAAGCTGTAAATATAAAGCTTCATTTATTAACTTCCAGCTGACTGAGTCCCAGTCTGGGTTATTTCAAAGGTGGGGGTGGGGGGCAGATAACTGCTGAACCACCACATTGGGTTTGTACAAAAGCATAACAACTCACAGAAAATGGTGGTTGTCTTTCAGGAAGCTCGAATCTGTACTGATCCCAAAAGACCTCCGCCAACTGCAAGTGCTGAAGTGAAATGTCCAGAGAGAGATGGTTCCAAGTTCTCTGTATATTAAATCCTGTTAAATTGACATCTTTAGAACACCCCATGTCCTTCTTGAAATTCACTGTATTTAGGGAGAATTTAATGAGATATCAGACATACTGGCTCACCAGAATTTTGGTCATCTGCATAATGATTACTTTTCTAACTGAAATTAGGTAACATCCCAAGCAAGGCAACATTGCTGCTGATGCCTCAAAATTGACAGGCTTTACAAAAACGTTGAAAACAATCTGTCAGTTCATTACTGGGCGCTTGGCCAATTTAGCTACACCTACACCACTTAAGCTGTTAAAAGGCTTCTGATTTTTTTTTTCTGCCAGCAAGCCTCCAGCAGTCTCTAGATAGATAAGATCAAAAGAAACACTAGCATGTGTTATTAAACAAGAGATTATGTAGATTCATGTTAAATCGCTGTTGTATGATCATGATTAAATGATAACAATTGACAAATGTGGAAGGTAATTGAGCCAAGACAGACAGCACCTGCCAGTCTCAGAAGAGCATGAAAGAATAAAAGAGAAAATTAAATGGTTGGTTTTCTAGTTCACAGATTCCATATAGTCACAAATAGTTAAGCACCTTTCATTTGTTTTCTAAAAAACCCACTTTTCGAGTCTCTTCCCTTTTTTGTATTACCTTAACCACAGCAAAGAAAAAAGTATAAAACATCATAATGAAGACACGAAGCAGCCAAACAGCCTTTCTTAAAGCTACTGAAGAGAGCTCACCACTTTCAAAGATTTACTGAGCTTGAGAGACTGAAGTAATTGTCAAATGAAACAGCAATACTTTACCATTTGCCTTCCTAAAAGTGCCAAGAGCAGCTATTTTACAGCATATCACATTGAAAGAGCTGGTCCAGGCTTGTTTCTGAAACTAATCAACCTTCTGACACACAACTTCCAGGCAATTCTGACATGAAGCAATGAGAACATATCTACAGCCCTATTCTGTACGTTCCAGTACTCCCAGGTCTCCAAGTCATATCCCAGCCCATAAAACATAAACCCTCAATTATCAGCTGTAAAATATCACTGTTAGGCGCCACACAGCTGCCTTCTCACTTTATATAGTACCAAACTAGGGAAAATTAGCACACACAAAAATAGATATACACAGAAATTAAGTACGATACCTTAGGGCCACAGTGACATAAAATTATTTGGGAGGATTGCTTTTTCTTGAATTAAAAAAAAAAAAAAAAAACCCCAACAAAAAACCAAACACCCCCCCCAAAAAAAGGTAAAAAAAACAAACAAAAAAACTCCCAAACCAAACAACCCAAATCTGGCTTAGTAATAATTNAACAAACAAAAAAACCCCCAAACCAAACAACCCAAATCTGGCTTAGTAATAATTGCAAGAGGAAGAAAGGTGCAGGAAAGTCAAACCACTCGAATGAGAAACTAGTTTCCTGAAATAAAATATTCAGAACAAATCACAACAAAAAAAATCTAAAGCAAATGACTTATTTTTAAAAATCAAGTCTTCTATTTTCACTGTACTCTAGGATGCATTTAAATTAAGGATTTATTATTTTTCCCCTCCATATTTCTGGTTGGCTACCACCAGTAGCCAACTGGTAGTAAACTGACTCAACAGTTTACTACAGACACATAAAATATCACTTCTGTAACCTACAATTCAAATAGGATAAACAGAATTGAAGAACATGAAGCTTCCTTAAAGACAGCTCATTTCAAAGTAGTTATTGCTCAGTAGCAGAACTAAAACTAAATGCCCCCAAATTAACTGAATTTAATGAGCATGTCTCCCATAACCACCAAGACACTGCATGAACTTCAATTGAATGAGCATATTTATAAGAAGGACATGGAACTGTTGGAGAGAGTCCAGAGGAGGGCCACGAAGATGATCAGAGGGCTGGAGCACCTCTGCTATGAGGACAGGCTGAAAGAGTTGGGGCTTTTCAGCCTGGAGAAGAGAAGGCTTTGGGGAGACCTTATAGCAGCCTACCAGTATCTGAGGGGGGCCTACAGGAGGGCTGGGGAGGGACTGTTCACAAGGTCTTGTAATGACAGGACGAGGGGGAATGGGTTCAAATTGGTGGAGGGGAGATTTGAATGGGATGTTAGGAAGAAATTCTTCACAGTGAGGGTGGTGAGGCACTGGAACAGGTTGCCCAGGGAGGTTGTGTCTGCTCCCTCCCTGGATGTGTTCAAGGCCAGGCTGGATGAGGTCTTGAGCGACCTGATCTAGTGGGAGGTGTCCCTGCCTGTGGCACAGGGGGGTTGGAACTCGATGATCTTTGAGGTCTCTTCCAACCTAGACCATTCTATGATTCTATGATTCTATATTGAGAATAACCCTTACATGTATCTTTAGCAGCTTCCCCCTCCCCATATTTTTCATTTACCAGTGTGTTTTCTTCCCCACAAAGAAAGCATAAAAGCTAGAGACTTGGTGTCCTTCATTAAGAGGCTCACACTCAGTGTCTTCGCCCAATCATATGTTGCAAGGTTACACTCAGGTTCTGACCAATAATGGAAAACACAAACGGCCTCAGTGACAAGTTGCCAAAGAGAAGATTTTTGCCATTTGGAGTTTACACACCACAAGAAATTAATTAAAGGTGACACTGCTGCATTTCCCACTTCCTGACGTAGCTCAGCTTTAAGCTCCCCAGCCATGACTTTAATACTGAGACAGCTGGAGATTGGGGGTCTTTGGTTTTCCAGATCTGCTTTGTTTTTTGAGGCCTCTTGAGAAAATCAGCAGGCCCTCAGCAGGACAAGTCTTTCTACATTACCTCTGTCTGGGTGGACATGAGCTTGGATGACTTTTGAAACCTTGATTTTCATTATTGTGTTTTCAAAGAATAACTAACAGCTATTCAGCAAATTTTTATAGCTGATTTCCAATTACTACAGAATATTTGCAGTTAAATTTACTGCATTTTTCCAACAGTCATAAAGAAAGCTGTCACAAAGAAAATTTCTCCATACATTTTTAAAAGTCAAGAATTTGCCCAATGAAAACTTTTTGCATGGAAAAAAAAAAAATAGATCAAAGAGACCCCTGCTTTAAAGGCTTCCTATTGCTAGTGAACTAGAAAGCCTTCCTGCACAGAACTTTTTGAAGCAGGGAATGTAGAAAATTCTCTATAAAATAAACCCAAAACATTTATCAGTTGTAAAAGCAGACATCCATCTCTAATTAAATATACCTAGGCTGTCTCTGCTCAAGAACAAGGAGAAAGACAGGCATGCAGTTAAGGCAGAACACAAGAACAACTCAATACCTTCCTGCTGTGAGAATGATTAGACATGAAGTGGAGTCACACAGTCATGGGTAATTCTTCACAGTGCTCAGGCACTCAGAAACTGAAACAGTTCAAGTTTCTCTGCCTTTTAAACAAAAACAGTCTCTAAGTCATACAAGGCTAATTGTGGTAAAGACTGGTGGAGGAACCTATGGTGTTTGAACAAATTCCCCAGTGATCTAACAAAACAAAACTCCTTCGCCTTCCTAACAACAGGTGTTCTGCAACTACGGAGTGTGGCAACTATGGGTCTTATGTTCTTGACCAATACCTTAAAACAATACTGTGTACAAAGAAAATTAATGTAGTTCATGTTTTAATAGCCAATATCCTTGAGGACATGTTTCATGACACTAAAAATTCTCATATAGATATAGATATTCCATATGCATACACACACATGCCAGAAAATGTCCAGCTGGTAGGGGGAATTAAGATGATTGAACTGGACTCTTCCCGGTAGCACCCAGTAATAGGAGAGGAAGCAACAGGGACAAGTAGATGAAATTCTGTTAAAATCTGAAAAAGAACCTTTTGATTGCGAGAGTGGCCAGGCACTGGAATGGGTTGCCCATTGAAGTCTAGTCTATCTTTGGCAATCCTCAGAACTCCAAAAGACAAAGCACCGAGCAACTTTCTCCACTTAGAGAAGCAAGGTTTCACTAGCCGAGCAACAGAGGTGCCTTTCAATCTCTTCTGTGAGCTGGTGAAGTCCTAGATTTAGAATAGCCTAGCAAACTACATTTGCATACAGACTCAATACAGAATTACACTGTACTGACTGGATCATGAATTTTCCCCCATGATTGCTGAAAAGACCTAACTGCTTGCCCTCTGATTTTCCTAAATCTATAAATTAACACAAACAACACAGAAAAATGTTCACTTGCTTGGGACCAAGAATGTCACATAATGGAACAAATATAAATACACATTATGCCCTTAGTGCAGGAATAAGTAATTTAGAATAGCGCCCAAGTAACAAAATTGCAGTTAAATCAAGTAGATGTTGCAGTACAATTCAGAATGTGAACAACTTTCAATAGCTGATCTGCACTCCTGAAAGATAAAGTGATCTTGCCACCACATGCATTCCTTACAGTTCATACAAATGCAAATATCCCCAGTAACCTGCAACCAGCAAAATACCTCAGTGATTAACCCTCACAGACTGTGCAGTCTGTGAGCATCTGTTTCTGTTCACATGACCTTGTAAAAAATAACACAGAAACTCTTTATCTACAGTGAAGGATGAGTTTGTATTGGGTGTTTTTTCGTTTGGAGTATTTTGGTATTTCTACGGGCACCTAGCAGCTATTTTCCCTCTCCCAGCTTATAAATCTTTGCCTCTAATATAAGGTTTTAAGCTATTTGTAAGCATGGAATGAAGTCCCTATTACAAGAAGGATATGGACGTGCTGGAACATGTCCAGAGAGGATGATCAGAGAGCTGGAGCACCTCTCCTGTGGAGACAGACTGAGAGAGTTGGGCTGTTCAGTTTGGAGAAGAGAAGGCTGCGAGGAGACCTTATCGTGGCCTTCCAGTATCTGAAGGGGGCTTACAGGAAAGCTGGTGAGGAACTTCTAGGATGTCAGGTTGTGACAGGATTAGGGGGAATGGAGCAAAACTAGAAGTGGGCAGATTCAGATTGGATGTTAGGAAGAAGTTCTTTACCATAAGGGTGGTGAGACACTGGAACAGGTTGCCCAGGGAAGTGGGGGAAGCCCCCATCTCTGGAAGTTAAGGATAGGCTGGATAGGGCTCTGAGCAACCTGATGTAGTGTGAGGTGTCCCTGCCCATGGCAGGGGAATTGGAACTAGATGATTCCTGAGGTCACTTCCAGTCATGACAATTCTGATTCTGTAAGAGAATATAATTAAATTGCAATAATATGAAGTCAGTGAACTTGCCTAATTTTTGTTCAATTCCCAAATCTAACTTTTAAACACCAATGCTACATTTAATGCCTGGTTTTGTCATATCTTTTGCGTGAGTTATTTAGGTGCCTTGCCACGTTTTTCCTCTCCTTTAGCTTTCCTGGTTTTCTTATCAATGCGTCTTTAGTAACAAATTTCCTGTACTTAAAATACCCAGTTCTGGACAAGCGTAACTTTTCTCTGTTGGTGTTTTCATCACCTTCAAGTTATACAAAGGCATTCAAAACCACCTTCAGTTAGTGTGGACTTCTATTGTGTTCCCTCAAACACTTGAAATTGTTTCACACAGAAGATTTTGTTTACACAGAGTAAACTTTTCCACATTTCTTCAAAATCACCATGTTACATTAGAGAGAAACACTTCCTAAACACCTAAAACACGCCAGCTTAATTGAATTCCAGCCCACAAAAATGCTATGCAGGGCTTTGTCCTTGAAGTTTTAAATATTCAATCACTTCAGAGCTAGAAACCACCTGCAAAACTACTATCACTTTAAATTTTTAAATTATATATAACTAATATACACTACAGGGTCCAGGATATTCATTGGCAAGACATGCAAGAGTTTATTTATTTTATATCATACCAGTGGTCTGTATTGAACCAAATTTAAAATGCTACACTTCAAATTACATTTAAAGACTTCATGACACCTACACATTTTGCCATTCAGGTTTGCTTGTCACTTGGTCACGTTCTCAGTTCCAGCTGAAGCGTCAAGAGCTGTTTTCAGACAACATCAGTTTACACAGTCACTGCTGATTTGTGTTTTTTTCTCTGATTACTGCCATGTGTCTTTTGCTGCCACAGAGAAGTACAGGAAAAACAAAACACAGACCTGAACTATGTTCCCCTCCAAAGGACTGAGTATAGGCAGGAGCAAGCAGCTGGTACTCACATCTGCCTAAAGCAGCTTAAGCCACATCGAGATCAACTTGTAGCCTGTTACATGCTGCAAACTCATAACAACCCAGTCAATTTAACTAGCAAGATTTAAACTTCTCATCTTTACGGCTTTGGTGATTAAATATGAAGTAATCGTAAACTGATCAAATTAAGACACACTGAAAACATAAAATTAGAAATATACTTGAAACTTAACATTGCAAATCAAAAACTATAAAAACAGTAACATCTTCTAATATTAAATCCATATGTAAACTGAAATTTAAATCTGGTTACTTATCCTGCAAGAGCATTACAAATGTAGTAAATACTAAAATAACAATAAATTTTCTTAGTAGTCTGTGCAGATGTCTCGTATTAGACTTCTGAACATAACTCCTTAGCTCATGTTACGGATATCATCCAAGATTCCATTTCCACCATGAGGATTTCTGCTTGCCTTTCTTCCAAACCTCATAATCACTGAAGAATCACAAGGTTTGATATTAGCTAAGTATCCAAAAAGGAACTGCAAGAGATATTTGTCTTTAAAAGTTTACAGGTGTTGAAATAATTTTGTTGCTGAAGAGCATACTCATCAGTATTACAAACATAGTATTCTGTACTAGGCAGCATCATGAAAGCAAAGTATCCAGTAATCATTCACACTGGTGAAAATTATAAAAAGGATCAGAACACAATGGCATTCTGACAAGCATTAAAAACTAGTAAAGAGACAGGTTTGAAGGAATAGTGATTATATGTTTTCATAATTCAGAAACAGACAGCAGGGTTTTCCCACCACTGCAACCACCAAAGTATTACTTTAAGCATTGCATTTGATAATTAAAGTTAGTTGGACAGACAAATTTCAAAATTATTAGAACTTCTAGCATGTTCAGTGTTAACTGTAGTTCTTGTTCAGCCTCAAAAATTTCCTGACCCACATGCCCAAATCTGTAGCTGCCTTCTGCTCTGCTGGTGAAACTGCAGGATCAGAGGCAGGAAGGAGCTGAGGAAGCCAATACAGCAAAAACCAGGAGAAATAAGACATTAAAGAATGAACTCAGAAAGCATGGACTTATCTTTTTAAAAGACTAGCAGACACCTACAACAAATGTGGTGGGTTTTATAGACATACATCTATACACACAATGGTATTTTGGTAAACACATAATACACAATGGTATTTTGGTAAAGAAAAAATATTTCAAATTGACTATATTTAGTTAGGGTTACACATAAATCCTGACACCTTGCATATGAGGTCATTTACCACCAGTACTTCTGAATCTCTCCACTATTTCAGTATATTTTTCAGTGTCCCTGTGAACTACACACTTTTCTTTGCAAGTAAAAGCCCCTTGAGAACGTGAGGAGGGGGAAATAACACGGCAGGCTAAAAATGCCTCTCACATTTTGGAAGGTAAGAGCCCCCACAAGGTACAGGTGACAGCAGTTGTCATCATAAGACACAGTTAACTCCTCAGGGTAATAAGGGCTCTTAACAATTATCATTTGATGTGGGAATGCTGGGAAAGACACAATCAGAATTGTTTTGAAGGGGTGAAAGCAATTACTTTGCAACAAAGCTTCCTGAGAAGGTATAGATACTTCTGGCATGGGAACGGACAGACTTATCAGAGGTGTCTTCACTCCACTGCCAGTGCTTCACCTTTTCTCTGGTTTTGTGTGGCAGCAGTAAAGCAGCTTCTGCAAGCACTCCTCTATGCAAGCCAGATAAAGGAGTCATGCTGGTGGTGATAGCTGAGCAACACAGAACAACCCATTTTGCTTCCAAGATCCTCTCATGTGGTCCTTTCTATGTGGAGACTGAGTGGAAAGAAATCATAGAATCATAGAATGGTTTAGGTTGGAAGAGACCTTAAAGATCATCCAGTTCCAACACCCTGCCACAGGCAGGGACACCTCCCACTAGATCAGGACGCTCAAGACCTCATCCAGCCTGGCCTTGAACACATCCAGGGAGGGAGCAGATACAACCTCCCTGGGCAACCTGTTCCAGTGCCTCACCACTTCCTCCTAACATCCTCTCCCCTCTGCCAATTTGAACCCATTCCCCCTCGTCCTGTCATTACAAGACCTTGTGAACAGCCCCTCCCCAGCCCTCCTGTAGGCCCCCCTCAGATACTGGTAGGCTGCTATAAGGTCTCCTCGAAGCCTTCTCTTCTCCAGGCTGAAAAGCCCCAACTCTTTCAGCCTGTCCTCATAGCAGAGGTGCTCCAGAAGCTAAGAGAAGGACCATACTAAACTGTTCTAGCTAAATTCATAGTGTCTTTGCCTAAGTTTTTATTAAGCTTTAAGATTCTTAGAACTAAAAAAGAAGAGAAGCTCAAAACTGTCACAAAAATCACTGGGAAAATAATGGAGTTTTACTGCAATAGTTAGCAACATACTTCTTTTTAAAAGCAAGCACAGCAAAAGCTCAAACACCAGAACACATGCATTTTTCTTCTATTAGAGAACTTCATTATAATTCCCCTAGGATAAATGTTTATATTATATTATGCTACTTTTTCTCCCGGCAGTTTTAACACAACAGAACTCATGTGAAACAATCATTTAAATATTCTTTTAAATATTTAAAAGCTGGTACAGATGTTTGTTCATGCCTAGAGGCATCACTTTGTTGTTAGTACCACAGCAATATTCCAATACAGCATACAACGTTAAAAACTGGTATGTAGCAAAACAACTAAAATCAACACAATTTCCTTAATATTACACCACTGTCCTACTCCACTTTGCTCCTTTCGGTTGCCCTGCACCTTCACATGTTGCACTTCTCCAGAAACAATGGATGGCTTCCTACAGCCTACACCTCCCAGTCTGGTGCTGAGGAGGGATGGCTGTCACAGGAGGTGTACCATTCCCTCACATTACATCTTTCATGGTGGGTAAAGCCCCCAGTGGCAAATTGCATCTATACAGTGGGATCAGATGAGTGGGAAAAGGTGGAGACAGGAGACAGGGGAAGGGGTTAAAATTGTAGTCTACATCCAGTCAGCTTCTGGAGAACTTTAAAAGCATGTGATACTTGGTGGAACCACAATTTCTCCTTTAACTTTTTTCCTGATATAAATGAAGATAGATTCAAATAACAACACTTATAACTGTATACAAAACAACTCAAAGAACTGCAAACTTGTTAAACACACTTCATGAAAGCTCTTTAAGAGGATAAAGCTCTGAGCTGGTTATAAAGAAGTAAAAATTAATTTGCAAAGATTATTTTTATTTAGAAAAACTTAATGTTACTGTGAAAATTAACTGAAAGCTCATTTTCAAAAAGTAGCTTTGTAATCCACTGATATAACTGCAGACAGCACCCATTTCCAAGAGTATGTTGCTGCATCCCAAGAACTACATACTGGGAACATTAAAAAGTTATTACAGGGAGATGAGCTGCATTTAAAACTGCCTGCATGATCAATCATGCAGCTACATTTAATGAGCCCTTGACATTATTGTGGTGTTCTAACTGTCTGTACCTTCACAATTCTGGACACATTTCAAGAAAATATCCCAGAATTTCGATATTTATCTAGTACTCCCTTACACACAGTTTCCAAACTCTCCCGAAGAAAGTAAGATCCTTCTGTTGTTACTATTCTCTGGTACAGATCTTAACTTTATCATTCAAGTCTACAATAACTGGACAAACTGTAGCCATGCATCTACAGATTCAAGGCCTTTGGTGACTTGTTCTAGTGGGAAGTGTCCCTGCCTATGGCGGGGCGTTGGAACTGGATGATCTTTGATGTTCCTTCCAACCTAAACCATACTGTGATTCTATGATTTTTCTTGTAAAACAGTAACTGCTTTTAATCCTTTTCTCCCTATGATCTCTTATGTATTTCAAGTGATATGTTGGTCAGGAAGCAAATGAGTGTCCTACTCAACAATTTGTTTTTCTGAGAGCTACAAGCAAAAGGAAAATCTCAAAAACCAGAAACATTGCTCTGTTCTTTACTAAAAAATATACAGACCCATTAAAAAGATACCTGACATCCTTTCCTTAACTTGTCATTGTTATGGACTAGAATTTCATTCTTAACAGACCAGTATTTCTTAAGGTTTTATGAGACAGTTCAGAAGGTCTAATAAAAAAAAAAAATTGAAGGCTTTCATCAGAATAAGCTGAAAAAAAATTAAAAGTAAAAAAATTGGGAGAGGACAGACCTCTTGACAGTGCCTTTAATGGACAGGATACACAAACTTAGGAAACATCATCAATAATGTTCATGGCACCACAGCAAACAAATGAGATTGGAGGGTCATGATGCATCTGCAGTAAGGGTTGCTTCCTGATGGAGGTAATCCCTTCATGAGCTGGATAAAATTAGCCTTCCTTCAACCAGCTAGGATTATACCCCTCGATCCCCTTGCCTGCACACTTACACATCCTGAAGCTGTTAACTTCTTTGGGATGATGACCTCTTAACTTTGGATACAATTACCACATTCACACTAATTCTGAGCTTTTTACTAGGTCTGCAAAGTACATTCATCCAGATAATCACTTTGCATCTGGAAAGGTGGTGGGTAAATAAGGGATCAGAAAGTTCCTGAGTTGGCTTCTGTGAACAAGAAGATATTTTTAAAAGACCGTGCTCTGACAGATGGAGAAGTATCATGGCTTACATTAAAAAGCATTTGGCTGAATTTAGATGAGCTTGCATTGCTGAGAAAGTTAAGACATAAGACTGGGTCTACATCCTCTAGGTCAGCCAGTATCTCTTGAGATCATCTGAAAATAACATATGAAAACTAAAACACAGTGGAACTCCTGTCAGTCAAGCAACAGAGTGGAGCAAACCTCTTGCCAAATGGGTTGTTGACCCCTCATCTCAATTATAAGATGCATCCAAAAGATGCAGTTAGACTATCATTTTACACACATGCAAAATCAGAAATTAAATTTTAAATTTACTGTTTTTATTTGAAAAATCTCAACCGCAGAACTCACTTCTGCTGAGACACCTGCTACCAATGAAGTAAAAAACTGGACACCTTCAAAAGCATCATGCCTGAACTACCTGATACATACATGAGCTGGCCTTGTCCTTCCCTTGCTAAATAATGAAAATTATCATTATGACTGGAATGTAAGTACTAGCTCTCAAATCTGTTTCATTATTTTATGCAAATAATGTAAAATACTGCAGGGAGGGGAATTCACCTCATCCAAAGAGCTTAAGAATTTATGTTAAGCTGTCTTTAATTTAGGCTCTTTTGAAAGATGCAAGCAAGCATCTCCCTGAGATCATGAAATAGTCCAGTCTAGGAGATCTTCAAGAATCTAGAGCTGGGTGAGAAGTTTGCTCTTTCTTGCAGCAGCACTTTTCACAGTCACAGCTTTTCAAGTCTATACTTCAGAGTCATTAAGTGCTAGGCATCAATACAACACCAAAGAACTCAACCAATTTATTTATGTTTTCAGAGCACATCTGCTTTTCTGCTGAACGATCTCATTAAGTATTGCTCTGATGCACAAAAACACCAAGCTTTACATAATGAAGATTACAGGGCTCCACACATGAGTCTTCAGGAAACATAATTTGATTCTGTATGTTCTGCATCTACAGCACACAAATGGTGCAGAAGAGCAAATTATTTGGTTATGTTCCAGCAATTAAAGGCTTTTTTGATTCTAGGATAGGCACTTTGAAAGCAGTACAGTAAAAGGTGAAATACTGGTCGTTAATTAGTTGCTCCTTCAAAAAGTTTTCTGAATTGCAACTGAGAAATTCTTGATTTCCCAAACCAAGCTGTACAAAGAGATTAACTGCCCACTCGTGAAGTCAAATGGCATCCAAAATGGGATTATACTGAGAAAAGAGTATTTGAACTTCAAAGACAATAAATTATTATAAATGAAATCAGGTAAACATCCTTGGGTACAGGCAAGCCAAGCTGAAAACACCTTTCTCTCTCAGTTAGTCATAGAATCACAAAATGTCAGGTGCTGGAAGGGACCTTGAAAGATCACCCAGTCCAACCCCCCCGGAGCAGGATAACCTATACCAGATCACACAGGAACATGTCCAAGCAGGTTTTGAGTATCTCCAGAGAGGGAGACTCCACTACTCACATCAGCAGCCTGTTCCAGTGTTCTGTCACTTTCACACTGAAAAAAAACTCTTCCTCATGTTTAAATGAAACTTCCTATGCCTCAGCTTCCACTCATTGCCCCTTGTCCTATCATCAGGCACCAGCGAGTAGAGCCTGGCTCCATCCTCCTAGCACTCACCCTTTACATCTTTACATAAACATGGATGAGGTCACTTCTCCGTCTCCTCCGAGCTAAAAATGTTCCAGCTCCCACAGGCTCTCCTCATAAGAGAGCCATTCCATTTCCTTAATCATCCTCGTGGTTCTGCACAGGACTCTCTCAAGCAGTTCTACGTCCTTTTTGAACTGGAGGGCCCAGAATTTCTGAAGTCTCTGCAAAAATGATACTAGGAAAAAATTGTGGGGCCAGAGTCCCCTACTCCACCAAAACAGGTTATCCTGATGTTAGCTGTATTCAACAGCACCAATGAGCTATGACAGCATCTAACTGCAACACAGTCTTTCCAACCATAAATATAGAACTTTTATAGGATTAGCATTGAAAACAACTGGTAAAAAAAAAAAGTCACAGCTCACTATGCTGTTATATCAATGGGTTAACAAATTCAAACCCAGAAAAATTTAAATGAAAGGTAAAAGTACTTTCCTGCAAATCAAAGCAAAGTAACAGAAATTAAACTGCTTTTTTATCACTGGAAACTCTTTTTTAAAAGTCAGTAGTTTTGGCATAATTGTATTTCTGGCCTTTTTCCTCAACAGTCTCAAAAGACTTTCCTGCAAAACAGATTTAGTGCACATGCTACTCTGTAAAATGCCAGAATACATAAAATTAGGGTATCCATCACATACAAAATACAGGAATTTTTTCTTTCCCACTAGAGAATGCACAAATAAATCAGTCAACCCAAAAAAAGATCTCAACAAATCTTACTGAAAGTATCAACACACACAAACAAACAAAAAATCCTTCTACTAAATTAGTAACAGACACCTGACATTGTTATAGGTTATCTTGTCATACATTACCATTCCATATTTCACAGATTTTTAGAATGGTTTAGGTTGGAAGGGACTTTAAAGATGACCTAGCTCCAACCCCCTCACCATAGGCTGGGACACTTAACACTAGACCAGGTAGCCAAAGGCCTCTTCCAACCTGGCTTTCAACATTTCTGGGGAGGAGGCATCCACAAACTCCCCAAGCAATCTTTTCTAGTGTCTCACCACCCTGACGGTAAGAAAATTATTCTTAATACCCACTTATTTAAGAGAATGCTTTCACAAATACTCCCCAAATCTGTAATATATTATATCATATCACAATTTCCAGTTACTTCAGTCATTTCCCTCAAATTCAAGAATGTATCAAAAGAATTTTACCTTTACCTCTGGTTCCTTAACAGCAACCACAACTCACTACCACCCAGCACCATAACCACTTGCATTCACATTTACAAAGGCAAAGGGCTTTCACAGAGAGGCCAAGAACTCCTATCAGCCAACTAGAGCTGTACATAAGAGTATAAGCAGAAATCTATAAGGACTCATTGAAAAGCTGAAGAAAAAGAGTTCTCATGTTGTTCTTATTTCTATTTTCTTTTCAGAGTGTCTCATCTATCTATTTTACTGCCTTCTAGCACAGTTACAAGTATTACTAAACTACCAGCTAGGTAATTTAGCACCAGATAGGGTGATAAAGAAATCCTCTGAGCTTACAATCATGTCCATCCACATATCACTTGCTACTTTGCCAAAGGTATTTTCAGCCTGTAGTCAACTCTTCTTTTGGGAACCCAAAAGACAATACTTGGACTCTGAGAGTCATTACAAACTAAAATTATTCCTTAGCTGGACCAATTTCCTTTTCACGTTACCAAAGTTCAGGTGGTGGTTAAACAGAAACAGCTTTGTTAACCCGGACCCATTAAAAGTAGTGAAATAAAATACACATGCAAAATATGAGTAAGACAAAATCTGAAGACAGAAGATCCTCATAGTCCTTATCCAGGAGATATTTAAACAACAGAAACAAAAGGAGGTCAAGAGCAGGAGAATATTCAGGATTCAGATTTGAACCTGAAGACAAATCAAACTATGTGCAGCATCCATGCAGGCTGCTCACAAACCACCAGCCTCTAAATTAAATACAGGAAACAGGAAACACTGTGTGACCCACCCAAACCCCCTGTATCTGTCATTATTTGCACTATTGTCACCATCTGCAAGGTACGGTTGACCTCACATGGACCTTAATGTTCATGGACCACAGGGAATCATTACCAAAGTGAAAACAAGGGAGACAAAAGCAGAACCAAACAGAGCAGGCAGCACATGCCCCAGTGTAGCTAAAATTCAGATGAACTGATTAGGTTACACATATTCAAGGCAAGCATACACCAGTGTCAAACACAAGCCCACAGTTTCAGCTATCAAATTACAGAAAAAAGCCTTGCAGAAATACAATGTCATTATACACAAAGCTTTAATCTGGGCAATACTTTAATAGATCAATCATGTTAGAGATATTTGGCTGAAAGTTTTAAAGTGAGTATAATAGTTTTGGTAAGCAAAAATAAGCTTTTGTGCTCACATGAGTCTCTTTTTAACAAACATTTTGCAAATAGTACTTTAAGAAACTTTATTCATACAATCAAAGTTATCTTATTGCATAATGACATAAAAAATATTTCTTATTAGCAGCATTAACGTTTTTAATAGTTCAGGTTATTTACTTGGCATCAATTACAAACCCCTTTCAGAACAAAAGAAATATCAGAAGAAACTCAACATATTGTTAGGAGGAGCACGTAAGACTTGGATATATTCTTTCTGGTGAAAAGATACTGTCAGCAGATCCACAAAAGGATTCATGCCAAGAGGAGGCATCAAGTAAAGTACAAGCATCAGCCATAGACTTTCTGTGGGGGTTTAGTAAACAACTTCCTTCCCAGCAGTGAGAATTGCTCAACTTTACTGATGAGTACATCCCATTTCTACAGTGACTAGGGCTTGTGTATTTAAAAGAAAAATGTCTAGTCTGTACCGTTACAAAGAAACTTTAAATGTAAACCAAGGGGAAAATAACAGGCCATTATTTCAGTTCATTAGCTTGTGTCTTTGAGGTAGGTACATCAGGT
Organism: Psilopogon haemacephalus; assembly: GCA_013396835.1. Taxonomy (NCBI): domain Eukaryota; kingdom Metazoa; phylum Chordata; class Aves; order Piciformes; family Megalaimidae; genus Psilopogon; species Psilopogon haemacephalus. The sequence continues at coordinate 26,711 of VWZI01011987.1, forward strand.
ATGACAGGAGGAAACACATGCTGGGAGTTTTTTTCTGAACATCACTTTGAGCAAACTGATCTCTTCAGACCAGCCACTGTAATTTTCTGTTTCAACTGTAATAACAACAAAGCTTTCAAGTAGGAGACAGCTTGTTTCACAGAGTCTGAAGCACCAGGTGAGTGCAGAATACACTTGAGGACACCCCTTCATACAATTGACTGTGTTTGCAGCACTCTGATGTGGTTTTCTTCCTGTGTAATTTGGTTGTTTCTGTTACAGTGACAACACAACTCAGACAAAACTCTGTTCACTCAGAAAGAGTCAGTAAAATAAATTAACTATTCCAATTCACATAGTAATCCATTTTATTTCCCCATCATGTAAGGGTTTTTCTACATATACACACCCAGGACTTTTGGGTTTTAGATTGGATTATCACCTTCTCACTTTTCTGTGCTCCACTTATCACTTGCCATAATTGAAATGCTATTTCAAAATTATGCTATTCAATCCCTGAAAAAAGCAAAACTCATAATCAGCATCTTTCCACATTCCTCCAGAAATAACTTAAGCTGAGCACAACTAGAAACTAGTTATCAGACGAGATGGATCAAATAAAGATAGGCTAATAACAGCATAGCCCTTGTAATATAGAAAATACTGAAGGAGGCAACAGCAAAAGGTTGACAGGAAGGCAGAAAAGGACTTAAATTCTTCTCAAAATTATAAAAGAGAGTGGTTTTGGTCGGGTTGGTCCGTGTAAAAAATTGGCCGCTACCTAACCTGAATGACATGAAAGATGCATTTTCTGAAGCAAAAAAGAAAAAGGAAACTATGATGAAGACACTGATGGAGACAAGATGGAAAAGTTCAAGATGTTGATTTACAAAAAAATGCCAAGAATCTAGGAAAGAAAAATGTATTTCAAGAGGGAAGCAATTTAATTTTTTTTTAATACATTACAAAGAGACTACAACTTTAAGGGGAAATAATGTATCTAGTAACAAATAACACTCCAAATGGCAGTCAGGGTTATCACAGAGGAATTGCAAAAAGACTTGTAAGATCCAAAGAAAATGTCTGAATGACTTATCTACAATTAAGAAAAACACAGGTTACCTGAGGAAAAAAAATAATTCACTAGTAGGGCTTACAAAAAAACAAAGAAAGACCAAAAGAGCAAGAACAGTCTAAGGACTGTCCCATCATGCATGGAGCTGGTCAGTTCTGGGCTAGTCAGTCTACTCACTGATACTTAGGAATAATTAAGCCTGTCAGGACATGGAAGAGGAATAAATTAGTACACCATTAAAAGTCCTTTTAAACTCTAATTATAAGGTGCCTACCTTTGTGGGGGAAAAAAAACCCCAACAACAACAAAAAGATTATGTTACGTGTTTTCTGTTGCTTCCCTTTGTGCTAAAGAGCTTCAGTTTAAATTGCAAAACTAAGAAACCAAAGTGAGTCTTCTGCGTGGTCCTTAAACCTGGGATTTGTGTCCATATATTCCAACATCAAAGAGATTTTTCGGATCGCTTCCAGAACTTCTGGCAGTTATTTCATACTATTTGAAGAACACCTATTTCACTACTGAGGCAATGAAGGGTTTCTTCAAACACTGTGGCATATTACCAAAAGAGAAGCATATACAAAAATATTGATATGTTGGGGGAGGGCGGGTAATGACAAACCATTATCACCATTTGGCTCCTTAGGAAAAAAAAAACCAAACACACAACACAGACATAACCAATAAACCAGAACCAGGGCTTAATAACTAGTAGATCTAATGGAAGAGACTTACGTGAATCTGACCTGGGGTCCCTATGCTGTTAAGAAGAAATAAATCCAAGACACAAACCAGCCAAAATTAGGCAACTAAGATGTACTTCCAAATTTCATTCTGGTTTGTTTTGAAAACATATCTTCTATTGGAAAGCTCTGATGTAAAAATTACGTGCCTTCTCAGATCCTACCTGGAATACATAGTGAATCACTAGCTATGATTCTTTTCCTCGAAATAAAAAAAA
>VWZI01011987.1:28766-68396 GCA_013396835.1 Psilopogon haemacephalus
AAAAAAAAAAAAGGATACATAAAACAACTCTTAAATATTTTCTCTCCCCCAAATACCATATTATTTTTATCTGCTTATTAGATCACCTGAGCAGAAACTGCTTTAGAATTGTGAAAAGCAAATGACAAATCAGGTCTTATCTTCAAAAGGTGGTAGTGGGAAAACCCAAAGGAATTTCAAACCCCTGAGATAGCAGCAAAGAATTTAATTATGAAGTGATTTATTACAGGACTTTGATACTATAATCTGCCTACAATACAGAAATATGCCAAAGAAAAATTCAAGCAACCCTGGTTCATTAGTGTACCTCCAAGTATCAGATAAGAAGGTCAGAAATAGAAACACAATTCCTTTTCTTAAGAGATCTTTTGAATAAAATCCCTTAAAATACCCTGAGGGAATTAGTAGAGATTGGCAAAATGTCTGAACTAGGTATTCCAGTAGTCAGAGCAGCTTTGTCTGATTTTAGCTCTCTTAAAATCCCTACTTAGGGAAATTTCCACATTCAGCACTGTGGGACTGAAGACACCTTAATATCAGACAGCAAAGAAATTATGTTGTAACTTACTTTCCTAACAGGAGTCTTTTCCTGATCAGATGGTTAGATTAGTCCAAAAAGATCCCCTTCAACAGGCTAGCCCATTCTTCCCAGTTCAACTGGAGCAACTCTCTAACAGCACCTCTCTGGACATAGCTCTCACTTTGGAGACAAAGCTATAGAAGCATAAAGGTGGTGGGCTATTTTTACTCAATATAAAAAAATATTGTTACCACTGTAACATCTTAAAAAAAAAAAACAAAATAAACCAACAAGTAGAATGACTGTAATATTGGAAAAAACAAAAATGAGGAGGAGAAAATATGCAGACACCCAAGTCCCTGGGGCAATGTGCACTGAGGGATTGCATGGTGACAAGTCTCTGCCGGGCCACTTACGAGAGACACAGCAGGACTTGCTCACGTTAAGGGTTACAAACATGTTTTTGCATGACCACATAGAAGAGGAAAAAACACCCTGAGGCAAAACTTAGAAATGTTTTATTTTGTGGTTCCTATATTGCCCATAATGAAAGGACATCTCTGAAGTGACAAGTGCTTCTATGGCATAAGCAGAGTGAGCACTTGGGCTAAGAAGATAGCAAGAGCTGTTAAAACTTTTCCAAAGCAGAGATTACACCAAGTGTTAGGTAGTGCACACACTAGCTTAGCTGCAGGATCCTCTCTGCCCTAGTAGTGTGACTGAGCATGTACTCCAAACCAGGCCATGATAACCCTTTGGAGAGGATACCAAGGAAGACAGCACAGGCCACACTGCCTCATGGACATGTCTGGCAAAGTTCCGCCAAGCTGACAAATACAACTTACTATAAGGGTGCATTTCTGTTCTTTGTGTATGCAGCTACATTACTCATAAAAATATTTCCCATATTACTGTCATGTGAAAATATTTTATGAAGCTTAATGCAAAATACTATTTCTGGAAATGGCAAATATTTGAACCGAAAAAAAAAATTATATGAAAAAATACCAATCTAAGGCACTTTCACAAGCAGAGTTAACAGTTAGAAGAGCATGCTTTGTAAAACAGACATTTAATGTCTCACACCTAAATGATTTTTTATAACCACTACCAGGCCATTTTTTTCTATCAGTTGCTGCTTCAGTGGCTCTTTTCTATTCAAGACAAAACAAGATTTTTATTTTTTTTTTTTATCCCCAGGGGCTAGCAAGAACATAGAAACACGTATCAGTCTATCTTTACACATTATCAGCACCATTCAAATAAAATGTAAATTAGTGACTCTTGCTTTAAGTCTGATGAATAGTTCCAGGGTCAGATTTTATTACATAAGAGCTCTGAGTTTCAGCAACTTAAAATAGTTTTTTTTTCTTTAAAATACAAAGTTTTATTAAATGCATGTGCACATTTCCAAATGTCTGGAATTCCAAGTCCTTTTCTCGTGACTAGAAAACTCCACACACTCACGGTCACTTGCACATAGTCCTTGCAAAGTAAAACCAAGTTCAAGGGCATGCAGATGACACATGGAAATTTTGTCTCGTTTTCTCCTGAAATTACACAAAGTCCAATAAGCTGTAATGAATGACACAGGAATGAAGTACATTGTGTACAAAACATTGTCAGCAAAAAGAAGTATTTCCACATGTGCCTCTGTTCAGCTGCATTCTGCACAAACTGTAAAACGACACAGCTCAGAGAAAAGAAAATTTAGAGAAGTAAATTTAAAATGTCTGTTGAACTCTTACAAACAAATCAAACATTTAAAATCCAATATAAGCACAGAACTCAAAGTACTTTTTTTAGCAAATTATAAAACCAGACCTCAACTTTGTAAAGAACACAGCTCATCTCTATCTGTATTACAAACACTTCAGTAAAATGGGAAAGGAGGCAGTGAACTGGCAGATGAGGTTGCTAAGCCACTGTCCATCCTATTCAAAAGGTCATGGCAGACTGGTGAAGTTCCTGCTGACTGGAAAAAGGCAAATATAACACCTATCTTCAAGAAGGGATAAATGATGACCCTGGGAACTACAGACCAGTCAGCCTCACCTCTGTGCCTGGCAAGATCATGGAGCAGATCCTCCTCAAGGCTCTGCTAAGGCAGATGGAAAACAAAGCAGAGGTGTCTGATGATAACCAGCATGGCTTCACCAAGGGCAAATCATGTCTCACATATTTGGTGGCTTTTTATGATAAAGTCACAGCAGCAGTGGACAAGGGAAGGGCAACTGATGTCATCTACATGGACCTGAGTAAGGCCTTTGACTCTGTCCCACATGACACCCTGGTCACCAAACTGGAAAAACACAGACATCATGGGTGGACAACTCACTGGATAAGGAATTGGCTGGATGGTCGCACACAGAGAGTGGTGATCAAGGGCACAATGTCCACCTGGAGACCAGTGACAAGTGGCGTCCCTCAAGGGTCAGTGCTGGGACCAGTGCTGTTTAACATCTTTGTCAGCGACATGGACAGAGGAATCGAGTGCACCCTCAGCAAGTTTGCAGATGACACCAAGCTGTGTGGCACAGTTGACTTGCTGGAGGGCAGGGATGCCATCCAGAGGGACCTGGACAGGCTGGAGAGGTGGGCCCAGGCTAACCTCATGAAATTTAACAAGGCCAAGTGTAAGGTCCTGCACCTGGGTCGCTGCAATCCCAAGCACAAATACAGGCTGGGTGGTGAGTGGCTGGAGAGCAGCTCTGAGGAAAAGGACCTGGGGGTCTGGGTGGATGAGAAGCTCAACATGAGCCTGCAGTGTGCACACGCGGCTCAGACAGCCAACCGTGTCCTGGGCTGCATTAAGAGAGGCATTACCAGCAGGGCAAGGGAGGTGATTCTCCCCCTTTACTCTGCTCTTGTCAGACCCCACCTAGAGTACTGTGTGCAGTTCTGGAGCCCCCAGCACAAGAAGGACATGGAACTGTTGGAGAGAGTCCAGAGGAGGGCCACAAAGATGATCAGAGGGCTGGAGCACCTCTGCTATGAGGACAGGCTGAGAGAGTTGGGGCTTTTCAGCCTGGAGAAGAGAAGGCTTCGGGGAGACCTTATAGCAGCCTACCAGTATCTGAGGGGGGCCTACAGGAGGGCTGGGGAGGGGCTGTTCACAAGGTCTTGTAATGACAGGACGAGGGGGAATGGGTTCAAATTGGCGGAGGGGAGATTTGAACGGGATGTTAGGAAGAAATTCTTCACAGTGAGGGTGGTGAGGCACTGGAACAGGTTGCCCAGGGAGGTTGTGGATGCTCCCTTCCAGGCTGGATGAGGCCTTGAGCAACATGTTCTAGTGGGAGGTGTCTCTGCCTATGGTGGGGGGTTGGAACTAGATGGTCTTTGAGGTCACTTCCAACCTAAACCATTCTATGATTCTATGTTGCTAGTTATCCCAGTTACATTTAATAGTCTTTTCTTGTATGCAGTCCAGATTAGCTTCCAAACTTCAGTGAAATTCAAGTAGTAGGGAAAACAACAACATTGCCAGTCACTAAATGTGTAGTGTAAAGCTTGACCATTACTTTATCAGTGAAGCCTTGCAAAGAACAGAAATTGCTAAGCTACTAAGACCAAACTCCACTGGAACCTACAATTGCAGGAAATCATTTGGGTTACCAATGTCAGTTCTCCTTCACTGAACACAACCCCGTTAATTAGTTTATGATACGGATTAACTACAGCTGTTGTGTCATCTATTGCAAAATAACCACGGCACTTTGGCTTTAGAGTTTATTTTTCACTTTTACTTGCACAACTACTTGTTAGTCTCTTACTTATTCAAGCCTCACATGGTGATATTAATACAACACTTTTCCAAACTTTTCCCAAGTTTATCTCAGCAGTTAACTCCTCAGAGCAGGAATCACCATTGAAGGTCATGTGGCTCTTAACACATGTTGGGGTATCTCAGGTGTCTTGAGCACTGTGTCTTTTGTTAATTCATCATGTGGTGGGTTTTCACTGTCCTTCATGTAAGAAGGTGAAACAAAATTGCACAGAGAAGAACATTTATATGAGGGGCATCGCCCTCATTTGCTTTAGAAAATTACAACCTCAGCAGTTCAAGATAAAAAATAAGTGGCATAGAAAGGGATAGACTGAAAAGTTCTACTGATTGATGGTGCCACAAGGCCATCTACAAAAAGCAGCACTTTTGTGGCTAAGAAGGAAGCACAGCATAAATTTTAACTGCTGCTTTTTACCCAAAACCACCCACTCCTCTTCATTATAATGAAAAATTCCCCCAGATACTCCAAGGATGGTAAATACAAGCCAAGTAATATTAGTAAATATTGCATGGCCTTATACATATAATGACTCTTTCAGTGCTCTTGTTTTTTTGTTTTGGTTTTTTTTTTAATTAAAATCAAGTACATGAATCATTAAAGCATTATTTCCTGTCTAGCAAGAAGTTTAAGTCACTTACTTGGTTAAATACGATTGAAATTAAGGGGACACCCACACATACTTAAAACTCACTCCCTACTGAGTAAAGCACTAGAGCATGTGCTAAACATGCCTTTGGGAATTAGCGTCTGGTGCTGCAACACCCTTGCAAATATTCAGGCACATGTTTAGTTTTGTTAACCATGAATATTTCCACTGATAAAAACATCCATAGCAGTTAGCAGGAACAAGACTTTTAGCACTACCAAGAAGGCAACTATACTGAACCAATTACAACTGCTTCATAAATTTCACAGAGGTAAATGGGAGATTTATCTGTATAAGAGTAAGGGAGTTAAAACCTTTAAGGGGAAAAACACACTACCAAAGTAAAGCAAATTATTCCTACAGCTGACAAAGGGAAAAGTACATTTCCTTTGTTCAACTTCCATGTATTTTTCAGAACCTGCTGTCCTTCAATAGGTTACAGAAATTGACTACAGCACATTATTTTTATTTTTAATTCTGCGTAATTAACCAACAGGTTGCCCTTTCACTGCAATCAGAACCTCCATATAGAAAAATATAAGCCAATCGATGCCATATGTCCCTGTGAATTGTTATTCCAGGTGTATTCCTTGGAGTCACAGAATTGAAGTTCCTGTTTCCTTTAAAAAACATATCCCTAAAAAGTCAAACTCTAATTCAAAGTATTAATTAATTAGTTAATATTTTTTGGTTTAGTTTTCAGATGCCTCACAACTTTTTCCTATAACCTGGTTACAAAATAAAGGAATAATTTACATATGCTATCAAATTGTCAAGAAGCACAACTGCATTTAGACTTAGCTTTCAGCCTGAGATTTCTATGGCCCCAATAGTGACCTCACCCTTACACAGGCATTTGTGAACTCATTTTTAACATTTTAATTCCCATTAGCACAGGATTTCACCCATACAGTATAACATTTGGATTTCATAACACTTGATTTTCAGAAGCTGCAAAGCTTCATCATTTTTCTCTTTAGTCTGTAACAGAGAAAGAAAGAATCATGCGTAATTTGGGGGAATATTTGCTTAACTGAAAGTTAACAGTGTTAAATATTGCTAACAGAAAATCAGAAATGGGGAAGGGAATTTCAGCAACAGCTTTCCCACATTGCCCTGCCAACAACCTCAGCCTTGTTGGGTCATTTTCTCTAAGGGTTAGAAGTAATTAAGTTTCATTGCTAAATCAGTCTTGAGCCTGTCTTGAGCAGAAAAATCACTTATGCTTAATTGCATGTGGTGATGTGGTGAGCAGTCCATTAGGCAGACTGCAGATACCAGCTTAATTTTTGCAGCTCTGCAGGATACTTAAAAATGAAAAGTCATTACTTTTTCTAGGTAGTCACTTTTATAATACATATTTCCTACAGAGAAAAATGTGCTACTTCAAGAAAGGCTCATTATTTGAGTTTATGTTACATAATTATACTAAGTATTAATTTTGAGGGTTGTTGAATTTGAAAACACAAGTTTCTCAAACTTAGAAACAATATATATGTTTAATATATAGTACAATTATTTAAAAGCAAGAGTATGTAAAAATAAAAAACCTAAACTTTCCACCATTTTTAATACAGAAAGATGCATTTATCATGTATCTATGTGCATAGTCGTACACACACATCTGAACACATGCACATGTCCAGAGGAATGTTCTCCACGACCTTAAGAAACTCTGCACACCGTTTGCTAATCAGAACCACATATTTTTCACCTGATTCCATCAACAAAGAATTAGTTTCCCTAAAATTGTAACCGACAGGAACAGATTGGTTTCATGGTTCAGAATGGGAGAACTGTTCCAAGAGTTCATGCACGCTAACATTCCTGTTTCTGGCAGATGACATCTTCACCTATTGTAACCGTCTTATGCTAAGATACTAGTCAAGGAAAACACCACAATTCTTTCTCAGCAGACAGTGATTTCACATTCTAAAAATACTACAATGAATTACTGCAGTAAGTCAGTGCAGGGAGTTATTAGAGAACTTCAACACTGTAAAGTCCAATTAACACCCACTGTTACTGATTCTCCAAGTACCTACAATGCTCACACTTCAGCACTGAGCAACAGTATTTGATCCTTCCCATCAGAGTCCTGCATTATGTTTGTACAGCTACTTAAATATCTGAGGCTAGACTGTTCTCCTAAACATGCTGTTATCTAGGTACAGGGTTTGCCTCCCAAAACAAACTCAAAAAAGTTCTTTATAAGAAGGAAGATCAAATATTTTTTACATATAAACTGAAGTCAGACCACAGCAGTGTGGCATCAGACTTATTTTATCCATAAATACCAGCTGTTCTCACCTGATGAGGATCACTACCTGTCATGTAATGGAGATGCTCCAGAGTATCTTCTCTCTTGCCATGAAAAAATACTGTATCAGAGATACTACACCCTATTCTGAGTATTAATTCTATTAATCAACTTCCCTATAAATATGAGAACAACAACATGCATTCTCTTACCTTCACTTTTTGGGAAGAATACTAAAGTCTTTAGCCTTTATAAGCTGGAATGGATTACCTCACATACTGCAGCTTAAGAGAATTTTATTTAAAGTGTAAATTTCATATAACATTAATTAAATACATGCCTAATACAAGTATTACTATCCTGGCTTTATACATACAGAAAAATATGGCAAAGAGTGAAATTTTACCTCTTTAAACACAAATGGAATCACAACAAAATGGTTGATGTTGAAAGGGGTCCCTGAAAGTAATTTGGTACAAATCCCCTGATCAAGCAGGGCCACCTACAGCCAGTAGACCAGGACCATGTCTTAACAGCTTTTGAGTATCTCCAAGCATACAGACTCCACAACTTCCACACACAACCTGTGCCTGGTTTTGGGTTATCCTCAGAAAAAAAAATTTCCTTATATTCAGGCAGCACCTCCTGTGCTTCAATTTCTACCCACAAACTCTAGTGTTGTCACTGGAAAGAGCCTGGCTTCATCACCTTTGCATCCACCCTGCAGGTGACTAAGATTTCTCTTGAACCTTTTTCTTCTCCAGGCTGAACTCTCCCCATTCTCTCTATGTCTCTTCATAGCAGAGATATTTCAGTTACCTCACTATGTTTCTGGCTCTTTGTTGGGAGTCATTCCAGCACGTCCACGTTTTTCTGGTTCCACATAGTCCAGAACTGGAACTCCAGGTGAGGGCTCGCCACTGCTGAATATAGGGGAAGAATCACTGTCCTGAGCCTGCTGGCAGTGTTTTGCCTAATACAGCCCAGGATACCATGAGCAATATTTGCAGCAAAGGCACGTTTCTGGCTCACGTCCAACTTGGTGCCCACAAGGACACTCAGGTCGTCTTCTGCCAAGCTGCTTTCCAGTTGGGTGACTCCAGCATGTATTAGTGCCTGAGGATGTTCCTTCCCTGGTGCAGGACTTTGAACTTCTCCTAGTTGAACCTCATGAGGTTCCTGTCAGCCCATGTCTTCTCAAGGTCCTTGTGTTCACCCTGTGAATGAACACCATGCCTGGAGATGTTAAAAAATCATATAGCCATAGCACTTCAAGACGGTTTAACAGCCATGGTGGTGTTAGATCAACAGTTGGACTCAATGATCTTAGTGGCCTTTTTTAACTGAAACAATTCTATGATTCTGTGTTTCTCTGGTGTCTGTCACACCTACTAGTTTGCTGTCCTCAGCATATTTGCTAAGGGTATATTCTGCCCCATCACTCAGATCACCAGTGAAGATGTTAGACTGTATCAGACCCAGTAGTGACCCTTGAGGTACACTACTATTTACTGACTTTCGATTAAAATTTGTGCTACTGAATAGCACCTGGGCCTGACTATTCAGCCAGTTCTCAACCCAGTTTACTGTCTAACCCAACCAGCCCACACTTCCATTGCTTGTCCAAGAATATCTTATGGGAGACAGTACAAAAAGATAAATATTAGTGATTAGTACTTACTGCATTCATTCTGCTCATACCTCTCCCTCAGTGGAGTGTATATTAAAATATATACATCTACATCTTTATCAAGTTTGTAGCATTATTAAATGCATACAGGAATGTGAACACATTCTTAGTTTTGTCAATTTAATAGTTTTTTTTTTAAGCTGCCTATTTCTTCAATGTATTAAGACAACATTGACATCAGCATTGCAGAACTGAGAAAGAAGTGTAACTGAAGTACTGACGTCCTACAACACTTATTGCATCTTCTCTCATGAAGAGAAATGAAATTCACCCTGCAGATTATTCTGGCCCTGGCAGAAAAACAAAGTTGCCAGATGCTCTCTTTGGGGACAGGTTTTCAGTATAAAAAAAAATGACAGTTCCATTCCAAGGCCATGACATAAAAATCCACAATTTGAATAGTTATTAAACAATTACTGTCAGGTTATGGTAAAAAAATGTCTGTGTTTGAACTAGCAATCACTAAGTAGATTTCATAATGAGAAAGAAATAAACAACATGCCAGTACCATACCTCTTGATGAGGAGAAGTTATGTTAAAACAAAAACTAGACTGGAAAATAAAGATAATTCCTTACATCCAATTTTTGTTTCCACAATTTTATACCATCTGAATATGCCATGCACTCACTCTCTGATGATGAAAAATAATAAGAAATTTGGTTTTAAGAAATAAAGAAATCTTTAAAATAGATAATCACCTTAATTATTCCTTGTCAAAAACACTCGCTGGAAGATACCTGACAAATACTTCTGCGCATAATTCAGTTTACTTTTTAGCTCTCTATTCCACTGCACAAAGGGGAAGTTCCAATTATTGTAAAATAAATATATACTATCAGCATGCATTAAAAGAAAAATCTACTTCATAATAAAAATAATGTAAAGCATATGTCAAAACCCTACCACTCCACTCTATGAAAAATAGACACACTATGTATTACTAAATGTATCATCCACATATTAAAAAAACATATACAGAGCATGAATCATTTAGATAACTTTTGAAACTGAAGTGAAAATCATAAGATTTGAAAGGAATCATAAGATTCCTAACTTGTGCATCACTTGCGCATTACAGTGATAACTCTCCATATTGTAGAACATGCAGCCACTATCCTGCTTATTTCACATATTTCTAGCTTCACCATACACCAAACAGAATTCCTATACTGCATTAATTTCTCCAATTCCCTAATGAATGAATTCCACTACTTTAAAGTAATTTGAAGCAGGTCAGTAATAGCGATGATTTTTAGGAAGAAACAATATTTTATCTGCACTTTTAATACGCCAGAGAAGCTCTACATATTCAATTAAGGTTTTAAGACAAATTTACTATCTTCTTTATGATTAAAAACCGATAACATGCAAGCTGTGTAAAATGGCTACGTCAGGGCAAGCTAGATAAATAACACCTTCATACAACTGAATAACTGGCAAAACCATCACTTGAACACTGTACACTGGAACACCTCTAATGCAATCTGCTGGTTTTCCCTCCATAGTGTTCAGTGGCATTATTCCCCTTCCCTCTCTCCAATCAAGCTTTATTTTCCCTGCATTTAATCAGAAGAGTTATTTACTTTTGACTTACTTCCAGATAATATAGATAAGGTATGCCAGTCTTTAGCAATTAAACTACCTTTGAACTGCTACCCATTGTGACCTGCCAGAAGAATTTTCCAGATACCAGTACTATTTTTAAATACTTCTGACATATATCCCCCAAACCAAAACCTTAAGTAGGCAGACTATAAAACTGCTCAAGTCTTATGGATATGTTTTATCCATTTGCTGCTCCTTTACAAGAAGTTATAAAACACAGGCTAAATGCTACTTCCAAAAAAGACTTCATTAAAGAGAAAGCTGTAGCTTTGCGTGCCATAGCTATGGCTTCAAAACACTGATCCAGAATACTTTTATTTGGTTTTTAATTTAAAAACATGTATTTAAACTAAATAAATAAATAAGTAAACAAACAAATTACAGATTGTCTTGGGGACAGAGAAAAAACAGATCTCCCTTTAAGGAGAAAGGGACTCAGACCTGCCTGACAGCAACTCCTTATAGTGTTCTATCTTTCAAAAATTAGAGGTAAATGGTAAGATGAATTAACACTCAAACCTACTGACATTTTGGATTTTACACCACATATTCATAAAATATGGTATTGTTGAATGAAATTCATGCTGTTTACAATATATCAAATGGAAAAATACACTTTTTTGTTTCTGTGTACTTGCAACCCTTAACCAGGAGGGGAAAAAAGTCACAAGAGAAGATCCAAGAGACCAACAATCCTACTTGGAAGGCAAAAAAAGCCTATGGATTTTACGACATGACCTTACCAGAAAACATTTTTTAAATTCTATGTTTCATTGTACCAAAGTCAACCACAGTTTGGTAGGAAGCACTATCACCTCAGTGAGAACAAACCAGATTCATTTTGACCAACAGTGCTGCTTCCTCATGTATTCTTGAGTAAAGACAGAAGAGCTGGAAGAGAAAGCAGAGAGCCTTCAGGACCGTAACTAAAGCAACTCTGCTGCTATAAGATTTATGTAATTATGAGAAAATATCTTTCCTCACATATTAACATGGCAGTAACAAAGTATTCAAGACAAAAGCATGGAAACCGGAGATGTCGGGGTAGTCTGTGAGAGCAGAACTTTTGAACCTCAGATAATAAAGGCATCTTTGTAATAGAAAGGCATGAGGGCGAGAGGATCAGATGTCCACTAACCCACTGCCAGTCAGTTTCTAAAGTGCCTGTAAGCAATTAGGCCTGGTATCCCTGCGAACTGAATCACAGGAAACACTGTGCCCAATGCCATTTCATTGCAATGAAAATTAATCTCAAGTGATTCCTAGTACTTCTTCAGAACCTAAAATGTTACTGTTTAGGAAGCCTTCCCTTGTTTCCTACATTATAAATGAGGTTGGCCAAGAATACAAGCAGATAACCCTCAACATTTAAAAAACAAATGCAGAATTAGCTAATTTCTGTAATAAACTTCTTCATATAGGAAAAAGCACTGTGTTCCACACACACAACTGACTGCAATTGAGATGTCCTAACACCTCGCTGTAATTGTTTTAATTGTTCCAATTTCAAGTAAAATTAGGAAGTACTTTCTCGTGAAAACAAATATAAAACCACTATTACCATTATTGCTATAAATACAAACAGTTCTTGTCTACATGATTTAATTCCATCACTAAGTCATCAGGACTCCACATTTCACTCTATCATAGCATACTCCCTCCAGACACACAGCAGATAAGGAAGAAGAAGACAAGGAACCTTGGGTTAGCAATAACATCACTTTAACATTGCCTACTCCTTTCCTAGCTTGAAATTCTTAAAATCAACACAAGAGAGAATTTCACCAACAGAAAGAACTTACGGATATATACATATATATAAATATATGCCTACATATAAAGAGATAAAACTGTTTTAGAAATGTAACTTCAGCCATTACTGTACCTTGTCATCTACTATGTATCACTTGGTACAACCCAACAGTGCAAGAAATGAATGCTTGCAGGATTTCTTCAACTTTTTATGACATTTTAAAATCTACTATTTACTTTAACTACCTTATTCTGAACTACATACACATGTAATCACCCACCCTATAACAAAGTAGCCCATGGCTTTGATTTCAAAAGAAAGAATATGCTGTTGAACAAGCAGTTTAACCCTAAAAAATCAGAAGAGCTGTTTGTTTGGGTTTTTTTATTAGTCAGTTGAAAATAAATGTATTTCTGGTATTAAGCTCCTTCCTATTCAGACCAAAACAAACCAACGCTGTCCTGAGAGCTGGTCCATGTGTGTTTTAAAGCTTGAACTCAAATCACACAGGTGGCACCTGAATCAGTGAATTATAGAACAGTCTGGTTTGGAAGGGACCTCCAAAGGTCATCTGGTCCAACCTTCTCTGCAATAAGCAGGGGCATCCTCAATTAGATCACACTGCCCAGTCCTGTCAAGCCTCACCTGCAGGGACGGGGCCCCAACCACATCTGTCACAAGTACAAACAGCAGAGGAGAGTCTGTGGAACTAACAAACAGAACTGCTGTATCAAGTATTTCACATGACCATTTTCACTTTTATGTGTTTACTTGTAAAAACATAGAAAAAATGTATTTCAGAAGTCCTTACTTGTTCCCTTGTTTAACTTTTAGATAAAATTCAAATCAGAAGTGTATCATGGGTATCTACTATGAATACAAAATCCACAGAAATTACTCTTTACAGGTATCTGGACTAAATTCATAAAGCATTGCCCTTCATATTATTTGCCATTAAAAAAAACACAGAGAATGGCAATTTAACTTTGAAATCCTCTAAACATAGCCTTAAACAAAAGCAGAGACATGTCTTCTTCCAAGAATTCTACATGCAAAAAAGCTTGATGAGTCCAAATAAATGTTGGAAGGAGAAAAGGGATTTCCCATAGACATTCAATATTACAAATCATAAATCCACCTGGTGATGAGAACTGTATTATAATGAACAGTTCTTCATGTACTGTTTTGCCTGTATAGAAGAAATCTTTGTATATTAATCTGTTCATCAGTGCAGACAGAATATTGTCACTTTTAACAAGTACGATGTTTGCCTTCTAATACTCAACATTTTTACCCCCTCTTAAATGTTAAACAGGGTTCCATTTTTAAGTACTGCTATGAAAGCCGAACAGCTCTTTTGCACATTTGGACTGCTGCCTTTGTAGCTTGGAATCTGCAATAAACAAGTTGCTCTACTTTGATTATCACTGCCAAGTTCACACTTCTCAAACAAAAAACAGTCAACTTTAGTTCATATTCAACTTTTTTTCTGGCTCCCTTTCTACTTACACACTGTGCAAACATGCAGCAATTTCTGGGAAGAGCTAAAAACAGTTATTATGAATCCTGATAATAAAATTCTTCTGCAAAATTTAATTTCCTTTTATTAATATCATTCTTCATTTTCAGACAAAGTAAATTATAATGCAAAGTTGTTCTTTGACTGAAAACATTTCCCATAGTATACAGCCAGGTATACAAGAGAGTAAAAACGTCTTCTTTGCTTCTCCCACTATCTTCTTACACAAAAAGTCAACCCTGGACAATTCTTAGGTGCTTTAGTTATATAATACAAAGCTTAGCATTAATTGCATTTCCACTGAAGCCCAAGGAACTCCTCAGAAACTGTCACAAGACACAGTACACCAACATAAAGTTCACAGTCATCAAACAGATGCACTTTCACCCAGTTCCTTTCTTGCTAATCATGGCTACATCCTCTCACCACTTATCTTACTGTTTCTCATCCAGCTCTCACTAGCCCTTAAGGCAGTTTATTTGATAAAAGATCAGAGAGAATATCTGAAGGGAAAAAAAAAAAACCTTTTTCTACCAGATCAGTGAGCTGAACTGTCTCAAAATAAGATGTATTAACTACAGAAATTACTGCTATCTTTCACAATGGAGACCATTGTGCCTGTAATCATCCCAGTCTTTTGCACTGCATGGTACAATTAGTTACACTTTAAAAAAATATTTGATTTTTCCATAACTCACACCGTTCAATGGGCAATTACAATGACGGAGATTCCACAAGCTCTCTGGACGAGGTCTTTAGAACACTAAACATTAAGTATTCCTCACTGAAAAAAATACTAAACAGAACTTGTAAGGGTTGCACATATTGCAAAACTAACATCTCTGAATATTGCTTTGCACACTGCTATAGAAAAGCAGAAAGGGTCCATAGATTCAGAAAAGCTAAAAGTAGAGACAATAGCAGGAAATCTCTGATGAATCACTGACGAAAGGATGTAGTACTTTATTTCAAAAGAGAAATTAAGGTTACTTCATCAGCATAAAAAACATTTTACAGCACAGCTGGGATTTCAGAGTAAGCATAGGTCTAGATTCCAGATTGAGTAGTGTGCCTACTATAGGTAAGCTTGTGAAGAGTTCATAGGACTTAAATCAGAATCAGACTACTATGAAGAAATAACAAGGTTTCTACATTTACAACTCTATACAACACTGCAGCATCCAGCTGTGGTGATGCTCAGATCAGTTCTCATTTCCAGTAGCCTAAGTGACTACAGTGTTGTTTTTTTTGTATTAAATTCAACCAAAGTATAAATTGCACCACCTAATCAGCAATGCCCAGAACAATGCTTACCTGATATAAAACCAGAGAGGAAAACAAAATGTTCACCTTCAACAAAAGCATGTCTGAGCAGTGTATCTCTGCAGAATAATTAAATGTATTAACACTTCATCAACTTTCCCAAGTTACTACTTCTTGAAAGAACAGAAAAAGGTGAAGTAACCTCTCTGTAGCTATCCAACAACAAAAAATGACCTCTTATGAATTTCTCTAGGTTCTCTAATTTTTAATAGAGAAAAATCCAGCGAAAAATTATCTGGCTAGAAGGACATTCTTGTGAGACACTTCTATTATAAGGATAAATTGTGATTCAAGCAAAATGATAAACTGTAGGTTTTGAAGAATACTTAACGTCCCACTGGGCACAATTTAAATTCCTGTTCTCCTTTAAAAATTCCATACTGTAGGTATGCAGGTTATATATAGTCCATACCTCTTCATTCACCTGAAGATGACGTGTCTCCAAGGAATTATAAAGCGTGACATTAATAAAACATGATACTATATGTAAAAATAAAATCAAAAAATAAATAGAAAGGAATATTTAGCCTTACTTCTCCATGTCTTAAAGGTGTAATAGCTCTTCTTGCTACTGCCATTCGGAACAATGTTTCTGTGGCCTGCATTAAACACACACACACAAATTAGTTATTTACAATGCGGCTGACTCACCTCATGAAGATTTGCTTTAATTTTAAAAATATCTTTTGCACCTCTTTTGTGACTGAATCAGTTTAGTGAATTATTTAGAACAGTTTTCCCAGGTTTAGCCAAGTTTTATGCAAGGTGATAGATCTATTGAGGATTTTTTATCTCAGCCTATGTAGCCTCCTAAACAGCTCAGGTTCCTCCTGTGATGCTGCAGCAGTTACACAAGACTCTGTTCAGATCAGAGATGCTCAGTCCCTTAGAACAGTCTTCCATGGGTTGTCACATAAAAGTGGGACAGTAAAGGAAAAAATAGTTATATAGAATTTCACAACTCAGAAAACTAACCAATTTAATTGCTGTTCAATATTATACACTCCAATTAACATGTAAGTATCAAAAATCAAAAGTATGATGCAATTCTTTTCCTAAAACCATGTGAGCCCCTCTTAACTCCAAAATACAACATTATTATGTACAAATGACAGGGAACACAACTTTGGAGAAGTCTGTACTTAGGTTAATCTTTAGTTAGGTTGCATACTTTTGCCTTGTCCCATCTTCCTTTAATCAAGTGGGACAATTAGCACATACCTCCAAACACAAATTAATGACTTATAATGCAGGCTATAACACACCAAAAACCACTCCACTCCATTACATCTTCTACAAACTGGTTGCAAAAAGGCATGAAAAAAATTAACTGGTTACATAAAGTCATGGATTGGCACATCAGCATACACAAGAACAGATTTGTTTTACAGACTTGTTTCCATAGCAAGTAGTAAAGCTGGTTTCAATTTCATCTGTAATGAAACATGTTTTCACTCTCTGGTTCTAATAAAGAAAGATATTCTAACATTTACAGATCTATGTTAAAAAAAATTATCAGGCTGTTTGGGAAAAAAAGTTTATAAATAAAAGTACTTTGCAGTAGCTGATCATCCTGCTCCATAGTGATTTAAAAAATAAGCTGCTCAGTGCTTTACATGACTAAGTCTTGCTGTGTTCATCCTACGCTACCTTAAGACAGCTGTATCTCAACAACTGTAATATCAAAGCTAACTCTTGAGATTAATTCCTCAGATAATTCTTCATAGATTAACATAGTGGGCTTTAGCCCTCTCTAAATAATTGTCTGCAGAAGCCTTACATTTTCCCTCTCCTATCTGTAAAGCTCCAGAACACTGGTCTACAAAACGTATTACTTCATTTACACCATGACAATGCCCAAGTGTAATTCTTCCCAAACTCTTCTTCTCTAAGACAACCACATACAACCTTTTGTATTTCCCAAAATTGGTTTCTTTCACAAACATTTTTAAGGATGTTTCAACTGAATTGAACATTCTGTCGATACAGCTAAGCTGCTTTTGTTCCTTTTGAAAACCACTGGTGTGTGTGACTTTCTTTTCACCTAGACTAGTGAAAGATCTTTCTGAACATACTTGTACTCACATCGTTAATACCATTTGTCATTCAGAAACAAAGAAACATCACAGCAAATCCAGCACCATAGATGTCGTCCTCCTATGGGCACCACTCTTCATATGCCAAGTAGCACTAAGAAGATTAGCCCCACAATCACAGACATCTACCCAAACAGTGTGAGGGAGATGAGGCCACCTATAGCCAATCACACACTGACAATGACTAAGTTGGAGGAAGAGCTTTGGAGTTTTTAGGTATGCAAAAATCAAAGGGTATGCTTAAGCAACTTCATCTTGGAAAACAATCATCAGAGCCAAGCTTATTGTTGTTTTGATGAAGGAGGTTATTAGCAGAAAACATTTCAAGTTTGTATCCCTCCTACAAAAAAGACTAAGTGTGAACGTGCTGTGATTCAATTAAGGCAATGTCTTACATGGATAAAGACCAAAAAGAACAAATGAACTCTAACACCTTCACAAAACTAACATCACACAGACTAATGGTTAAGTCATAAGGCTAGCAAAACGTAGCCACTTTTAAAATCTGAATTATCTATAATGCTTCTGTTTTGGACAAACTCCCACACTGTCCTCAATGCCCATCTTCTTCCTTCCTGCCCCACAAATGCAGGCACAGAATGATTTGGCAGAGTCCAGCGGGGCCCCCTGAAGCAGGTTGCCCAGGGCTTGTTCAGGCAGACTTCCAGCACTGCTAAGGATGGAGATCCCACAATCTATCTGATCATGCAAACTGCTGCTCTGACACAAATTAATCTTTCAACACAGGCTACCTAATAAAACAATATCTTTGAGTTCTTCAGCAATAAATTTCCTCTGGAAAAGTTTAGCAAATATTTAGGCATCAGGTCAAAACTGCCCTTTTACCAGAGAGAACAGCTTTCATGGCTCTTCTGGTTCACCATCCACAGAATCCTCGAGCAAAGACACTCACATTTACACATCAGAATGAGCTGAATTATCTGGTTGCAACATCGGCCCTTCTCAATCCTTACATTATCTTCTAAAATTCTTGAATATACTTAATAATACACATTTCTCCACTGAATGCTAAGTTTTCATATGTATTAATATGTATTTTAAATGCTGAAAATATTAATATAACCTTGGATTTTATCTTAAGATATGCAAGTGTGATTAATAAAAACAAAATATTGGAAACAGTTATCATCATGTTATGGTAAGTGATTGAAAAGGCAAAACTGCTGACTAGATCATTTTTAACTGCTTTTGCAGTTAAACGTTAGCATTAAATGTTTCATTATAATCAGGGATTTTTATGAAGCTGTAAAAATTTAAGATTTATTTGCATTTGGTTCACCATGAATAAGCCTTAAATAAGAATCATTACAAGCTTAGGCAATGACTTTAGGTACTTCTATTCAGAGCTGGGAGCCAGAGGTCTGTAAGAATGCAAATTATCAACAGATGGTTTTAGTGATCTCAGTGTGAAATAAATGCGTTGCCAAGCTGATAGTTACTGAATCCAAGAAATTGTTCTTCATTGTAAGGAATGCATACTGTGTTACAGTACACGTGAGGTGAAATAGCTGCCTGATGCATCTTGCCACTCTGTAAGGCCATGCAGGCTCTAATATCACCACCAGGTAAAAATGACCAACTGTTGCCCTTCCAGGGAAGCATTGATTTCAGTTCTAATTCCTTGCAAATGTGTTATTAANAAGGACAAAACACTTGTATGAACCAGAACAAAAGTTAAAAATAATTGTTCATTATTGAGGGAAACTGGGGGGAGGGAGCAAGAAAAACAGAACAGATGTTTTCAGTTTTCTAGGTATCCACACAAAAATAAAATGGTCTTATAATGCCTCATCAAAATAGTTACTGTTTTACCAAAGTTAAAACTGCAAACACAAGCAGTGGAGGGGATTGCTAATACTAATTAATTAATTTAGAAATGCATGCTTTTTAATCACCTGGTAAATTTTGTCAACTACTTCTAAACACACATTTTAAAAATGAGAAATACCTATTTAAAGATATGTCCTGAAAGGCAGAGATTTTCGGAAGTCATTCACAGCAATTTACAGATTTAATTAAAATGAAAATAGGGCAATTTGTTGTAAGAATAAAAAAGGATGAGATACCACAAAATACTTTCTTCCACTCTTATTAAGTTTGCTGATCTTGGATACAATAACTGGCTGACAGGGCTAGCCTGTAAAATTTGTGTTTCTTCATGAAAAGCAAATTGCAGTAAAAAAAGGTTCTTCACAGTCCGTCTGAAATCATCACTGTCATTTATCAACTTGATTATGTGCTGCAAATGAACTATTGTCGTAGGCTTTTTAAACTATCACACAGCTTTCGGAAACAACGACAAGTGCTATTAAAAAAAAAAAGAGAGACTTAATTATATTTAGAAGTAATAATGTACAAGAATTTTCTTTCCTAATTTCTACCCACAAAACTTCAAGTGTAAGGCAATCCTCTCCATCTAAAGCTTACTACAGATGACATTTAACCTAACTGATGAGCTTATTTATTGCATCAAAAGAAATGTGGCCAGCAGGATGAGGGAGGTGATTCTTCACCTCTTTTGTTCTCAAGAAAGCCCACCTAGAGTACTCCAGCTAGTTCTGGTGATCCCATAAGAGGCAAACAGAAATGCTGGAGCTGGTCCAGGGGAGGTTCATGAAGGTGATCAGAGGGCTGGAGCACCTCCTCTATGAGGACAGGCATCAAGAGTTGAGGGGTCCAGGGAGAGACCTTATAGCAGCCTTCCAGTAGCTGAGAGTGGCCTACAAGAACCCAGGAAAGGACCTTCTACAAGGGCTTGCAGTGATAGAAAAGAGAGGACAGCCTTAAGCTTGAGGAGGGAAAATTTAGACTAGATATAACAAATAAATTCCTTATAATGAGGGTGGTGATACACTGGAACAGGTTGCCCAGGGAAGTTGTGGATGCCCTCTGCCTGGAGGTATTAAAGGCCAGGCTAGATGAGGGGTTAAAACTAGATGATCCTTAAAGTCTCGTTCCAACCCAAACCATTCTATAAATCTATGTTACAGCTTTTGATGAAATTACTACAATAAAAATACAGAATTTACTGTCATTCTATTTATTTTATTAATTTAAAGTATATTTAAAATACAACACTGAAGCTGAATAGATGCTTTTAGAGCGATAAACTCTCTTTATATGGAAAAATAATATTTCAAGTGTGAATTCCAAATACCTCTCCACCTGTTACACTTTTTAATGAGTCTGAATTTCCCTGCTTTCAATACCAAACCATGTGAACTCTACTCGTAGAATATGTAGATCAGTATATACTAGACCATCTGTGATACGCAAGTATTTCCATCTACCTATTAGCAGATCAAATCACATCTTACCCTTACCTTCTGTAAAATGACCATAAACTTCATCAAGGCTAAACAATTTACATCCCATCATCAAACATATTTTACAGAGTTGATGATAGCCTTGCACATGTTTTTTTGGAACCTCTCTGGTTTTGGGTTTGTTTTTTTTCAGGTTTGTGCCTCAAGAATGTGAGCACTCAGACATTGCACCAAACACCCATCTTTGCATCCCATAACATTTGGCTCCTCTTTTCTCTAGTTACTGACCCAACATTCACACATAATTACCAGAATCACAAAACCATTCAGGTTGAAAAAGTTCAACCACTGACCCTAGTCTACAAAGTTCACCCCTAAACCATATCCTCAAGCACCACATCTAAACAACCTTTAAATATATCCAGAGACAGTGACTCAAGCACCTCCCTGGGCTGCCTATTCCAATGTGTGAAAGGATAATATAATTCTTTTATATAAATCACTTTCTACTGCCTGTCCCAAATGAAAATAAAGATGTACATAAGGAGTAGATGAGTACATATCCTCAATATTCACAAGCCCCAGAAATTATTATCTTGCAGGACTATCTCATGGAAGCTCTGGACGCACAACAAATGGGTCAGCTCTGCTGGAGGACAGATCAGCCTTAAGATTAGATGGCTGAGAGCAAATAAAGCACACACCTGGCCATGTAATTTACACAGCAAAGGTACTACCTGAAAACAGTTCTGCTTTCTCAAATAATAAATGCATGCTGTTTCCCTAACTAGATGTTTGGAGGTTTGTGGAACTCATCAGTAATATAACGTAAATAAGCTAGTATTGTAAGTAACAAGATTACTAGCACAGGGTAGCTCTTTCTGAGTTACACCTTGCACCTCCTTAGAGTATTTGCAGATCTGTTGTGTAAACACAGGTTCAAATTTACAGACAAATACTCTATTGAACTAACAAATTCCATTTGCTCACTGAACTAAATCTGCACTTTCAGGGTTAATGAACTGTCTCACAAACTAATTTACCTCTACCCTAACTAAACTACCACGTTGTTCATATCGGCCAAAAGATAATATACATCACGCTGACCATCTCTGCATTCAGTCTTCACTGCAAGCAACCCGCCTTGCTGCAGACCCAACTCAGGAACCTTAGCCTCTCCTTAAAAGAGCTTTAAAGCTTACAGCTGCAGACCATGTACTCAACAAATGAGGCAGGCACAAAAATAATCCAGTACCGTGCACTGCCAGGAGGATGGAAAAAAAAAAAAGCATTACTGTTTATTTATCTTAATCTGAACCCAGTAGCCTGCAGTTGTGGTATTTGTAACTTTTTCCAAGATGATGATTTTTTTTTCCCCCTGACTACTTCTTTACCTGTTGTTCTCACTTTCCTTCCTCCTACATCCCCTTTCGAAAAAAATGTTTGGCATTTCATTGGTCCCAGCCTGTAACTGACTTTCATCTTTTTTCTAGTTTTCTCTGTACAAAGGATTGAGCAGCATAATGCTGCAATTAACTAAATATCAGGAAGCCAGAAAAAAAAAAAAATCCAGCAGTATAATGCTCATGAACTATATTACCCACAAACCAGGCCAGCAGCCAGCACGGGAAACTGGAGAAATAGGCCATTTAATCTCTGCCTTGACAGAAATGCCAGAGAAAGGAGGTCCAACAGAGACTGCCTTACCACCGGCACCAAATATTTTCTGCATCTGAGAAACAACCCACTGAAGCCAGCTAAAACTTTCCTCCTTTCCAATTACACAACAGAAGGGCAGAAAGCAGCTGCAAGCCAGCCTGCAGAAAGCACATGACAACTGTCAAAAATGGTTTTGATTAGTAATGCTGTCAGATAGAATAAAAGATAAGAGCTGGAAGACCACTCTGGCCAGCCTAGCAATATACGAGCACACTTGCACGTAGCAGTGCTCCCCCAGGACTCAGGGGCAGCGAACTCTTCAGATTTCCAGCTACAGAAGGCTGAGAAGGAGCACGTGCACCCATCCATCCAGCCTGCACCACCCCTGCAGCAGGAAGACTTCCAACTTCCCTCCATCCCATTTGGAAGCAATCCATGGGGGATGTTTCTGCTGCCTGGCCAGCGGCCACTGGAACAGCAACACATAGAAACACCAGTTCTGCCCAGGTGTGATGCAGCCACCAAGTGTCTGGATAATAGAGCACCACTACTCTGAGCTCAAAGCTGTACTTGAAGTCCAGCACTATACAGAAGGAGAGAATACTTCGGGTGAGAAGGGATCTTTAAAGATCATCCAGTTCAATAACCCTGCAGTGAGCAGGGACATCTTTCACTAGATTAGGTTGCTCAAAGCCCCATTCAACCTGACCTCAAAACACTTAAAATGATAGCGCATCCACAAATTCTCTGGTCAACCTGTTCCTATGTCTCACCACTCTCACCATAACAAATTTCTTCCTTAGGTACAGTCTAAACTTACTCTCTTTCAATTTAAAACCACTAACCCTTCTCCCATCACAGACTCTGGAAAAAAGTCTTTCCCAACACAACTTGTAAGCCTCCTTCTAGTATTGAAAGGCTGCAATAAGGTCTCCTCAGAGCCTTCTCTTTTCCAGGCTGAACAAACTGAACTCTCTCAGCCTGTCCTCACAGAGGAAGTGCTCCAGCTTTTGAACCATTTTCATGGGACTCCTCTGGACACATTCCTGTGCTTAGAGCTGGACACAGCTCAGGTCTCACAAGAGCAATGCAGATGGGCAAATCACCTCCCTTGACCTGCTGGACAGACTTCTTTTGATGCAGCTCTGAATATGTTTGGCCTTCTGGGCTGTGAGCACACATTGTGTGATGAAAAGCTGGCTCATGTCCAGCTTTTCATCCATCAGTATCCTCCCTTCTCCACAGGGCTGCGCTCTCAACTCCTGCATCCCTCGGCTTGTATTGATACTTGGGGGTGCCTCAACCCAGGTGCAGGATCTTTTACTTGGCCTTGTTGATCATGCCACACAACTACATTTCTGACTACCCATCCATTCTGACTCCTCACCATGATTTTGCAGCACCTGGCTCTGCTGGTCTGAAGAGTGCTGATGAATATTACTATGAAAGAAACCCAGATGGGAAGGAAAGGGTGTGTGACATGGCAATGCACACCAGGATGTTCCTGTACAAATACATTCTCAAGCTATTATAAATAAGCAAAGCGGACTGAGGTGAGCTTTCATGGTCCACACACAGCTCCTCACTGAATTACTGGTACAACTGAGAGCAAAATCCAAAGATCCTTGATCCTTACACTGTAACTTGTGGAAAATGGCAGAGATGTACACAGTGACATCAGCAGGTCTTCCAGCAACCTTGGTCTTGTAACATAGACATTTTTAAGTTACACTATGACCACTAAATTACTGAGAGCTCCATATTTATTTAGCTTCATTTCATGTTATCCAAGCATGTGTTCTGGAATTCCAGCCTAACATAAATGCAGCCATTTACAAATCCTTCATCTGCTTTCACTGACCAGAATTTCTTGTTATCATGAACTCTGCACAGGTTCAATTTAGTGCACTCCCTACAAGCTTTACAAGATTTATGTTTAATGTGTTTTGCAACCATGGTCCTTTTTCTTCAGGGGATTACCTCATCTTTTACATTTCCCACTGGTAGCATTTTTAGAGTAGTAACTCTCAGTATTTGCAAAAGGAACAAAAATGTCTTTGTCTCTCTTGGTTTGTTTCCATGTATTGTAATTAACCCTAGGAGTTGAGTTAAACTAATACAAATCTAACCTAAACACCAAGTATTACAGACTCCATCTACTTTGGATGGACACTCTACTCACTTCCCAACCTTACTGTTTAAACATGTGCTTGTCATGCATATTTCTGAACTAATTAGAAACAGCATGCACGGGCCATTTTTTTTGATGTAGTTTATAAAAATGTCTCACCCTCTTTGTCTAGAAAAATTTCATTGATTCTGGACAACAGCCACATTATTTTTAAAGAAGGATATGGACATCCTGGAGACAACCTAAGAAAAAAAATTAATTGGTGTGCTATTATTTATCACATGCTCTTGTCTGCAAAAATAAAGTAAAATAAAATGCTGATTGTGAGTGATTAAACCTATTTAATATAAAGTAATCAGCAAGACATTTCAAAGGTCAGATGTCATATGGGGAATTGCAATTATCTACCAACATAGGGGAGTGTTATTTTTTTTCACAAACCATCTTCTTTTAAGGAGAGCTAAAAGTTTCAGGGCTTAGAACAGGGCTTAGTATTTTGGGAGCTGGCTGAAGCGCTGGTCAATCTCTTCTTGTTCTTGAGAAAACGGTGCTCTTATTTTTCC
Source organism: Psilopogon haemacephalus (assembly GCA_013396835.1). NCBI lineage: Eukaryota > Metazoa > Chordata > Aves > Piciformes > Megalaimidae > Psilopogon > Psilopogon haemacephalus. Next base: position 53,612 of record VWZI01011987.1, read on the forward strand.
CCAGAGTAACTAAGAGAAAACTTTATTTACAGGCTGCAGAATGCTTAATCCAGTCTGCAAGTGAGTCCATTTCAGATAAATTGACCAAGCAAGATTTCTTCTTCCCTGGCACCTTTCTTCGCAATCCACAGCAGTACCTCCAGGGGCTGAGAACAGCCACCTCTGCCAAGCAGTGCAGGGTGCACAGCACTTGCGTACTGTTTTGTCTTTTCAAGAAAGGCAGGAAGCTTTTATCACAAGACCAATCTAAGAAGGAAGCCACACTTCTCCTTTACATACACTATCAGAAGGGCCACATCTATTCTGAACACTAAGACCGTTGACAGAAGCCATAGCGCAATTGTACTCCAGAAGCTCCACTTTTCAATAATGAAGGCTTTGACCTAACACCTACCCACAAGCACACCAAAAAGTAAGGTCTGTTGAGACTGCTTAAACAAAACTCACCACCTCTAATTTTGTGGCTAAAGAATTCTGAATTTCAAAAAATGCAGAATTTACCCATGTATAATAAGTAAGTTTAAAAAGCTTCACTTCTGTCATGCCAGGAGCTTGAAACTACTCTTTCATGCTCTTGAATGCTTTTTATTAAGAGAATCTGACTGGACTGACTTTCTCAACTGATGAACTACTGTAGCCAGCCCAGCAGCAGGGCTGGTGGACAAATACCAAATGACAAAGCAGAAGAAAATACCTCCAGTAAATTAAATTACTAAATGTCCTTAAATATCAAGCTATCGGCCAGACTCAGACTCACACCCGCCATGAGATAAGCTGGCTACAATCTCCATGTCCTAAAACTCAACAACATTGAAATTGCCAAAAATTACTGTTGTGAATTGACTTCAACACAATAAAAATCCCCACCTGGTGTATATCAACCTCATTTTTATCATCAACTAGCTTTCTAATCTTAACAGTAATTTGGTATGATTTATGTAGGGAAAAAATTAGCATACTCTAATGAAAAAAACAAAAATTAAAATGAGAGGAAAAAAAAAAAAAAACCAACAAAACCCCAAACAAACCCTTGAGATTTGATCGCTACCATGACATATCAGTGGTCTCACAGGACATTAGCCACCAGCGGTACTGACATGTTTTCATCAAAATTTGGATGGTTGCTATTGACAATGGTACAAAAAGGAAATGAAGCTAAGTGGAGGTCAATGTCAGCAGTGTAAAACTGCTGCTTTACTTTCTGTAAAATTTGGAAGGCAAATGATGAGCAAAGCAGGAAGGACCACAATGGAATTATTAGTAAACCAGCAAAGTTCACACAGACAAGCTGGATTCTAGCTTTTGGTCCTCTTATCCAACACCAAGCAACAAAACTGAAATACAGAGTGTTTTCCTGTAAACATGCACACTCTGATCTTCTTTCCCAGTTAAAATAAAGTCTATTACTGATGGCACTACCTACCAAGGAAATTCTTCTTTCAAAAGAGAAATAATACTTTTCACTTCCTTTCCATGAAGAGTACAGGATTAATTATCTCCATCCATCACCTTAGGAATGTACAGACCAACTGAAATGCTGACATGCTAAAAAAAAAAAAAAAAAAAGCTGACAAATTTAATTCCCCTCATGATGCCAAAGAATTTTATTATTCAGTATTGCTATTCAGAAGTGTGCTATTCCCAATTCATATTATACTGAAAGATATACAGCTTTAAGGCTGAAGCATCATGTCAGTAACAAAAACATTTAAACTATAATTATCCTTGAAGCTAGTTTTAGAAATCTAGAGAAAGTAAAATACTGTAATAAAACTCAAAAGAAATACAACCTAACACAGGTTTTTTGGCTTTCAAGTAATCATAGGTCTCCACCAGTGACACCTTTTAAGTAACATACCAAATTTAACTCCAAATGTGTCCACTAGACTAACATTAAATCTTACATTTCCTTCTTATATTCTGTGACAATGGAAGTAAAGACCTACTTTCCTTCAGTAAAAGGCAATAAATCTATGAAAGAGCAAAATGCATTACCGCTACAAAAATACCAGTATCAAAAAAACCTTAACAGCCAACGCCTAAGAAAAAAGCTTTTTCCACAGAAAAGCTAAGGTGTTTTACAACATATTTAAACATAAAGACATCTTAGCCCAAAACAACGCACTTAAAAAAATAAAAATCTCAAACACGTCATACTTATATCTAAACTATTCTGGAACAAAATGGTTCCCTGAAATCACTATTTTATTTATATCGAATTTACACTGTTAATCTAAATGTGTTACACTGTCTAACACATAACATACAATCCCTGCACAACAGGGCTACATCACTGAAGTCTAAAGTTTAACCAAAAACATGAAAAACACTGCTTTGGAAACCCTTGCATTCAACATTTCATTTTTGCAACACACAACCAGAACTAACTGAACTGCAACAAGAATTAGCAGATGAATGGTACATTAAACACAGGTTTGTATATTCTGTCCTAATAGAATGCTCCATTTGTAAAAAAGTATTACTTATAAAAACTGCAAATTTGCATGCCCCAATGCATAAGTTAAGATATTCACACAGAGTAAAGACAAAGCAAGGAGGTTTTAAGCCTGCAGTTGAATCTGAACATTTCCTATAAGACCATCCAGAGGGACCTGGGCAGGCTACAGAAGTGGGCTGAGGAGAATCTCACGAGGTTCAATGAGGAAAAGCATAAGGCTCTGGACCTAGATAAGGACAGCCTAGATAGAAGCACGAGCTGGGGGATGATGAAATTGAAAGCAGCCCTGAAGAAAAGAAGCTAGAGATGCTGGTGGACGAGAAGCTGGACATAAGCCAATAGTGTGCACTTGCAGCCTGGAAAGCAAAGTGCATCCTGGGCTGCATCAAAAGAAGTGTGGCCAGCAGACTGGGAAGAGATTCTGCTACTTTGCTCTGATGACACCTCAGAGTACTGTGTCCAGCAGCACTCCAACGCTGGAGCAGGTCCAGAGCAGGGCCACAATGATCAGGAGGCTGGAATACCCCTGCTACTAGGACAGGCTGGGGGACCTGGGGTTGTTCAGCCTAGAGGAGGCTCCAGGGAGGAGGCTAACAGCAGCCTTCCAGTACCTGAAGGGAGCCTACAAAAAGGCTGCAGAGGGACTGTTTACAAAGTACTATAGGATGAGAGGCAATGGTTTGAAATTAGAGAAGAGTAGATTTAGATTGGTGTTAGGAACAAGTTCTTCACCGTGAGGGTGGTGGAATACTGAAACAAGTCATCCAGGGAGGCAACCAAGGCCCCATCCCTCGAGATACTCAAGGTTGGTCTTAACAAGGCTTTGAGCAACCTGCTCTAGTGAAGGATGTCCCTGCTGACTTGCAAGGTGTTGGAGGTTTCTTTCAACCCAAATAATTCTATGACTACCAGTAAATCACCTGATACCTTTACCAAATCTAGAAACTGAAGCATAGTCCCAGGTTACTCCAAGTGATGTAGAACTTTATCACAACATTGGAAAAGTAGAGAATACAATGAGGAGATGGCTTGAACTCCAATTTAAGTTAAAGTTCAATTTCTTGCTCCTCACCTCAGATGCGGGCAAATCACAGAACCCTTTTCCCAGATCACTTTATTCACTGTTATCTGTTTATGTTAAACACGTAAAGAAGCTATAAAAACTACACAGATTTTAAGAGTCACAACAAACACTCCAACTAAGTACTAAATAACAAGAAAAGATTTTTGACCAGGAACAAAATGTACAATTATTTCTGGCAAAGTTTAAAGGTACCAAATGCATGCAGTAGGTCTGCTCTATAAACTGTATTGGATAAGCATGTTCATTTGAACAGCCTGTCTGTTAGCAAAGCCAAATAACAACTCATACCTCTTGGGGGAAAAGTACATAAATCACACAAAAGAATGAACAGTATAAGGAATGTAGCAACACTAAAAACAACTTAGAGACCATGGCAGAAAATCAAAGCCTAAAACATGCTGCATTCACCATCAAAAGAGAAAATTAATCCTGATGAGTGCAGAAATATCAAGTGGGCTCATAAATCACACCATTCAATGTCTCATCTGTGCTCACACTTTAGAATGCCTTCAAAACATGGCTGTTTTGCAAACATTAAGAGTAGCTAACAACAGGTTAAATGATCACATATCAGACCAGGTCTTACCACAAGCTTTTCCTTCTGATCTAGCAGATGTTAAAAATCTCACCTCTTCACTGACAATGTACAGAAAAAACAAACCTTGGTGCTGAAGCTGCTAAAACTGATGGGCTTCATTGGCATTTAAAGGAGTTGCACAGTCAAAACATCAAAAAAATTGTCAGCATGAATTGTCAACACTAAGATGCTTTCCAGATGTAGCTGTGTTACACGCATTACTTTAACAAAGGTATTCTGGGGGGCCCAGAACTGGAGGCAGTACTCTAGATGTGGTGCCACCAGGGCAGAGTATAGGGGGAGGAGACCCTCTCTCAACCTACAAGCCACAGCCCTTCTAATACACCCCAGAATGGCATTGGTCCTCCTGGATATGGCCCTCCTGGCTACAGGAGCACACTGCTGGCTCATGGTCAAACTCTCATCAACTAGGACACTCAGATCCTTTTCCCCTTTGCTGCCTCCCAACAGGTCAGTCCCCCAGGTATACTGATCCCTGGGGTTGTTCTTTCCCTGATGCAAGACTCTACACTTGCCTTTGTTGAATTTCATTCAATTTCTTGTTGCCCAACTTTCTTCTTTCCCAGCTTGTCCAAGTGTCACTGAATGGCAGCACAGCCTTTTGGTGTGGCAGCCACTCCACCCAGTTTGGTGTCATCAGCAAACTTGGCGACAGTGCACTCTGTGCCTTCATCCAAGTCCTTGATGAATATATTTGTGTGTTTGTGTACAGAAAACTTTTCTAACTTTTTGAAAGTGGAAAACTTGCTTATTAGTAACCAAGGGACAATTAAACTTTGCAACTTCAGTAGTGCTACAACTGTAGCTTACTATCCTGACTACAGCTGGTCTGCACAGAAGAGAGCACTGGTTGAAGAAGAGGTGAGACTAGTAATACTATTAATGCCAACAGTGTCTTTGTTTAACTGTAACTGTTAATTTAATATTGATTCATGGGACGCCTAACACAACCCAGAGATCATTTCCATTATGGTGTTTATTTGCACCATTTGATGTGGTGTTTGTGAACAGAACTGGTGCCAGTACTGACCCCTGTGGGACTTCAGTAGTTACAGGCCTCCAACTGGACTCCATCCCACTGACCACAATTCTCTGACTTCTTCCCTTCAACTAGTTCCCAATCCACTGCTCTACCTGATCATCCAGGCCACATGGCCTCAGTTTAGCCACAAGGATGCTGTGGGAGACAGTGTCAAACACTTAACTGAAATCAAGGTAAACCACATCCACTGCTCTACCATCATCCATCTACCATCATCCATCTTGGGTATATCCTCATAAAAGGCTATCAGATTGGTCAAACATGACTTCCCCTTGGGAAAACCATGTTGACTGCTCCTGACAACCCGCTTGTCCTCGATATGCCTAAGGACTACACCAAGGATAAGTTGCTCCATTACCTTTTTAGGGACAGAGGTGAGGCTGACTTCCTTCTTACTCTTTTTGAAGATTGGAGTAGCTTTTGCCCTTCCTCCATCCCCAGGCACCTCTCCTGTCTGCCATGATATACTGAAGATGCTGGAGAGTGATTTGGCAATGACCTGTGCCAGCTCCCTCAGCACTCATGGGTGTATGCCCTCGGAACCCATGGACTTATGGATGTCCAGATTAGTCAACTGTTCCTTAACCCAGGTCTCATCAATCATAGAAGATTCCTTTGGCATGCTTTCCTCTGGTGCCTAAGGTATCCACCTCCTGAGGATAGTGTCCAGCAGTATAGACAAAGAAGGCATTCAGTAACTCTGCCTTTTTTGTGTCCTCTGTCACTAGGGCACCCTCCACATTCAGCAGAGGGCCTATACTCCTCTAACATTAGTTTTTCTTTAAATTTATTTGAAGAAGCCCTTTTTGTTATGCTTGACCTCCCTTACAAGGCTGAATTCCAACAAGGCCTTAGCTTTCCTAGTTGCCTCCCTACATCCTCTGAAAACAGTCTTACACTCCTTGCAAGGGGCCAGTCCCTCCTTCCATGATCTGTAGACTCTCTTCTTCCACATATGTTTGCTTAGTGGGTCCTTACTTAACCATGCAGGCGTGATGGTTTGAACTAATTGGAGGATTCGAATGAGAAATTAGACTATAGGCTGAGAAAGGAAAACATTCCAATGTCTCCTTCACTCATTTGTTTACTGAAATGCTATACAGTTAGAATAAAAACAAAGATAAGACTGAGCTGTCTGAGCTATACTCACTGTTGCACGGCTCTCTCTTCCTGTCTTCTTAGCTGGATCTGTATAACTTCACTAATTACTTTCCTGCTGCTAATCTCCCTGGCTGATCTACCTTCGCTTATCTGGCACATAAGACAGTGAGATAAGACTGGGAAGTCGGGGAAAGGTGGTAGGGTGGCTGGAAAACCCCTCATAGGGATTCTGATCTTGGGGAGGGGTGTGGTGTTTCTGTGATACCTTTTTACTGTACATTTCTGTAAATATCTGTTATATATTGTAAATATCTGCTTGTATATTGTGCAAAGCTGTAATATAGAGCTTCACTTATTAACTTCCAGCCGATTGAGTTCTATCCTGGGCAGGCAGGCAACTCCCAAACCACCACAGCAGGTCTCCTGTCTCCCTTTCTTGATTTCCTACTTGCCAGGATGCTCTGATCTTGAGCTTGGAAGAAGAGGTTCTTAAATGCTAACTAACTATCATGGACCACTCTGCCTTCTAGTACCCTGTCCCATGAGATATCCCCCAGGAATTTCTTGAATAATAAATAAAACAGTTCAACTTAGTGAGCCATATTCTTGTTTCCAACACTTACCAAAGGAAGCAGCAGATGTCCATCTGTGTTAAATCTTGATTTAAAGGCCCAGTAGTTGTTTAGAAAATAATTTATTGACCAGGAGTCTCTAAAACAAGCTGAAGGGAAAAGTCTGTCATCAAGCTGGGAGAGGTCTGCCACTGAACTAACCATTCAGTTACAGTAGTTAGTATATGTAATAGGTAAAGGTGCAAGGAAATTCTAGTCCAAAATTGATCCAGAGCACTGATAATTGACAAAGACTCTTCAGACCCCTCTACCCCCAGAAGAGGGAGGTAGCATTTTAGGTTTTCTTATTAGGTATTCTGACTTGTGCCACAGAGAGTCTTTCTCAGTTCCTTCCTACGTACAACATACTACAGATGAGAGGCATTGCAGCAACACAGGATCATAAACAGTCAGAGCCCATTACAGCTTCCAAAACGCAAGTGCCACAGAAACGTGGAGACATGAATTGGGATTAGGCTTCAGAAGCTGCTGGAGTCTCTGTGGCTGGCACCCCCGGAGCCAGAAACACAGAATGAATGGATCCCTCAGTGTTTTACAGTAATTAGGTACATTTCTGAAGCTGGTGTTTCGTTTGCTTCGTCTGCTCTAATTGAGCACAATGCAAAACACTGCTCTGAAATGCCAAATGGCAAAGTTAACAACCTTATAAAGGAACAAGGAATATAGATTACTACTTTTTATTATTATTAAAGAAGGGGGAAAAAAAAAACCCTGCCCTGTCTCTACACAAAACAGAGAGAGCTGGAAAGTGTCCCAAATTGCTCCTTAAGTGTTGTTTTATTAGCCGGAGACTGTTAATAAATATATTGTAAATGAACTTACACTTGCTTAGGTGGATATAAAGGAACAACTGAATCACTGTTCCTACAATACTTAGAATTTACAACTGAATCACTGTTCCTACAATACTTACAATTTACTCTAGTTCTTCACTTCTTTCTTATCCTAGTTACAGTGTTTCCTACACTCGTTTACCTTAGCAACTGACATTTATTTGGCCCATAAATTACTCTAATGCAGTTTAGTGCCCTTTCATAAATTTTACAAACACAACGCTTACAGAACATGGACATGTACTAATTAAAGCCATGCCTACACCAATCTAACATTTCCTTTAACGTTTTTACTTACTGCTAATTCTGAAAAACATAGAGACAGACAAAGGCTTTCTCTTCCCTCTCACCAGGTGTGTATTTAAAGTTTATATACATGTACAACTGTGGGGGCTTTTTGTGTGTATCTTATTGCCAATGTGCCACAGAAGATGACAGCCTTTAACAGCAAAAAAAAACAAAAACCCAAACCATGTCTTCCAAAGACTTGGCATACTGAGCTACAAAGTGGATACTTTCATTAAGAGACAATTAATTCCTAGCAATTTCCAATTTTGACTTTACCACTTCAAGACTTTCATTACTTAATTTACTTGTTAGAAACAGCTTTAACTATTTGTAACTCTAGATGTTAAAAGACTTTAAAGAGAGAGTAAAACTTGACACCCCTAATAAAAGTTGAAGAAATTTGAAAAAGGGGCTTACTTCTTACAGAAATAAAAAAGGTTTGAGCTACATATTGATGGACAGGTATGGTAAATACTAAAATTACTTTGGTTTTATTATATTTTTCATGCCCAAGTTTAGTTTTAGAAGGGAAAAATAAAGCTATTGTGATACAATAGCGGCATATGAATATTTAGTGAATATACTGAATAAAGATTCAATAAATACAGCAGCAGCAGACTACACAACAATACAGAAATACATATACAGTGTATATATATGACAATGGTATGTGAGCTACATTTAAGTATTTAGCCATGCTTCTCCCTTATTTGCAAATATTTTGCATTCTACTATACTTTCTACAGAAAATACATCTTGTCAGTTCATAATTACCACCCCTTGAGGTGCTGTGCACCCTGCCCTGGGCTCATTTGCCTCATACAAAGCTCCCAGGCTCCCAACACATCCAAGATCTCACTGAATACTGAGAGAGTGCACCCTGCACAGCTTCTCGTTGTGTTGGAAGTAGAGGGTAAACCTCCAGGGTTTCTATTTTAGCCTACTCTGGTCACTCACTCACCATGACTGCAAGGACAGGTCTGCAAGTCCAGAGCTTCTCTCACACACACACAACATTCCCATCGCAGACAGCAGCAGGAAGTGTTGCTCACAGGCAAATATAAACTCTACACAGGCATTTAATCCAACATGACATCTTTGTGAACAATTTAAGCTAACACAGCAGCACTTACGCCACACTAAAACCTTAGAGATATGATAAATAATTTACAAGAGCAGTGCAGTCACTACCAGTATTTGTTTTCTCAGTGGTCTTTATTAAACCAAATCACTAGGATTATAGCTACTACAACAAAACCTGGAGACAGACATGAGTGGGTTGACAACTTTTCTGTTTGTTTAAGCTAGCCTTAGTGAGGAGACTCAAGTTAAATATGACCAGAAATAAATTTGTCATAATACAATTTCAATTCTCAAATATCTGGAGCCAATTAACTTCGGGAAAGTTTCAAAAGGGCCACCCAGTAATAAACACAAAATAATTTGTGCCTGCTGTCTTGTTTGTGATAATTTTTTTTATTGCTACCTCAGTTTCAGATGTCAGGGTAATGACTTCCACATTCCGATTAAAATGTGAATTGAATCCATATGGAAAAGATGTTCAAATCCATAAAAAAAATTAAAAAACCTCCCTTATTTCTAACTTCTTACACAGTAAAACTTATGAAAACTAACATTTTGACCATTCTCATTTTAATGTCAGAAGCTTTTTATATTATTAACAAGAGAATTAGGTATGTAACGAGAGGACATATCTACTACATGGAAAAGTCACTATAATCTGTTCTAATTATAAGTCTTTATCAAAAATACCATTTAACTCTTTCAATGATGTAATAATTGTAATCATAGAATCAGTCAGGGTTGGAAGGGACCACAAGGATCATCTAGTTCCAAACCCCCTGCCATGCCCAGGGACATCCTACCCTAGAGCAGGCTGCCCACAGCCTCATCCAGCCTTGCCTTAAACACCTTGAGGGAAGTGGCCCCAACCACCTCCCTGGGCAATCCATTCCAGTGCCTCACCACTCTCATGGTGAAGAACTTCCTCTTCACATCCTCACATCACCCAAATTGTTCCCTTTGCCACTACAATTATTCAGAAAATACACGTTATGATGATGAAATGTTCTACACTTTCAAATATTTACAACAAAGATTCCATGCACAGAATGCTTGTCTTGCCATTTAAAAGTACTCTGACGAAATTGCTGAGACTCAACAGCACTGTAAAAAGAAGCTATCTCTTCTTTTTCTCAGTCAGAAAGCCATCATCATTTCCATTCTTTCAGTCTAAGAAAAGAAATACCTCAGCTGAAGATTTGTTTCTAACTAGATAACGGAGTTACAGGATGAACTGCAAACGGCATTTATGATTCTTTGAAATTATCCAACACTCTTCTATGTTGACTTAAAAATATATATGTATTTCTGCTTGTATTTTCCATGACCAGGCCAAATGCTTCTAAACTAGTGAGGAAAGAAGGGGAGAAGAGATCTGCTTTGTCTGATAATGAAGCAAAGTGAAACGACAGTATCTGTGTTTCGAAGGTCTTACTAATCACATTGCCAAAGAGCTTCCCCATCTCCATCCACTGGAACAGAGACTTCTCTATCTGCGCCAGACAAACAGCCTCAGCTGAAGAGAGTGCTTCCCACCATCTGTACAAACTAACAAAGGATTCAGTAGAATAAGCTATACCCCTGAAGACATGCACCATCTTTGATTAACTGGGTGCTAACAGCAAACAATGTGTGTCCAGAGATGCCACAAAATTCATTCCTAAGTACCAAATGTCATGTGGCTTCTCTTTGTTTCCTTTTTCTGCTTGCCACAAGCTGCCTGGTTGTTTCATGGAAGGTAAAAAAATTAAACACAGAGAACATTCTGCTTATATATAGTTCAAATAGTTATGACACAGACAACTAGGATAAGAAAAAAACAAATAAACAAGGCAACAGGCTACACATCTAGCTGGACTGAGAGCAGAGCGATGTGCTTCAGCAAGCTCTCCACCAGACCGCCCAGGGTCCACCTGGTCAACTGACTAACTGCTGGAATGGTGCCTCACTGCAAAATGCCTTCCTGCTGCTGCAGTGGAACTGGCCCAAGGTACAAAACTCACTTCCCCAGGTGCAGATGTATGAAGTCTTCAAACGCTTGTTCAAAAAGCAGAAGGAGAAATATCTGTATTGAACTCAACAGCACAAAAATGGCCATACTAGTAGAGGCCCATGGACTACCTAGCTCAATTTTTTTGTCTTTAACAAGCAGAAGCAATAAACGCCTGAAAATACCATCCCTGCCACACACTTCAGCAAGCAAAAGGGCAGAGCTGCCAGAAGAAGATACAGGATCTTCACATTCAATTGCCCTAATGGAATATTTTTCCCACAATTTTTCTTGTTGCCCACAAGAGAGCTTTCACCCCTCACAACATCCTGAGTCAATGAGCTTTGTATGTGTGCATCAGTTTGTTTTGAACAGCTAACAATTTTCTTTGGCATCCCTTCACTCTCATATTACAAGTAAACAGTTCATGGCTATTCCCCCTCTCTGTACAAATACAATTTTACATACTTGTGTCCTACTCCTCCCTAGTCACCCTCCCTCAGGCGAAGTTTAATTAGTTTAGCTCCTCCACTTACATGTGTTCTTCGACATCTTCGCATCTTTATTTTCCCACAAAGTAATTTTTCTACTTCTATTACACTTTAAAGAGGACCATAACTGCAGACAGTAGTAAACCTGTCAGCACATCTATGATTTATACAGTGGCATGCTAATGATTTTCCTGGTTTATCTTCTATTGCTTTCCCAATCATCCTTAATATTAAATTGAGGGGAGTGGGAGGCGTTTAATGGGTACAAGTGTTTAACTGACATTTTCCTCATAATTTCAGCTTCCTGTCCCTCTGAGTAACAAATCATATTCCAACACTGTGTACATAAAAAAAAAAGGATTTTTTTCCTTATATGCACTACATTAATGCCTCTTCATCAACAGAACATTATCATGAGCAAGTCTCTAGAACCAGCTCCCATTTTCACAATCCTAGACAAATTATCAATAGAAAAATTGTCTTCTCAGTTTGTTCTTTTACAAGGCATTTATGACAATGGCAGTCAGTGCTCTTCCCCGTTACCTAGTATTTTATATATTTGTGATCCTTTTTTTTCCAGTGCCAACATGAAATTCAGTGGCTGAATTTAATGAACTAAAAATGGAGTTAGTAAATATGGATTCATGAAAACTAGCACCATGAAGAAACAACAATAACAAAATCAGATGCTGTGTATCTAAGTTCAGCAGAAAGATGTGGACACAGTTGCTCTGTTTCTACCTGCAGAACAGGAATATATTATCAATTCTTCAATCAGTCAAACTTGGTATTCCTTTTATGAACAATTACTCCATCTTTTTTCTGACCAACCTACTTTTCCAGTTCTCTTCCAAAGAAACATTTATATACTGATCTGAAACATTTCAATATTAAAGAAAAATTAATCCCTATTTTTAAATTCCTAAATGCTGGTTTGATGGTTTTAAACTAAAGTTTTTGAGATAAGCACACAAAGTACAATACCCTTCACCTTTTTTCTTCATCTCCAACGTCCACTCCCTTCCTCAGCCATCACACCAAAAAATCCATGGGCTTCTTTTTCTGCTCATTTCTACTTTTCTAATACATACTCCAATCCAACAACTGTCAGCTTTGCTTAGTGGCAATTTGCACAGCACAGTTGAACAATTTCACTTCTTGCAGCCAGCATTTCCAGCAGCACCCACTATCTCTACATTTCCACCACTTCAACTTGCATCTTTCTGGGAATCAAGGGTGGGCTTACCCAATAATGTTGCTATTTGAGACCTGAACAGGGACCTCAAGGATCATTGCCATGTGTTTACCCAAACATTCATCAATATGATCTTAATAGCCAGTCTAAAAATATTTAGGCATGCACAAAGAAAAATGGCACAGAGGCTGTCAGAGTTACAGTGTTTTAATTAGAGCAATTTCCTCTCATTAGTCATTCTATCAATCTAATAGATTTAAGTGATAATTTAAAATATTCCAGGAGCTCTCTATGGGTTTTGTTTCATTGGGTTTTTTTCCCCTTCAAAATTTAGTATTAACACTATTACCAAATCTCTTAAGTACTTTCTCTGAATCACCTGCTAAACTCTTGCTCCATTTGTGACATCCATTTTCCTTAAAAAGCCAGAAATACAAAGAAATAATTTTTTTTGTTCATCATGCTGTTAGCCCGTTATATTTTAAATCTCCAAACTTGTTTTCATTAACAAAAAATATCTCTATCCAGGGAGACTTCCTGTTTAAAAAAAAAAATCCTCAGCATGGACTGACTTAGGTTGAAAGGGACCTCAGTGATCAGCTACTCTATCCTCCCCACCATGAGCAGGGATGTCCATCAACTAGACTCCACCACTCGAGGCCTCATCCAACCTGGCCTTGAACACCCCCAGGGAGGAGGCACCCACAACCTCCCTCGGCAACCCATTCCAGAATCTCACCATCTTTGTACTGAATAACTTCTTCTTAACATCCAGTCTAATCCTGCTCTCCCTCAGCTTCAAACCATTCCCCCTTATCCTGTCTCTTGACAGTTAAAAAAAATCTCTCTGCAGCCTTCCTGTAGGATCCTTTCAAGTATTGGAAGGCAGCTCTAAGGTCTCCTCAGAGTCTTCTCCAGGCTGAAAAATCCCAGCTCCCTCAGTCTATCCTCATAGCAGAGGTGCTACAGCCCTTGGATCATCTTTAAAGCCCTCCTCTAGACTTGCTCCAACAGCTCTGTGTCCTTCTGATGTCCTATGCCCTTCTCACTTATATTAAGGTTACCTGGTTTTTTGGGTTTTTTTAAATCTTCACTTCCATACTCACACTGCATCCTATCAGGAATCCAAACTCCCAAACTTTTTTATTTTTCTAATGAATAGGTAGCTATCAGTGACGTAGCAGATTAACGATCTGCACTTCAAATTACAGGTTGAAATTTAAAGTAAAATTTAAATAGTATGAAACTGAGTACAAAACAAGAGTAACCACAAGTCAGTGTGGAATTATTGTGCTTGCAATTGTTTTGTGCAGTGTACTGAAAACAGTGAAATAGACTTGGCAGTGTGAAGGGAGTGAAAAGAACCCTGACCATACTACAGTCCAGAAAAAGAGATAGGTGGTGCTATGGCTTAATTTAGATGTGCCCATATTGCAGGATCCAGGTACACAGCCTGTTGATAACATGTGTCCTATAGCTATACTTTCCTAATACTGCTCTTAACACCTTTCTTTTTTCAATTCACCGCTATTTTGGGAAAATTTCAGTGTACAGGTTGAAGGATTTCCACAACCTGGTCCTGTGTTTGAGGCTTCTTTCCAGCCCTCCTTCCACATGAGAGGATATTGGTTAACACAAATCATTTTGAATTTGTTTTAATTTGCTGCTCAAACTACAGATTGTAGGAACTCCATTCAGTGAAGTTCAAAAAATAATCTTTCTAGTTGGACACACATTCTTGAAGTTTACACATGCACAATACATCACCTGCATTATAGACAGGCTATTATTCAGAGAGGAAAAAAAAGAGAGATTTTCAGCAATTACTAAGAATTTCTTCACAAATCAATGTCTTACTGCAAAATTTATCAAACCAGAATTATCTTCAGCCTCTGGTATATTCAGGTACATAAATGGAGTAGAAGCAGGCAGTCATGCAATGCAGTAAAAATCCCACATAGATTTTCTTATGTGAAAAGGTGGGGGGGGG
>VWZI01011987.1:68402-116140 GCA_013396835.1 Psilopogon haemacephalus
CAAAAAGATTTTCTTTAGTGAAAAAGGGGGGGGGGGGGGGCAGGGAGGTGTCCAAGAGCTTTGTTATTTATGACCATGGCGAAATTCTCCAGAAAGGACATTTACATCAGTGAATTCCCATTACATTTTGCTTTGCCCAAGGCCACTAACTTACTGTGATTTGCAAGCATTAGCAAACAATGCCCATATTCAAGTGCAGTGTATCCATTTCAACACAAAATGGTTGATATTGTATGCCGGAGTCATGGCTCAGGACTCAAGGGGCCAGTTTGAACAGCTTAACATGCTCAGGAACCTGGTTCAGTTCCCAGCAGTCTTAATTAGGCTAAGAATAAGAGACATGGTGAACATCAAGGTTTAAATGTAAAGCAAAAGGGTCATTTCTTGGACAGCAGAGAATTTCAGTGTTAAAAGAATTGTTGTCACCAAAGACAACTGCACATTCTTATATGGGAAAATGACCATAATTTGTAAAGCTCCTTCTAGTTAGTAAAAACATCCCTAAAGACAGGAGAAAAAAAAAAGAAAGCAAGGAAGGAAAAAAAAAATTAAGAGAAAAAAAGGAAAAAAAAAAAAAAAGAGAAAAGTGGAAACAAAGACAACATGTGCATGTAGGCACATATATGTGTGTTGGGCAGGAAGGAAGTGTTTTTGTTCTTCTTAAGCAAATTAAGAAAAATTATAGGACTATTTTAAATTTTCTGATATTCAAAGCAAATACAATAGTTACACATACACAGAGTGTGCATTTCCAATTCAACTGTACAAGCAACCTCTGAAAATTTTTGCAATGTAACTGATATTTAAAGGCCTTTTAATCAACAACCAGATCTACAAAGCACCACATAAGATTACATAAATTAAATGATGAAAACAGCATTTTGCCTGAGGAACTGCACCACTAAACCTGAATGAAAGACTGGAGCCACCATGGCATAAAAGTGACCATATGAGACCAACCTCAAACAATGCAACTCCTGTGAAACAACTCCATTTAACAGAATATTGTAGGAAGATATGAAATCTGACACACTACTGAAATTCCCATAGTGACTAATGGTCTGCTTTACTCATCTTGGCTCTATTATGTGGAAAGAGTGAAGAAGACAGCCAAGGAGATTCTCATCTCTGGATTTTCATGTAAAAATGCTCTTCTAATGAGTTTGCCTCCTAAAGACAGAACAGGCTTAAAGACAGGAGTAACTGTAAAATTCCACACGTGAACAGGGCTTAAACCAACACAAAAAATTGTCTTAGGAAAACCAGTCAGCTTTAGATGTAGTTAAAATAAATTATTTTGTCTTCAACTTCCTCCACATTTACTAGATGTAGCTTGATACTTCAGAATTACTTCCTTCTGCCTTACCAAAAATGATCACAATTCGACATTTTCTTAAACAATGTTTCCTTATTAGAGCTCAGATGCAAGAAAGGATTTTCTCCTTTCACTTTTCCAACACCAATATTGTTTTCAAACTGACCTGTCTTCCATCCAGACTGACATTTACAAGCTGTGCTAGAAGTTGTCCTCCTCCACTTTTCTAACCTTATTAGAGGCATAAGGAGCATATCACAGAGACAAGATTTCAAATGAACCACCTCCCCCTGAATGCCAAACCAGTGACTGTTTACATAATTAAAAATCTTAAGTCTCAGCACAGTTTACAAATCCACAGATCCTGCAACAGTACCATGTAAAGAACTTAAATAGGCACGTGCTAAACTTTGCCAGTTTACACAAGGTTATATTCATACACCAGCAATTCCATTAGAGCTGGTTATAAGCACAAAAATACCTATTTACAGCAAGACTTTTAAAATCATTTTTATATATAGCCATAAGACACACATTTTAAACACAAAAACCGCTCCTCCAAAATATAGAAGGCAAAACAACTGTTATTCCAGACCATATAGGCAAAAGTATAGTTTTTGTTTAGCATCAGAGTGTGGCAAAGGAAAAGCTAACTGCAGTATTTTCTGAAACAACTCACTTTTTTTTAGAGAAAAAGCTACTTAGCACTTTTATACCAAACTGCTTTTGCTTCAAAGCTTTCTGTGGAAGCAGTATTTCAGCATTCAAACACATGACTGACTTTTATTTTGACAGCTTAGAGGTTTTTAAAAGAGCAAAATTATTTCTGGGCTAAAACTGCTGCTCTGTTTAACTGTCATTATCCTATAAATGACGTCAGGAGCAATATCAGACTATAACTGGCACTAATATACTAGGAGTGGATATAGGTAATTAAAAGCATGACAGATTTAATTTCAACTAAAATATTTGGAGCACAAGAAATATAATTAAATGTAACATATAATGAATTGGAAACGATGCATGGTCAGTCCACAGGCTAGCTCTATGGTAAGAAGAACATTGTGTTAAAAAAAAAATAAAAAAAAAAAAAATAGTCAAATCATAACCCAGCAGGATGACCTCACACTTTGTAAATTGCATTCTTCTTAGAAATGTTTTAATTCTGTGTATTTTCAACACAGAATTGAAACATCTACAAAACAAAATTAGAACTCCAAGAATTTTTCAGAATACTTCATCTATTCCAGAAACCATACAGAAACAGCCTGACAACAAGTATCATTGCCACAGTAACCAGAAGATTTTAAGTAAGACTGCCAAAACCTAAAAAACAAAATATTAAAATAACTATACATTAAAATTTCCTAGTTTTGTTAGAAAGCAGTAGAGAGACATAATTCAAGTGGGTAACTAGATCTCTTAGCCAAGATGCTGAGTGAGCAGATCTGCTTATCCACCAATCTATAAATCTTCGGCTACGTACTTTTTCCATCTCCTTTATGCTCCAACAAGAACAAATCAATTAAATTTTGTGTATTCCTGGTAAATCTGGTATCAGACAATAGATCATTACAATTGTTCCCTAAAACATTAAAGGTGTGTAGAGAACCTAGCTCAAGAGCACTTCTCCATTCTTCAAACCTCAGCTTACCATTTCATAATGCAGATGTGTTAACAGCCCACTGTTTCATATACTGCTTTTTTATGCATCTCTCCCTAGGACATGGACTCTCGACTTTCAAACTTCAGCAAAGGACTTCAGGGTTTGGGGGAGAGGTAGAGTGACAAATTTGCTACAATGCTGTACCCGCTTTGCTAAAGAGCTGGGGCATTTGCCTCGGGCCAGCAGCACATGGACTCTGAACACTATTATGAAGCAGAGGTGAAGATGCAAAATACTACTTGGCAGGGAAGAAAATCCCTGCCTTCCAAAGAAGCTTCAATTTCTACATTAGCATGAACAGAAGGAGAAAGCATTGGTTTTGTGTAAAGTCTCATCTTCATTTCTTTGGCACTCAGATTGTGTTTTTCTTCCACTTCTACAGCAGAGCACTTAGCCCTTCTTCCCAAGCCACATAAACATGGAAGCATGAGAGGGCAGCAGAAACTGCCAGCTAACTGTTGGGACTTCTGCTTAGAAAGCAAAATATGACTGCCTTACTATATAAAGAAGGAAAGATGACTGCAAAGACTGTGAAGCAGGAAGAGCAGAAGAGTCTCTCTCACAAGCTTTCCCCCGGAAGACATCTGAAACTCTCCTTCCACCAGGAAAGTCCTCAGTTTCTCTGAAACACTACTGGGATTCAGCTGTTGGGAAACCTTGAGTTCTCTCTTGATCCAGCTTTTTGATCTAGCATTTGGCAGATATTTCTCTGATTAACAGAATTGGTATGTGCACTAGAGATGGGTGCCTGAAATTACACATTACTTTCATCTCAAGTACTAACTATCAGGAGTTAACTCTAAAAGTCAACTAGCTTTCTTTTGCACTTTGTGTATTTCTGGTATGAAATTCTGTATAAGATATAAGCTTCAGCCAAGAAGAGCCAAGTCTCAAAACAGGTTTGAGATATTGATAATTTCATTAATTCTACAAACTCAAGTAATGATTCACCATAAAACACCACATCGAAGGAGCTTAAGCATTGCACTGAGTTTCTAACAAGAGACGCTGGAAAAGTTCAAAAATGCAAAGCAGCTTTGCACAGAAAGCAAGAGACAAAGTATTAAATGTTTTCTCTGATTCTTGCCAAATGTCCTGCTCTGAAGTGATGGATGAGGTTTCCTGAGGCTCAGATGCCAAAGCCAATTAGCCATGTCAATCCACAAGAACACCAGCTGCCAGGATCTAACTTTATTACTGTATTACTTAGAAGTGAAGACATCAGCAATGTTTAACTTCACATGGCTCCTAATTTTAAAACCCGCCTTTTAAAGTTTTAGGGTGGGGGTAGTGACAATGACCTTAGGTTTCAACCCTTTAAAATCATCACAGAGTGCCATGAATTATCCATAATTTGATTATGTATAGTATTCTGTTGATCAAATCAGTGTGCATTATGCTCTATTCAAATGAAAGCAAGACTCCAGCTTATTTCCCTCCTCACAGGAGTTTCATATAATGTTTATATTTAAAAGTAGCAATTTATTTCAATATTGCCTGTTTCAGTTGCCAAACTGCCTATCCCACAGAATATGATACATGTAAAGTATATAGTTTATCCATTTATGGTGTCTAATTCTGAATTCCAAAATGAAATCTTTGGAAAGTGTCTTGAACATTTGTCGACCAAAATAAAACATGTCCAAGCCTTTGATTATTTGAAAACATCTGCATTTGATTTCTCAGCAAGGAGTTTGGAAAAATTGATCAGACAATACACCTCCCTGCACAGTCACCACAATGATCCCATGAAATGGTAAAATTCTTCTGCTGCTTAGGTGCTTGTGGAATAGAATTGAACATTACTGTCAGGCATTAAAAAGCACTCCTTTCTTTTGAGTAACTTCCATATTCCTCCAAACTACTCAGAAAATTTTGCTCCTTTTCAAGTAATCTGTGTTAACCTTATTTTGCCTTCTTCCTCTACTACATTTATACCTCCTTTACCACTTCAGTACACAACTGGCATATGGTATTCACAGCACCTCTGCCAACTGTTCTGTACCTGGAAGAGGGGGTAGGACAATCTCCAGAGGTCTCTTACAACCCCTACCATTCTGTGGTTCTGTGATGCTGAGGCAAATGCAGAATTATAAGAAGGTTAACAATAGTTACGAGTCACACAAGAAGAGTAAACAAGCTTTCTTTTCCAAGTTCTTCCACACAAGTGCATTTAGTTAGCTTAAATTATGTACACCTAAGTACTGCAGCAAATAAGAAGCATTGAGAGAGCTCCAAATTAACTTTTTTTACTTTTACTGAAATAATTGTGGATTAATTAAGAGCTATTTCTCCTACTTGTCAAGAGTACAAACCAAAAAAATCAGAATGACTAATAAGTGAAATATTTGCATAACTAGAATATAATGTGCAAGCCTTCATGTTTCATTATCAGTTTTCCTTTCTTTGAGATGCTTCTGAAAAATAACAATATTTTGAAACTTTATTTTGCAAAATAATCTAAGTGCTATTAGGGCCTGAGAATGCTGTATTTCATCATCATTTAGAATACTAAAGATTGCCTACTTATATTATAAAAACAAAGAATATTTCTCACTCAAGCACACTGGCTGCAAGACTAAACTAATGTGTGATTAGATTAGTTCTCTGAGATTGGCTCTTGAGATTTTAAAGGAATGGTTTAGGTTAGAAGGGACCTCAAAGATCATCCAGTTCCAAACCCCTGCCAAAGGCAGGGACACCTCCCACTAGATCAGGTCACTCAACACCTCATCCAGCCTGGCCTTGAACACCTGCAGGGAGGGAGCAGCCACAACCTCCCTGGGCAACCCAGTCCAGGGTCTCATCACCCTCACTGGAAAGAACTTCCTCCTAATATCCCATTCAAATCTCCCCACTACCAGTTTAAACCCATGACTCCTCATCCTGTCCTTAACAAGACCTTGTGAATAGTCCCTCCCCAGCATTCCTGTAGGCCTCCTTCAAATACTGGAAAACTACTATAAGGTCTCCTTGAAGCCTTCTCTTCTCCAGGCTGCAGAGCCCCACTCTTTCAGCTTGTCCTCATAGCAGAGCTGCTCCAGCCCTCTGATCATCCTCATGCCCCTCCTCTGGACTCATTCCAACAGTTCCATGTCCTTCCTGTGTTGGGGGCTCCAGAACTGTACACAGTATTCCAGGTGGGGTCTCACAAAAGCAGAGTACAGGGGAAGAATCCCCCTGAGTTTGACAAACCCTCTGCCCATGTCCAAAAATTCATTTGTAATGTCTGTGTTACTGTTCATGCTGTGACACCAGCCATACCGCAAGTGTCATTCTGAGAAAGAGGAGCTGACTCTGCCTGGCTTTGAACAGTGACAGAGTAAATTATATGAAGGGCACAGAAGAAATGTTGGATAAGGTCCATCTAACTATTCCTTCTATGAGTAAAATAGAATTAAATAGAATAAGCCGGGTTGGAAGAGACCTCCAAGATCATCCAGTCCTACCTATCACCCAGCCCTATCCAATGGCACAAGTGCTCCATCCAGTCTTTTCTTGAACACCTCCAGGGATGGTGACTCCACCACCTCCCTGGGCAGTCCATTCCAATGGCAAACCACTCCCTTTGGGAAGAATTTCCTCCTAATATCCAGCCTATATCCCCCCTGGCACAACTTGAGACTGTCCCCTCGTTCTGTTGCTGGTTGTGCCTCCAGTCCAGGATGCCACTGGCTCTGCTGGCCACCTGGGCACATTGCTGGCTCATGTCCAGCTACTGTCTACCAGCACCCCCAGGTGCACCCCCAACTGGTCTCCAGCCACTCTGTCCCCAGCCTGTAGTGCTGCTGGGGTTGTTGAGGCCAAAGTGTAGAACCCTACACTTAGCCTTGTTAAATCTCATCCCATTGGCCTCTGCCCACCCATCCAGCCTGTCCAGGTTCCTCTGCAGGGCCCTCCTACCCTCCAACAGATCAACACCTGCTCCTAACTTGGTGTCAGCTGCAAACTTACTGATGATGGACTCAGTCCTCTCATCCAGGTCATCAATAATGATATTGAACAGGGTCAGGCCCAGCACTGATTCTTGGGGCACACCACTAGTGACTGGTCACCAACTAGATGTGGCACCATTCACCACCAGCCCTCCAGACAGTTCTTGGCCCATTTCAGAGTGGATCTGTCCAAGTCATGAGCTGCCAGCTTTGCCAGGAGATTGTTGTGGCACAGTGTCAAAGGCTTTGCTGAAGTCCAGGTAGACTACATCCACAGCCTTCCCCACATTCACCAGGCAGGTAACCTGATTGTAAAAGGCAATCAGGTTGGTCAGGCAGGACCTGCCCTTCCTAAACCCATGCTGGCTGGGCCTGATCCCTTGGCCATCTTGTAAGTGCTGTGTGATTGCACTCAAGATAACCTGTTACATAACCTTGCCGGGCACTGAGGTCATGGAAATGGAAAAGATATGACTTTGTTTTCTACCTCATTTCTCCACTGAGATCCACGTGGCAAAGAAGAAAGAAGCTGAAGCTACAGAGATGGTTCTCCTAAATCCAGACAATAAAATAGCAGAAAAGTACTATTCTGCAACAAAAGGCAGGACTTGCCAAGGAACATCACATGACCTGAGAGAAGAAGAATCAAACACTTCACAAATGACTACAACATGGGCCAAAACAGTAGCAAAAATATCACTACTGAAAGCAGGGATACAGGACTCTCAGCTGAGCTTCAGTCTTGAGATGCGTCAAAAAAGAAGAATATGTCAGAACTGTAGCCTCAGGTAAAACACTAGGAAGTTGGTGTTGACATCTAAATTCATACCAGCAAAGACCTGCTTCTTGTCAGCAATAAAATTAAAGGCTCAGCTTGCGACAGAAGTTCAAAAACCGTGACCTACCACCAGCAGCAAGTCATCACCTGAGGCAGTTTGTCCATGTGGCATCAGAAATATTGCCATGAGTACTGGAGACTTCTTTCTAGACAGTTCTGTCCTTTTTGCTCTTCCCTTATCCAGGCAGTTGTCTCCCTAAGGAGATCAGTACTTTGCTTCAGAACACTGTCCCAACACTGGGCTTTGTCCACCATGAGGCAGGAATTACTTCATAATTCTGAGTTCCAGGTCAGTGTGATTTTCAATGAGGAAAAATCAAAAAGATTCCCTAGGAGCCTTCAAACAGGATTTTTTTATTCTCTAAGTTAACCACAAGGTCAGAAGCAGAATACCCTAGAATCATTTAGTCATAAGAACTCTTTTGCAGCCTATTGAATCTAACCACAAATCCAGCACTCACAAGTTACCATTAAACCATGTCACTAAGCACCATATCCAAACTAAGCAACGTATCTACGTCTCCTAAAATCTCTAGGGATCGTGACTCGATCACTTCCCTGGACAGCATCTTCCAACACTTGACAACCCTTTTGGCAGGGGATTTTTCTCAGTATCCAAAGAAATATCCAAGTACTTGTGCTGTTCTAATAATAACTTGTACAACTGAGAAAATAAGAAGATACTAACAAAGCTGGCCTGGCACATGTCAGGTTTTTTTGCCAGTAAGAAGGAACTAAGCAGTGGTTTTACTTCAACTGACACACTATCAACTCAAAAGGTGGCAGCAAAAGCAATGAAAGTGGAATAGGCCCTGGACACCATTAAAGAATAAACAAACATCCTCCCTGCTAGCTGGTGCTGTAACCAAAGGCACTTTCACCCCAGAAGAGGAGTACAAAGTGATAAAGCAAGGAAGAGATGGAAGGCAGGAGCACAGCTGGTACCCTTGGAAGACAAGTGTCTCAAGCATCTACTTGGTGCATTTTCAGTTATGGAGATTACTTTTGCACTAAGATTACTTAGAGAATGAGAAAGAATCCCAGGTATTTTCACATCAGCTAGTACACTAAAAGAATAGCCATCCCAGCACTCCTTGCATAATGTTAATATTAGGAATTACATGGAAGTGCACAACTAGATTTTAATTATCTCAAAAGGGAGGAGTATTAAATGCATCTTACTAGAACCCAGTGCATCTCAAACTTTTAACTACATATTAGGTCAAAGTAAATCCATCCACTATTCTTCATTCTGGTTTGCCTCCATCTTTTCACAGTATCACAGAATATTATTTAGTTGGAAGAGACCTTCAGGATCATCCAGTCCAGCCTTCAACCCAGCACAGCAGGATCAACACTAAATCATGTTCCTGAGTTCCAGGTCTACAAACCATTTAAAGATCTCCAGGGATGGTGACTCCACTACTGCCCTAGACAGACCATTCTAATGTTTGAGAACCCTTTCATCGAAGAAATACTTCCTAATATCCAGCCTCCTCTGGCACAGCTTGTAACCATTTCCTCTAGTCCTGTCACTTGCCACCAGGGAGAAGAGGCTGTCCCCCTCCTTCCTGAAACTTCCCTTCAGGTAGCTGTAGACACTGATGAGGTCTCCCCTCAGCCTCCTTTTCTCCAGACTGAACAACCCTAGCTCCTTCTGATGTTCCTCTGTTTTGACTAAAAGAAAAGGATCCAGCTGCTGCTTTCTTTATAAAATGTTTGTTCACCAAGTTTAAACAGAAAACTTGGTTTTACAATAAATAAACTGTAACCAAATATAATGGTTTGCCAAAACAAATGGAACATGTTAAATACATACTATTTCAGAGAACTATCACAGAAGCAGTGATGGTCATATACATTTTTTTTATTCTAAAGGCTATTTCCTAATTGGTGTACCACATTTTATATCATATAAGCGATAGTTTCATACAGTTGCCAAGTTATGGAAATGCTAAAAATTATTTTACAGTCAAACAGCACATTGCTGAAGAAAGAAAAAACACAAGTAAAAAAGAATCAGACAAAAAAACAATGCAACAAACCCTTTCAATCAGTATTATTCATAGTATCCTCCCACATTTAATTGCAGCTGGCCAAAAGTATTTCTTGAAACAACCGTAACAACTCAGACATATTGGCAATTTTGTACAGAAAGTATTTGATAAGCTGGTGAGAAAAATCACTCAGGAATGTTCAGAGTCAGACCATTTCTTGCTTTCAAATACCCTCCTTTAAAATATTACCAGCACGCCCCCAGCATTAACTTAAAACTACAAGATCAGCAAATGCACAGCTTTAAAGTGGACTTCTGCTGTTGTCTTTTCTCTTGCCATTGCAAGTCTCACTCTTCTTCCTTCACTCCTCTACATATCACCCCCACAAAGCACAAAACAAGAGGAACATAACTAGTGTATAAAGGAAAGTGATACTGGAGGGCCCTTGGCACCAAGCATTTGACCATGCTTTCTGTTGTACCCTATCTCTGTCAAGCTCTATCTACTTCATTGCCTGTGTGTGCCATGTATCTTAAGTAAGTCAACTGGTTCTGATTTTTTTCTTTTTATATATCAGAAAGCATAAAGATTAGTGATAATCTGAATCACTATGACTTCCATCCTGTTAAGAAACTACAGATACCTAGAGTTAAAGCTCACTGAAAAGTACTGGATATTCATTTCTCCAGTTGATCCTCTGGGATTTCTTTTTAAGTCTGCACTTCAGCATTTTTGCATGTTCCTAGACCAAATATTTCAAGCACAATTTACAAGTGGCCTTCACATCAACTGATTGAAATAAACAAAGATACGGCCAAAATTAACCCAGATTTAGTCCATTTATGCAACTGAAAAACAACTCAGCTGTGAAACTGCTTGGACTACTTTAAAACTGCAAGAATTTTTGTGCTCGGCTATATTAATTGTTCTGTCATACACAGAAGCAGAGCATCACCCACTGGAACGTCTGTGATCAACTTGTTTGGTTCTGCATTTAATGTGAACAGTATTTCTTAGCAGCTTTATTTCTTAACTGGATGTGAAATACAAATCAAAAAAGTGAAATAGTAGACACAGGGAAGGGAAGGAGCTGGTAAGTCAGAAAGGAACAGCAGGCTTACTGCTTCATTAGCAGGCTGTTACAGTGCACAGGGTCACAGCAGCTCTCTGGTTTTCCAAAAAACATCACATTTGGATGTACAAAATTTTGAAGGTCTTGCCTTACTTCAGTCTTCTTACACTCTTGACTGGCCTCTCAGCATTTCTTTTCATTGTCACCAGTCTAATGAATGATCACTGTATTGCACATCTGGGAAGATGTACCCTTCCTCCCATACTTGCTTTGATACATGCATAGCTCCATCTTACTTTAAAACAGTGTCTCTTCCTCTGTATATGAGGACCTATGTATGATACTTTATACATGGCAAATGCACTGATGAGCTAAAATATGACATGTTCCAATTTCTCTGTAAATTATAACCAGATGCAACTGCTGGTGACAATTTCTCCAACTCATGTATACAAGACTTTTATAATACCCTGTGTTTTATTTTTTGAGCAGTTGCTGAATTTCTCCTCATATTAACTGCAACAGAATTCATCCTTTTCCCACAAACCTATCACTTCCTTTATCACTCGCTGTTCACTGCTTAAACCAGAATAGACTCTACATTTTCTCATCTTTCTTCAAATCGTTATACCTGTAACAGCTGCGCAAACCATTTCCCATTATATTGGCCCAGCTCCAGTCCCTTCATGTCTCTTGCCACAATAAATTCTCACTTCTCAGTTTTAGATTTTAATTCTTTGTCTCCTTTAATTCCTATCTTCCTTATTTTTTGGATCTATACTTTTCTACTCCCTAATGTTCTCTCTATGGCTGGGCAAGATTCCTACACATCTTCTTCACATCATGGTCAGAATCCTGTCTTCAGCAGTACCACTCTGCCTTTTGCATGCAGATGCCTTGTCTTATGCTTGAGCTGTGATCCTCAAGAGAATTTTGTTAATATTGACATTTCCAATTTTGTAAGTACAGCACCATACATTAGACGCCGTGGTACAAAGTGAAGGCACACTGCGATGCAGAGTTTTCATTTCAAACATAACACAAAGAAATATCCTTTTTATTTTTTAATGGAGTAAAAAAAAAAAAAAAAAAGGCATTTTGCACTTCATCACATACTAAGATGACTACCTTTTTGGTGTTGAATTTCAATTACAGCATCTCAATCTTCTGAAAGTTTTGCTTCTCAGAAGTTTTATATCAAATTGTCCCTAGTTGAGACTTGTTTCTTCCTATCTGGCATACTGAAGGTGGTCTACTTGTTTTGTCTACAACGCACATAAAAAAATTCCTAATCCAAAGTACCAGTTTCTTAAAAGCAACGACTCAACTGTTGAGCTGTTCACAACAAAGTATGCAGTAACTGCTTTGAAACGTAAGAGATATAGGCCAGGGCAGTCATTACTATCATCTATATTCATAAGCAGTCATTATCATCAACTTCTATGAAAATAACTGAAGAGATTACATTTCACTTTCCACCTTTTGCCAGAATCTTGGGGTTCCTTTTGATCTCAAGTTAGCCATGAAGGACTATTTTATATATTCACTGCCAATGTATCTATTTAAGATCCTAGAAATTCTCAACTTGAAACACATGCACTCTAAAACAGAACTTGAAAAGCCTCATGCTTGTGTGGTCCACAGCACTGACTACTGCTACCCTGCTTCAGGGTATTACAGAAATGTCAGGTCACAGACCCTAACTGGTTAAATAATTCCCACATATTCAACAGCGTTAGGCTCAGACACTTTCACTGACTTCCAGTGAGAAGCTTAGAAGTTCATTTTAAACTGCATATTATAACTGAAAATATAAACCTTTCACTCCTGTATTTATTTCTAGTCCTTAAATAATTTTAAAAATAAAAATAGCCAAGCCCTTAAGTACACTGTTGTATAACTTCAATTTTCAATTTAACAGAAAGCTATGTCTAAGCAAGCATTTCTGTTCAACTTTTGCATAGAGCACATATAGCTTAAATAGCTTCTTTTTAACCTATCCTTTCATTAAGCAGCAAAGAAATGCTGCTTGGTTGGCATAAATCCATAATCACTTCTTTAAAATCAGCCAGGACACTTTTTTGCACGTTTCTACTAGTTCCAGATTTAAAAAAAAAACAATAAAAATGTCACCCTTAAAACAGAAGTCCTTAGACCCACTGCCTTTCATGTTCTACTCCACTTCCCTCACTGAGCTGACAAACAGCAGGCATAAATAACAACTTTAACACATCTTTCCTCCTTTCATTAAGCAAATTCATCTCTGAGGACGAATTGTCACAGACTGCCAAGACAACAACAGTAATAACATTTTCTGATTTAAAAGCCCTAATATGGCTATAAAAATTTGCTGCAGCAATATTAATGGTAAGTGCTTATAATAACCAATTAAGCTAATTGCAATTACCTTCTGTCTGTCTAACATGGCCCACATGAAGAATCACACAAAAAGCCTTAATTATTACTGCTCAGGCTGCAAAACCACAGCTTCGCAAAATGAGAAACAAATCAAAAGAATACATTTAGCTCTACGAATCCCTTAATAGGTCCTTCTGTGAATTTTACAAGAGTGTAAGAAAGATAGTGTAACTTCACAATCTAGCTGCCATCATTAATGATTAACATTTGCCAGCTTTCCAAATGGGGTGTGCTGCAATCTAAAGATGACAGAATAAATGTTTTAAAGGCTTAGCAAATTTGTAAATTAATCTTATCAAAGCATATAAAGTTCTAAACCAAACACAAGCAACCTAAATAGGAAAACATTCACCATGATTACACAGCTTGCTAACAAGGTAAGTATGTCATGGTCAAGGGCAGTTTACAAAGCAAACCCTGGTAGCCCTGCATTTACTGAATACTTACGCTGAGGAGAATACCTGTTGTATCAAACGACACCCATAGCATGCAGCTGCCTCAGCTGATTTTTGCCTTTTAACACCCTCCAACATCATGTGAACTGTGTGGCATCACAGCTTAAGAGCTGTGAACATAGTGACAGCTTTCTCAGCACTGGGATACTTAGAGGTGTTGCTAGCTAATCACACCTTTCATTCTGCTCTTGAAAAACCCATCGCAAACTCTTCTGAATTCAAGGAAAAAGTCAAAACTTCGAAGGTGTAGATTTTGTCACGGGAATCAACACTTGTTCCCATGTGTTACTGAGTGTCTGAACATCTTATTAATTAAATCTCAAGACAAGGATTTGTCATCTATTCAAGTTTGGTAAAAAATTTTCTGAAGACAAAAGAATCCTAGAGGATAGGGTATGAGCCATCCAAATAAAGTAGCTGTCAAAGTTAAATAGTAATTCACAAAAATAAACTTAATAGTAAACATTTTTTCTCTTCTGAAGTCTGTAAGCCCCACTCATGAGTCTGTAATCAAAGAATGGTCAGTATTTAAAGCTACCTCTAGAGATCATCTAGTCCAAGCCCTCTGCCAAAGCAGGATCACCTAGGCTGGGTCACAGAGAAACATGTTCAGATGGGTCTTGCAAGTCTCCAGAGAATGAGACTCCTCTTGGCAAACTGTTCCAGTACCCCATTACCCTGACAGTAAAGAAGGTTTTCCTTATGTTGAGATGGAACTTCCTGTATTCCAGTTTCTGCCTACTGCTCTTCAGCTTATCAAAGGGGTCCACTGAAAAGAAACTGCCCACATCTTGACACCCATCCTTCAGATATTTATAATCATTAAGCATCTCCTCTTGGTCTTCTCCGTTCCAGATTAAACAGCCCCAGGTCTTTCAGCCTTTTCTCATGAGACATATGTTCCAGTCCCTTAATCATCCTTGTAGCCCTCCATTGGACCCTCTCTACTCTATCCCTGTCTCTCTTGAACTGGGCAAGGCAGAACTGGACACAGTACTCCAGATGTGGTCTCATTAGGGCAGAGTAATGACTGGCAGTCTATGAATACAGACTAACACAACAAACAGTTTCTGCACTAAAAAAATTCTTAAACACCAGAGAGAAATCTGTAAGAAGTCTGACAAATGCCTATAGAGAGTTTCCTGGATATCTACCTGTTAGCAAACATTTGATGTCACTTTCCAAAAGTTCCCTCTCACACCAAATCTTCAGAATTACAACGGTCTTTACAATGACTTTACAAGGATGGAAGAGAAGGCATCGATTTTGTCACCCTAATCAAAACATCACTGATATAAATTTACTACCATTGTTTATTTGAATGTAATTACAAGAAATATGCCGCAACATTTAAAGTGATACAACCACATGGCAAAAAATTTGGCCAGAACAATAGCTGGTAGCAGTTTGAAAAACAATTCATTATGAAACTTAAGTACATAGTGTTGGATTATGCATCAGTAAAATAATGACTACTGAAGTACCAGATGCCATTCTACTGTAGAGAAGACACAAAACTGCCTATCTTCTTGGGACTATGATGCAAGGAATTTTCAGTATAGTACAATGAACTACATTTCAGCCTCTGCTTTACAGCTGCTTCTGAAAGATCTATAGTAATAAGGTAATTTTAGTTGCCTAGTAACATGTAATTCTTAATTATAAAGGAAAAAATCCTGTAACAATTTAAAAAGCAACTAATCTCAGCATCAATCAATTTTAAACAAGATACATTTCCAGTGGATCTTACATATTTTTAATCTTGAAATAAAGGATGACTTACTTGATTTGCCATGTAAATTGTGAGGAGACCTCTCCTACAAACAGAAATGATAAAATTAGTGAACTAATTAAAATCTTCCACACTGAAGAAAAATACTTCAAGCATTAAAAATATTTTAATAGAGTTTAAAAAGCAAATTATTGATGACTACCATTCTATAGAAAAATAAATATGACACCAAAACTAGCACTTTGACAGCATGGCATCCAAAGCAGTGAGCAATTACCTGAACCAAGCTACATTTATCAATTTGCTACTGGACAAGCCCTGAAGCTTTCATGAAGGGACAAGGCACATATCACAAAATAAAAACCCTACACACAAGCTGGCAGCCTAAGCATACAAACCATGGTCAATGCCTTAGTTAAATTGTGAAGTTACCTGTGTGTAAGCTTCTGTTTTGTGATCAGTGTTATGTAACTCAAGGTGCCTCTGGCTTGTATGATCATTAAAAATGTTTCCTACTCAGACTAATGATGTACAAAATCCTGGCTCAAACTTTTACACCCTGTCTTTCCTAGTTGACAGTCACAATGCCAACAGTGACCCAGTATAGCTGACACCATTTTATCTTCTAACCTTTATAGCATTTTTTTCTTTTCTCTCTGTTCTGTTTTTGGATCTGTCCCTTGGTCTCTGCCCATAAGCCACACTGCTATTTAGATAGGGAAAGTATAAACTTGAGCTCACATTTTCACACTTTTGCTGATGCTACTGCAACACAAGATGAAAACTGAACTCAGTGATGAATGTGTCAGCTGCTAGAGTAATAGATGCCACTGTAGTACTGCAGGGTCCAGATTAAAAAAAAAAAATAATAATTTGTAAGTGATGTCCTTGAAAAAGTGAAAAACCTTACCACTGCAGATTTGTTTTGCCTCAATTCCTTCCTCTTCTTCTGCAGAGATTAGCTTAGAGACTACAGCCAAAGGCTAAAAAGCTCAGTTTCAGTATTTCTTACAGGAAATCTGTTCCTAACTTCTTGATTTTACTATTAGCCTTGCAGTACTTGGCATTCTTCTTATTGTCCCCACTGCTACTACACACAAAACTGGAATATAACACAGAAGGGATCATATGCTCAACTACTAAAGTTTCTCAATATGGAAAGGAGTTTATAACCTGATCTCATTCTCATTTTCACATCATTCATGTTTTATATTGCTACTACGTAACAGAAAGTCCAACACAGGTCTGTATGTTACATTTTGTCATGCGTCTTTAAACTTTTAAGCATTCACAGAGTGCTCAAGAGAATGGTATGTTAAGTAAACATATCTTGCAATTACTTCAGTTGAAAGAAGCATGCAAAACAAAAAACACAGGTAGCAGGAAACACAAATTTCTACTGCACAGTTTCTAAGCTTCTATTACTGGGGGGAAAAAAAGTTTGTCCAGTATTTTCTGACTAGGTGTTTATAATTTTACCAATTTATGCACCCAGTTCAAAGTTCCTCATAGTAAAAGAATTCAACTTTGATTTGAAGTTCAAAACTTTCATTAGATTTTTGCTAGTTGGGTTTTGGTTTGGGGTTTATTTCTTTAAAAAGAATTAGAGTTACAAATCTGATCTTTGGAAACCTTCCCCACTTAATAACTCTCTATCTCAGCTATTAGAAATAAGACTCTAGCACAGGAATTTAAAAAAAAAAAAAAAAAAAAGCCTGAAGCTAAAGATTTTGTGAAGATGATGCACACAAGAAACAAAAAGACAACCAATAGGGAATAGGATCTGTGATTGTTAAAGGAAACAAACCTCTACTACTTGTAACAAAGCATGAAAATACTACACAGTGTTTTTGACCCGAAGGGGGTGAAAATTCACCTCAGGTAACAGATGAAGCCAACTCCTAAGCTGATAAACTATCACCTAGAGTCTTTCAGTCAGTTTGCTCAGGTGAAAAAATAAAGGTGTCCTGATCCTCCCTGCTACCAAACTGGCAGCCAATAGAGTTTTGAGTACTGTAAATTTTATTTCAGTTCTCATGGGGGAAAATAGTAGATGTTTCACTTTGGTTGGGTTTTTGTTTGTTTGGTTGGTTTTTTTACCCCATTACTATTACAAGTTTAGGAAAAATACCCACTCAGCTATTTGTAAACACAAAATTAAATTTATCCATTGGAGCTAACCCGGTAAGTCTATACACTGAGTATTCCAGAAAGTATCAGAACTTCAGTAAAGTCCTGCAGTAATGCACTCGCTTGTGAGAAGCTACCACCAACTACTGAGTAACAGACACAGGGTTAAGAGTATAACGTGTGCTTTCAAATTGTATTGTATATAGCATGCACATGTCACACAAGCAGGGTCTTTTAGCCTCCCAATGAAATTTATTAAGTACAAAACATTAAGAATCTGATCTTAGTACGTTTTAGCTTCTACTGAGATCACTCTTAGCTGCAACCTTACAGCTACAAAGACAAAGAAAGGAAAAGGGGTGAGAGAAGAGGAAGGAAAGAACTTAGAAGCTGCAGTGCAGCTGCAGCGAGACCAATGCAAAAAGTAGGTGGTCAGGAGGAGGGAAAACATGCAGACAACAAATGCACACATGGAAGTAACTTCCGGAGTTGAAAATACACAAAGTTGCTAGATTACATCATGTGGAAGTGCCTGTGGCAAACCTGTCTATCTGCTGCTACCTCCAAGCAGAAAGCTTTCTTCCTCCAAATTAATTGTGTGAGTGTTTTACAAAGAAATAGCTCCATATTTCTGAGGAGAAAAAAAAAAGGCTCTTCCTGGCCCTGTACAAACGTGACCCAACAACTCTAACCCAACCCTGAACTCAGCTGTTAAGAAGCGGGTGGAATTGCACTGTTCTGTAGCAATGACAGCTGATGGAAAACAGGACAGAAAGATGGAGGAAGGCCAAGCAAAAGGGTCACTGCTATAAGCTAAGGATTGTATTAAAACTGCAGCTGGTAAGTAAGAGCAGAATGTAATGGGGAAACTGCATTACTAGGGCAGGAAATAATTAAACAACAAAAATAATTAGTCAGCCATGTTTTATCACCTGCTTTGGGTAAGTTTAAAGATACTAATAAGGAGGTAGTATTTCACCCCTTAAGTCCATGAACCAGCACTGAACATTAATCTCAGAAGCACCAACACAAGTGATGGTCCAGTAAGGTTCACTACAAGGAAGTCCAAGCAGATGCACAAGAATCCTTATTGCCCCTTCCTCCTACACTAACTCTGTCTGATGCCACTTTCTTAAGAGGCCACTCTCCTCATCTTCATTTTGGCTTCCCACTGCCTCCTTCTCACCTCTTTAACTCATAGCATATCCCATACCCTGCTCTAATTCCAATGACATATGCAATCTTAAGTATGGGAAGTAAAATTTCATAAGCAGCACACCAAGGCTGAACAGGACAAGAACATAAATCACCATCTAAGAGAGCTGCATTTGCAGGACAAGAGATGAGACAAGTATATCCTGGTTCATCCTGCCAGTCTGTTGTGTTAAATCAAAGCATCAAAGAAAACTGTTTGAAAGGTTTTCGTAAGACTGGAATCTTTTACCAAAAAGAGAGGATTTCACAATGGCAATCACATTTTCCAATTTCTCTTCAATTCAAGTACCAAAAGTATTAGTCTTCAGCATACTTTTCATTTTGTTTGCCTGGATTCTCCCCCCATGAATTTTTCTGTATGCTTGTTAAAGAACTGAGTAGGCAATGTCTCAAGAGTTCAATTATTAAGCACAGGTCACACTGTCTGCAACTGAACAATTCCTTGTGGATTCCACTTCCAAGGTTAAAACTACAAAATACCACAAGCTTCGAAAATTTAATTCTTTTGCTCATTTTAATCTTCCTCAAAGTAAAGTTTCACTTGATAAAATTTGCTTTTTGGACAACTTTGTTATGTTCAGACCAAATTCTAAGAGCAATAGCTCTTAAACTATGGCCTATAAACCTCAACAGAGAACCACATATTTTGTGACTGCAGTGCCCAGAGGAAAGACTCTAAAATAACTGTTAAAAAAAAAAACAGGCAAAAAGCTATAGAATAAAAATAGTAAGGAAGTCTAACATTATATTGGGCTGTGTTACCAGAAGTGTAGGTAGAAGGTCAAGGGAAATGATTAATCCCCTTTATTTGGCACTCAATACAACAGAGCATTTCACCCAGTTTTGGTCCCCAACGGAAAACAGGCATTGATCAGCCAATGGGGAGGACCATGAGTACAAGCAGGAGGACTTTGACTTGACCTGAGCAAACAGCATTTTCTCCATCAAGACAGTCAAGTAGTGGGACAGGGACTCAGAGAAGGTGTTGGACCTGTGTCCTCAGAGGTTTGCAAGGCTGACCATAGGAAAGCTGGTATGAACTTAGTGCTCATCCTGCTCTGAGCATAAGGCTGCACTAATTGACTTCCCAAGGCTCATCTGAACAATTCAATTATTCTACTGGGGAAAAAAAAGGTGGAAGGCAACTGAAAAATCCCATCGGTATGTTTTTTGCAAAGATTTCAAAATCAGTATAGATAAAAATGAGAAATAATCTGGCTTCCTAGTTAATATAAACCACAACATTTTCTTTAATGAATTAGCCACTTCTTTGGAAACAAAAATCAAGTTTGTTTTTAAATCACAACAGCCACTGATAAATTATTCAGCTTTACTATTTGTAAATTTTCCAGTCACTTAAACTGGTTACATTTTTACCTCCACTGTAATATACAGAGTCCAACCAAGTCATAGGCACATCAGTTCTTAAACGAAAACTGAGCTCCTTCGGTTTTTCCACAATGTTCCCTAAGATTTTAATGTTACTTATGAAAATACAAGAAATAAAAGACTAAAGATTTCCTATTCTTTGATAAATCAACAATATTTTTAAGTCAAATCACTAAGTGCCACTCTCTGAACCTGAATGCATCTGCCTGTGAGTAAGGTATTTATATTTTCATGTAGAAGTGCTGTAAATTCTGGAAATTTACTTGATTTGAGGACAAAGTCCAATTCCCCTTTCACACGAGTTATATTCATGCCAATAGAGGCAATGACAACTGTCC
This sequence comes from Psilopogon haemacephalus, assembly GCA_013396835.1. Taxonomy (NCBI): domain Eukaryota; kingdom Metazoa; phylum Chordata; class Aves; order Piciformes; family Megalaimidae; genus Psilopogon; species Psilopogon haemacephalus. The sequence goes on from VWZI01011987.1 coordinate 88,903, forward strand.
AAATCTGCATACCAATACACTGTTTGTAGAGCAGTTTCCTAAAGAATGTTGTCTTTCTTAGCTTGACATGTTATAAAATTCAAAGAATAACTTTACTTTCTCAAGTAGCATGAGATTTTCCTTCATCTAACAACAAATCATACAAAATACCAATCTTAAAAATAAAACAGTACCATTTTTTCCTACAAAACTCACTGCCAATTCTCTCTTATTTATGGTTTTCCTTCAGTGCCTTTATGGTTTTCCTTGAATATATTGTTGCTAAGCTTAAAAAAAAAGGCAACAACAAATAAACTACAAAAAATAGAAAATCTTGTTTCAAAGTGGCATAAATACTTACAACATGCTTACTCTAATGGAAATTTTACTATAAATTAATTGCTGCAACCACAGCGCACTCAAAGAAAACATTCAGCAGAATGCACTTTCTCTAAGCAGCCACAGAAGAGAGCAAGCACCTGTCATTTTTCATATATTTCTCTCTCAATATTCATTCATCATTTTCAGTATTTATCCCATTCACATTGTGCCCTGCTCTGCCCATCTTACATCCAAAACACATCACTCCAGTTCCTGCTGTTTTCTCAGCAATAACTCTTTTCAGACAAAACAAAGCTTAAAGTGTTGTCTTCTGTGTTGCCTTGTTTCAGTTAAACTACAAACCCTTCTGAGCAGACATCCTAAAATCTCGATGTCCACCACAATTAATTAAATAGATTTGAACTATTACCATTGCATTTTTACCAGTCTTCTACTTCTTTATGATCACAGTATTTTTCTTCCTCAAAACTGAAGGGGAAGTGATTGAGTCAGAAACAACAGGAAATAAGTACAGCAAGATGATTACCACTATATACCAAAGTTCACAGCAGTTGACTAAACAGGCACCTCTTTCATTAAGAACAGCTTTAGGTGTGAGCTCTAAACAGGGAACCACCACAGGGTGAGGTACACAATGCAGCAAGTACACCGATGCTCCATACCCTGCTTACAGCTCTTGTAAGCTGGGGTAGAGCAGCAGTTAGTAGCAAAGACAGTTAGGAGTCCAAGGATGGATAAAGCAGCATGCTAAAATTTGTGCATGCAATCAAGAGAGTACATTCTCTGACTGAACAGCCTCACTGATAGGTTATGTTTCTCCGCGTGAACAGCAAATTTAAACAGTTGGTGGGAGCAAAAATCCACAAAATAAGAACATCTAATTCACTACTTATAACAGTTTAAACTTTGCTATAAAGTTTTCCTGCTTCATTCTCAGTCCAAAACATCATATTCCAACTATTTAGTTTTCCAGAAACTCTCCTCTTGTTTCATTCTATTATCAGGTCAGACAAGTCCAACTTACCTTTTCTTGTGAAATATATAGCTAAAATCTGAACTAGATATGGTTTTAACACAGTAAACTTATTTTAAAAATGCAAGTTTGAATTTTATACAGATACCATTGCTCACTGAATCTGCTGCAAATTCTGACAGTTGTCACTTTATTTTAACTGGTAATTGTGGTTTGGGTTCTCTGCAAGTCTAAGAAAACACAAATAAAAGCATATTCAAAAGACTTGGTAGATTCAAATGTATAAATGGGGTGGAATGTACAAAAATTAAAGGTATTGACCTGTTACAGTAAAATTTGAGAATATTTATCCTTCTCTTAAAATAAAAAAATAATTTAAAAAAAATTTAAAAAACACCTCTGGCTTTAATTTCTGAACATAAACTAAGAAGCTAACATAATAGTTTGTAATTGCTCCCCAGACAGGATTTGTGGTCTGCAAAAACAGGAAGAATTCCTCCCCCTGACTTCCCTCCCCCCACACACACTGTAAAACACACCACTTTATAACCTGCAGAATTAAATCAAACACACAAATCACAGGTTTCCCCCAAAAAGAAAAAGGTCAAAATGAAGAGGGAGGGATTTTTTTTCTGCTCTACAGCAGCTTGACACCACAAGCTAACCAACTATAGATCTGGAGTTGTGATTGCATCCCTGTAATAACACAAGTACTACAGATTATGTTTAGGGTATCGTTAATCTCTCACACCCACCAATTTCCTACTGACAGCTGGAGGCCAGCAGCAAAATCGTGGTGCAAAAGTTCACTTAAAATCAGCAGGAACAGATAAGCTCTCAAAATAATGCTGAAATTTATTAAAACACACTGAAGTATTAAGTTTTCAAAAAAGAAAATTACCACTTTATGAGCTCAGTAATACCAGTAGCAGGTCTTTCACACAAAGTTCAGGCATATAACTTCATGTCAAAAACATACAGCTTAAGGACCCATTATAGGAATTTAAAGGAATTTTCTATTTCAAAACTTTGGATTGTTCTGAGCTGGAAGTGGACACTTCACAGGTTGGGGAAATTGAAGTTGCTGAAAACTGGAAATCAGTAATACTTGCTCTAAGCACATTACACATTAAGTAAAATGTTTTCTTTCAAATACTTATATTTTGTTGCTCTTAAAAGGAAAGAAAATACTCCACATTCTATGATTTGAACACAAGCCAAAGAAAGGGTATGAGAAAACTGGAAAGGGAGAGAAGCCAAAAAGAAAATACATCTACAGCAATACATTCCAGTTAAATTAGTATCAATAATTCTTAGAGAGTTTTCAGCTAGTGCAACACAAGATAACATCTTTATTTTTTTTAAATGATTTATACTATTTACAGATTTTCTTTCAACATTCCTTCCCTCTTCCTTCTCTTCCAGCTTCTCTATCGCATCTACAGAGCCAAAGTTAAAACAAAGGCTGACCTAGAGGGGAAAAAACCTCTTAATTAAAGTGTGATTTAACCTCACAAGATTCCATGAAGATAAAAATCAGATTCAAAAAAAGCTTATTAGTTTCATAAAAGGACTGACTAGTAGATAACAGAAGAATAACAAATTAATCAAATCTCAGGAAGATAAATGAAGGATTTCCAGCAATTTTTTAAATTACTAACATTCTTCATGTAGAAAGCCTATCTAGTGTTCAGTAAGGCTCCAAATAACAATTTCTTTGGACTGTTGATAGTAACACAGAATGGTTTTTAATTGTCTCAATCAAAAAGAAAACACTCAGTTCTTTACTGGGCATCTTCTCAGTCAGGATACAGTATGTGCTGCTTGGCCACACTGTCTGGACAGTATGTGTATACAGCACAAAAACAAATACTCTTTTTGCTGTTTCATAGCAAACACAGGACAGAATGGACAGAACTGTTAAGAACAAGGACAAAGAGCAAGAGAGGGAGCAGAAATCTCAGAGTTACAGAGATGTACAACACTCACTAGCTTTGGACATAGTGTAGATATAGATATACTCAGAAAGCAAGAAAAAGATATCATAAAAGGCTCCTGCTCTAGCAGAAAGGTTTTAGTTGTCCTAAGACTAGTGGAACCTCATCTAGTATTTAACCTCTTCTCCTCCACCTCTGCTCTCTGCCATTCACCCACACCCTATTTGCATATCCCAAACTCAGTCCACAGCAGCTCAGTGGGAAGCTGCTTCAGAGGCTTCCCAAGACCACTGAAACAGCTGCCTTTTCCTCCTCAAGTCATATTCTGTGCTGAGTTTGAAATGCTCCATTCCACAATATAAGCTTTTTGATAAGCTACTCAAATCATCACGGTTTTGTTAATGTATTTCACAAAATCACAGAAATGTTCAGGTTGGAAAAGATCCTCAGGATCACCAAATCCAACCAATAACCCTACTCTACAAGGTTTACCCCTAAACCATATCCCCAAGCACCACACCTAAATGACCTTTAAACACATCCATCCTTGGTGACTCAACCACTTTCCTGGGAAGCCCATTCCAATGCCTGACCACTCTTTTCTGTGAAAAAAAAATTCCTTATGTCCAGTCTAAACCTACCCAGCCACAGCTTGAAGTCGTTGCCTTGCCTATTATCTGTGAGAAGAGACCACCGTCAACCTCTGTACAACGTCCTTTCAAGTAGTTGTAGAGAGCTATGAGGTCTCCCTTCAGCCTCCTCTTTTTCAAAATAAACAGTCCCAGCTCCTTCAGTTGCTCTTCATAAGATTTAATCTCCACATTTCAAAAGCCTTAGGCAGTCTATTTTTTTTTCCTAATCAGTCAAGCTAGTAGCTATTGTTTTGTTTTCATGTTTAGAGGTAATTTTCTTCTTAGACTCATAATGTTTTAATGATTAGATCTATGATCCAATTACACTGTTTACAAAACACCTGAAGCAATATTAAAAAAAAAAAAAAAGCTAACATGACAAATCAATCCAACTCAGCAAGACTAATGCAGCTTTTTCTCATGGTGCAAACTTCTAAGTGCTCTTATATTCAGAAACAGCAGATCAGCTTTTCCAAGAGAAGTAGGGTATGGAGGTAGACATACAATGCCATTTGATTTCTTTTCTCTTTAGAACCCAAATGACAGCATATTAAGTCATATTAAAAATAGCTTTTCAATCCAGTTAGGAATTATAAATTAGTAGTACAAAAGATAGATTAATAGTTAAGGGTGTGCCTAGACCCATAAGGGTGTGGAACACAAGGGGTCCAAAGGAACATCCATGTCCAGTGCCAATGTAAACCTTCTCTAGGAAGATAGGCAAGGCATACAAGTTTGACTGAGAGTTACTTCAACACATCCCTATTGACCGAGAAGTCAGTTTCTGTCAGGACATCAGTATTCAGTCATGAACTGTGCCAAATAATACAGTGAGATGTTACTGTGACATTTCACCTGCCAAAGACACAAAGAAGCCATTGCCAAGTCCAGTTATTTTCTAACTTTAAGCTCAAAGATCAAAAATGCTGGTGGTTTGACATTAGAATAGTTTTGCTCATGGTGAAAGAGTAGCAGTCAAAGAAGAGCTTAAAAGGAAAAACTTCATTGATGAAGCTAGGTGGAGCACATAAAAATTCCTTCAAGTAGACAAAACAATGCTGTACTACCAAACAGTCCATACTGTTTAAGCCTTTCACTAAATCTGAAGCAGTCCAGATTTTGATGACATACTGGCTTAAATTCATGAGTTTTGTTTTATTCTTGTCCTTAGTGCTGTGTATCCCATTGTTCCTGCTTTTCAAGACAGACTGTCTTTAGGAGAAAATTTTAACTGCACACATTCATTTTATCAAAAAGTTTCAGTCTGGAGTGGAGGTCATCTGATTACAAGAAGCATTATGCAATCAACAGGATTTACTGCAGGAAATAAAAATGTCATTTTCTGTACTGGGATGTGGAGGAGAGAAGGGCAGGAAGGGGAAGCAAGATGTCTAAGCACAGTACACTTGTAATCTTCACCATAGAACACCCAAGCATGGTTAAATATAGCAAATCATTGCCATTCTTGGTTCCCACCTTCACATTTTTCCCACTGCAGGAACTAACAACAATATTAATTCCTTGAGACCAGTGAGATTACAGGAAAGTCACATCATTTACAGAAGTTTTAGGTGTGGCTCATGCAGAAAGATTTAAGTCCCTCTTATCTATTTTATCTAAAATACAGTATGACAAGACTTGAGGTACATATCATGGAAAAGTTCCCTTAAAGACTTTCAGCAATTGTACCAGAAGTATGATAGGCACAGATGCTACCTCACCAGGTAAATGCCAAATTTTTCATTGCAACATTAGCCCACTCACTGAGGAAGTATCTGAAGTTTATTCTATCCTAGCAAAATATTTATTTTTCTGCCTCTGGGAGCTGCATGTTCCACATAAGCACTTCAGACACAGAAGATGTATTAAGTGTTTGCTTAAGCCAAGTAAGTCCAAATGAGTGTCTCCTGGATGTTAGTGCTAGGCAGAGAGAACAGAGTAATTAATCCACTGTTTGCGTCATTTGAATCCAAGTCAGACTTGCAGAACAGTTCAGTGTTCATCAGCAGCTTGAATTTTAACATTTTATCTTGTAGGCATCTCAACAGGACTGTAAGTTTTCCAGGGTTTCTAGTGATGCTTCTGGAGCGAACAATGAAAAATAATACAAAACTAAGACTACTAAATCACTTTCAATTAGTTTTCAGCCTACGAAGTGAACCTTTAAAAACCAGATTTGCCAAACGTAGAACTTAGAATAACAACAATAAAAAAAAAAACCCAACTATTATCAAGTCTCAGTTACTCATGGAGTAGTTCAGGAAGAACAAGCTACACAGAGTCACCTGACATCTATCAGCGATCATAGCTGGACCTTAGCACTGCCCAGCAAGCAAACTGACAGAGGTAGGCCAGATATTACCAGGTACTGCCCATGATGATTTTATATTATTATTCATGAATTAACCTCACTGGTGTTGGTGTTGTGCCTAAGGTGGTAAATCCTCCCGTAACTCAAGGAATCAGAGACACAGAGCAAATGCAGCCCAAAACAGTCCTGCATGATCCAGCTCAGCCCTGACTGTAACAATAAAAGAAAATACAGCCAGTCTATACAGACCCACCCAGCCATCCGCACCATGTTCTCCAGTGTCTTCCGAATTACCGTTATATATTTTACATGGGATCTTCCAGTATTCTTGCTCTGTCTGCCTGTGTAATCCCAGAAAATGGGATAACATGGTCCTTTGAATCAGGGAACTGGCCACCCTGCGGTCTATCAGTGCTACTAAAGACTGAAACAAAAAAAAGCACTGAATGCCTCCACTTTTACTTCATGCCTATTAGTCATCAGGTTACCATCTTCAGCAAGCATGGGTCACATGTTTTCTTTAGACCGCCTTTTGTTATTGACATACTTAAAAATGCCCTTCCTGTTGTCAGATACACCACTGACCAGTTTCAACTCTAACTGAACTTTCGGCCTTTCGTGTCTGCAGATATGAACCACAGCTCTGCAATATTCCTGTGAAGCCTGGCCTCACTTCCAGAGATCACACGATTTATTTTTCTTCATGAGCTCCACAATGACTTCCCTGCTCAGCCAAGATGGTCTCCTGACCCACTTGCTTGACTTTGGACACACTGGCAGCAACTGCTCCTGTGCTTCAAAAAGGCGGTTCTTAAAAACTGAATTCGTTAATATTGATTTAACTGAACACACCTAAATCAACTTCAGGTACTTCTAGAATCAACAAGCAAAGTTAAAAGCAAAAAGTAGAAATCTCTTTGAAAACACCAATGAAGTGTATTGTTGTCAGGGATGCACCCTACAGAGATCAGCAATCTTCCTAGTGTAAAACACTAGGACATTGTTTGTTTTTTCCAAGCTAGAGATTTTGTGTGTCAGGCAAAACACAGCGCAAGACAGATGATGTCATTTCTTGAAAAGACAAAATTACTGCACATCATTCATTAGAAGTACTTTACCCGTGCACATGGTAAGAGCTCCCAGCTCTTGGGAGTTTCTGTCAAGGCTCAAAGTCAGCAAGAAAGGCTACTTTCCAATGGAAGACACTCAGGAGAGCTGCCTGTCCTGAGCTTCCTACCACTCACAGCATTCCCACAATCACAGCATCACATGGATCAACTCCTGCACTCCCAGGCAACCGTTAACAATCAGTGTTTCTCTTCCCTATGGTAATTATAAAAGCAAACTGAAGGTGTTCCTGCTCACAGCAAAGGCACTGGAACTTGATGACCTTAGGGTAATTCCTTCAAACCAAAACCATTCTGTGATACAACTCTGTAACTGTAGCAGTAGCAGCCCTCAAAGCATGCAGCAAAACATGTTCAAGTATTTACATGCTGTTACTATAAAAACACAGATCTCAAACACTGGCTCACACCAAGGCAGTTGCTGAAGTGCAATGGATTTACACATACTTTGGTTCAGGAACAGGAAACATTCCCCTTAACTTCCACAGCTTGGCTCTGTATTTCACAGTAATGAACACTATAGAGTAAAACACCAAAATAATCTGTTTCCCTGCTAGCTCTCCTTACCAGATTACACTACAAAATATCCATGTGAGTGATCCAACCTTGAGGGCTTTTTTTCACTACAACACAATATGGAAAAGTTCCACCCTGCATGTAGCTTGCTCTCTCAGCCTCTTGCCTATAGCAAGAAAGACTAAAGCTTGCAAAAACTTGGCTGTGTTAAAAGTTTGTTTACCTGTTTTGATCACACATCTCACACACACTCCGATGCCAGTGATTTATAGGTTTCCCAAAAAATATTAGCCTCAGACTGAATAACTGTAAAATGTTTTGAGAAAGGAAATTGTAAGTTCCAGTCTAGGTACACTATGGTACTATACAGAAACACACACCAACAAATTTGTGTTTGAATAGACAAACTTATGAAAATGCTCCATATACTTTTTACCATCACTATGCTGCCATATTGTTCCTTTATGATGTATGCAGACTAACTGCACTTACATCAAGCAAACAACCCTAACAGCAACCAAATGTTTCATTCAGAGAATGAATACAGTTTAAAACTTCAATATTGCTTACACAAATGTTTCTGCCACTTCAAGAAACACACAGTAATACTTGTTTCCAAGAACACTAAATACATGCACATATAGATGTTCTCTATAATGTGCAGTGTTGCACTATATCACCTTTTAAATGCACATACTTTAACTATTTTACTGAGACTCCAGTTTACTGGTTTTTTATGAAAAACACACAAAGTTTTCAACTTAAAACACACTGTCAATAGTCACCCAGAGCAAAATTTTACAACCAAATTAGAAAAGTCCTAAATCTCAACTTTTATAAGACCATCAGTGACACAGTCTTAACTGTAGCAACGAGACAGGCGCCGCTATAATGTTAACAGCCAGTATGTAAACATTACTGTACCCTAAGGGGGAGCAGGGGGCAAGCCCAGAAGGGTCTCTTCAGAACTGCCACAGAACTTGTAGGTGACTGCAGTTAAACTTACTTTGGCTTTGTTATTTACAAAGGGCAAAGGAAGTGTGTATATATAGTACATTAATAAAGCAAGTTAGTTAGCCACAGAGACAATCTCATTAAAACTGTAACTGTGTCTCTTCTTAAAGAGCTAATTATAGTTCTTGAAACTCACTAATACATTATTTTTGAAGAATCCAACAAACTGAAGTTTGCCATTTAGCTGCCAGAAAAAAAAACACAACTTACATGGTTTTTTAAATATCAGAACACTCACAAATCACTTAAGAGAACACCATGCTTTTCCCTGGAAGTAACCACAGAGGTCTGAAATAGTGGCTTCTCAGTGACCTATGGGACTTCTTTGTCTTAGAAATCTGTAACGTACAACTGATCTAATCAGACTTCCAGTAATACATTGGCTTCAGCCAAGCCTCAAATAACATTTCAACAGCTTCATTCACAACAATTTTGAGACGTATATTCAGTTACTTCCTTGCCTTCTAACAATTTCAGTGCTTCTAGAACAAGGTAGTACCATGTCTGTCAGTCCAAGCAACATGCTGCCTCCTCTACTGTATGTTCGATTCTTACTGATAACATTTAACAGATGTTGGAAAAATGACACAAGACTCTGAATGGCAAACAAAAGGCCAAGACACAAAAGGCAAGACACAAAAGCAAAATATTATTTTTTATTTTTCAAAATTTCAAGCAGAATTGCCTCTTATCAAAAGTTTGAAACAATGAATACACAAAGAGTACACTAGTAAAACAACTCCAAAGGTTAACAAATGAATGTAATGATTCCTAAGGAGTCTTAATGAAATTAATGTAAACAAGCAATAGCTTTACTTTTGAGGAGATATTAACAGAGTTTTCAATGTCTTGCACAAAAAAACCTAAATTCTGTGACAAAATAATCATACAGTTTTTTTTGATAGACTACGCAAAAAAAAAAAAAGGTGAAACTGAAATGAAATTATATTCTTTTAAATATACATGCAATTGCACATTAGAACCTTATTTACTGCCATAGTTATTCTGACAATAAATACCTAAAAAATAATTAAAATATTGATGTCACAGCAAAACTCAAAAGGAACTGGAAAAAACAAACATTCTAATCAGCAGTGCAGATTTCTGCAGGAAAAGTGCTTTCCTTATCCACAAGAACATTTCCTTTGCATGTGAAAGTACATAACACACCAGTAACACTGTCACAGGTTGAGTTTTAAACCGCTGATACTATTCAAAACCATCCTGGCTCATGCCAGCTTTGAAAATTAAAGCGGTGGCCGGAGCAAGGTATTATGGTGCTTGAAGTTCAAATTGTAACATGGGAGGCTTCCTGTTCTGGTTGCTGCTTTTGGGTTCCGGGGTTTGCGTGTTGGCTCTCTTCTGCAGAGAGGGCAGTGGGACAGAAACGGATGGCAGGGAGTAGCTCCTTGGCTTGGGATTTTAGCTTGATTGCTTTTGCTTGCTGCTGCTTTCTACCGTGCTTTCTCTGCAAAAAGGCTAAGTGCATTTGTATCATGATTATCTGATTTGCTCAGTAAACACTTATCCCACTCTTCTTGTCTCAAGTTGGAGATTTTTTTGTGTGTTTAGTTTTTTTCTCACTTCCGTGTTAAAGGAAATAGATTAAACCACTGGCTTGCTTTAACCCATTACAAACACCTACAGTACTTTTCGTTTCACTTCTTATTTTTCAGCATCTCTGCCAGTGCTGCAAATATACCTTCCCTTTTCATTGCCTGTGCCATGCAAATATGCAGTATGTATTACACAGATACTACTTCTGTAACTCCTGTAACACATTAGAATATATGCTCCTCCTCAGCATAACATACCTACATGAGCTACCCATCTCTTTTTCTCATTCTTCCATAAGATTAATGAAATATGCAAGGTGGCCACACACATCAACAGCAATACATGGAAGAAAATCTGAATTACAAGCTTGCTGCTCCCAAATTCAGGAGTGACAGGGATGCTGTGCAAGCAAATGCCAGTGAGGTATTTAAAATAGTGTGTCCACTTGGGAAGAGATTAAATGATTAAGTCTGATGTTGCTGCCAGCTGCTAGTAGTAATTTCAAGGGCTAGAGATATATTTATGAACTCAAATTGGGACTTTTTCCCATATCCCTGATTTTTCAATATAATTTCTTATAAGCTACTCAAGAGACAACTGAAAATGTCACTGTGTCTCCATGTCAAATACCAGTTTCCTAAGACAACACAAATCTATTACCATTTGATTTTGTATGTAAGAGAAGCTAAGAAGCACAGATGTGAAATTAGAAAACAGTATTTCACTAAGTCTGTCAAGCAGCAGCATTTCACGCATAATAGGTAGTTGACAACTGGTAACATACCAAACAATGTTAAAAAAAAACAAAACAAAACAAAACATTCTACCTTTTAATGTAATTTAATAATTTTATTTTTGCAGTAACAATGACCACCTATTTTCAGCTGTGTGTTATGGTGCAATACTAATGCTGTCTTTCTACAATTTATCACAGGACCATACAACCATGTACACTGGAAAAAACCAAGTCCAATCATCATCTAACTTCTAACTACCAAGTCTGGTGTTAAACCATGACCCTTAGAACCATATCTATGCAACTTTTAAACATCTCCAAGGGATATGGATTCACCTGCCTCACTAGGGAGACTTTTCCAGTGTCTGAGAATCTTTACAGTGAGAAGTTTCTTCCAATATCTTATCTAAACCTCCCCTGGCTCAACCTGAGGTGATTTCCCTTCATCCTATCACTTGTTACTAGGGAGGAGAGACCAACACCTACATCTCTGCAGCTCCCCTTCAGGGAGTTACGGTGAGCAATGAGGTCTCCTCTCAGCCTACTTTTCTCCAGGCTAAACAACACCAGTTCCCTCAGCTGCTCCTCAGAAGACCTGTTCCCCAGACCCTTCACCACCCTCACTGCCTTGGAGGATACCATATCTCTTGTGACCAGTCACCAACTGGACTTAGCTACATTCAGCACAACTCTTCATGCCATACAAAAACCTTTTAAGTGTTCGGGTTTACAAGCAGTTTCAACTCTTGACTCACAAATACTCTGAAAGATACAACAAACTCTGTCAGCCTGATTGCTTCTCCTTTAATGGTATCTAGATATCACAGAATTCTGACACACAAAGTCCTCACATTGTAACAGGTCTGTAGGAAAAGCCAAGCCAAGGCTATCACTGATCAGAGAGAGAAAATTAATTTACCCTAACCACAAAACAAAACACTGATGCCAACAGCAGTGCTGGAGTCTAAGTAATTAGACAAAGTTCTATCAAAATGTATCTGCCCCCTTAGGAAGTCACTGCAGTAAGATGAAAATGAGTCAGTTAGAAAGGGCATTAAGAAGATAATTAACTTATTTAATAACTTTATTATGATTATTTTCTCTACAGCTAAAGTAATTTAGAAGTACTTCCACCTTTCCAGAACATTACATCCTCAATTTCAAAAACAATGGGTATTGAATTATTTTTAAAGGACAGAACTTTGACAATCTTGTCTAAAACTTTGGTTGGGTTCTGGTTTAGGAATGGGGTCTGACAGTCAGCCAACATGATGCATATGCATTTGCAGTTGTTTTCAAATGACTTCTAAGGAAGTTTTAGATACTCATAGTAACCAAAACCATGTTCACAGCATATCTAGAACTAAACTCCCTCATAATCTTTTAGAGAGTAATCCCTGACATTATTGTCTTCACCTATTCTCTACTTGGAATAAAATTTACTATCTAGATGACTTAAGGCCCTCATTCCATATTCAAGTAATTAAGCATTATAATTTTCACTTTTGATAGAAGCTACTAATACAAACTGGATTTTAAAATATTATGATCTTACAACCCTGGATTTCACCTGCCATCTTTCATGAGCACTATAAACAGCATCTTTCAGCTATCCTTGGATGACTCAGCTTTCTTCATCACTCTTTTGTAACAAATCTTCCATTGATAGCTGAACTTCAACATTTCTCCTTAAATGAGAAGCTTTGATTTCTGTATCATTACATTTCACCCAGCCTGTATTACTTCAGCTCTTCAAGTCTGTATTCTTTAACACAACATCCATTTACTCCTAAATCTTAACTACTGTCACATTAACTTAAGTCATCAGCAACTTTAGTTAGGATGCTCCTGCTCATTAGGAAATCCAAAGCAAACCACAAACAAGAAACTGAAGTTTTCCAGATTTAAATCTATGGTTGCAAAAGACACTACTGCAGATGACCTACATTTCCAGCATTCTGAAACAAAACCACTGAGTTGTCAGATGTCAACCACCAAATGACCAAAACAAGAAATACTATTATATAAAATTGAAAATCCATAAACACAAGCCATACCTGCTTTTCCTTTCGATGAGAATAGCCATATAAGAGGCAGGTAATGCAGCACCAAAGCCAGGGGACCAAAAGTAGAATTTTCCAAGTATCTTCCTGAAAATGTAATTTATACACATATTACACCTAAAGCAACTGAAACATTCATGTATATTTTATCTTAAAATTATACATGCTTTATTAATGTTGTCTCTCTACATTAATCAATACTTACAAATAAATACTAATCATTCTACTTTCACAGTTGGATAGTTCCCTCTGAGTTGCCTCATAAACATTAAACTCCTGAAATATCTCATTAATGTATTCATTTCATTTAAAGAATTACTTTGCTTCAAAAAAAGCAGTGCTTTTCAGAGAAGTTTCTGAGAACTTGCAGACACCAATTACAGAAATCTCTTCTCAAAGAACTTACACTTGCTTCTCTCTCTGCTACTTGGCCAAATACATCTTCAGAAGGATGTGCTTTGTAGAATGTAAGGACATAATCAAGTCAGCCAGAAATTAAATCAAATTATTATAATATATACTACATTCCAAGATAGTAATCTCATGATATAACAGTACACCCCTCACAGTAAGCCAAGGAATCAACACAACTGGAAGCCACAGTGACATCCCAGTTCCATTAAGGTGGGAAAATTCCCACGTTTTACAAGATCTGGATTTGACTCAAAGAATCCATACATTTTCAAGTATCAAAATTCCTCCAACAACAAGAGTTTAAAAAAAATAGTTACACGAATGAGAACGTGTAAGAAAATATTTCTATACGTTGGTTTCTGTTAAAGGAGGGAAAACAAAATGTACATCAGACAGCATTATCCACCACATTTGGTATCTTCAGGGTATCTACACCTTCAAACTAATTCAGACTGATCACAGAACCAACTGGAACTTGGTAGCATGATAATAAACATACTTCAGTTACACCAAGGCTTATCGGATGACAAGTACCATCAGCTCAGGGAAACTGTTAACAATGAACTCCACCTTTTCAAAAAAACACAATGAATAAAACACAACAAACAAAAAGGTAAACGCACACACAAGGTAGAAAGCGAATTTTCTTAAACAAAAGAGAGAACAAAATCATCAATACCACCTGATTAGCCCACTTCCACTCTTGCTATAAAAGGCATGATCAGCCTAATTTCATACTTCTCCTGCAGAAATAACATAACCAGTAAGCAATGCCAGCTTATGCTCAGAAGTGAAAAGAAAACCAGTGTATCAGCAGCAAGTGATGTAATGGCAATTACACACACTGTTCATTCCCACGGCTGCAAAAGGATAATTTCTCAGGATGACAATGCCAAATTCTGCAGGAGTTAAAGTTCATTATTAGGACTGTCTTGGAAAGCAATTACTGTATGAAGTTTCAGAGAAGCCATTTTAAATAAGTATGAACGCATCTTACCAGACACACCTGTTAAATAACAGAACAAATGTCTTTTCTGTGGGAAAGAAACAGGAATTTGTTCTTTTGGCATGGTTCAGAATCCCACTACAGATGCCTACGTGTTTGGTTCAATAAGATTTTGGAAATGACAGTAACTAACATCTTTTACATAATAAAACCTAGTGGAAATTAAAATGTCCAATCAGTAAGTGAAACATTTAAACTTCTAGGAAAGTAAATGAAAACAAGCTGCAGTTATTGTTTGTATGGTTATTTTCCCATGGTCTATGGTTAGAAACTGGAATGAGAAATATGAGTTCTTTCAGGTTATGCATTTAATTCCTCAGCATCCAAAACTCAAGAGGCTGAATCTAATTAAGCAAGCTAATATAAAGCTGTACATGGACAAACTTTATTATTCTAATTGCTAGACTAAGAAAACCACGCTTTCATGACGTTCTGTGTTTAAAAGACCTGAAAACCTAAAAACCACACCTTTCATTTAACAGAGTCAGCACTGGAGTTTAGCACTTCCGTCTGAAGCTCAGACAGTTTACCACATCTCGCCAGAAAAAAGATGAAAACTTGCAGCTGGCCTGTCATGTAGCTGTAAGGGATCATCAACCTCAGCTTTGACAACAAAGCAGTCTGTATATAGTCCCTTTTTTTTTTTTTAAGAGGAAAACAATTATCTTGGAAATTCCTTCTAGAATAAGAACATCTATCCACAGCCTAAGTCACTGCTGATACTGGATTTGCATGTTTTTGAAATCTTGCCCACCTACAAAATGCTGAGAATATTAAACAATGCCTGAAATCATTTTAATTGCACTTTCTTGCCTAATTTTTTACATTCCTGAAATTATTTGCAGCACTTCAACTGCAGTAGTTTTCCCTTGCCAAAAGGAAACTAATACTATGAGACCATCAAAATTAGAACAAGCCAGACTTATCACTGATTATTTTGAAAATGTTCTTCAGATTCTATGCTCTGTGCCTGGCAAGATCATGGAGCAGATCCTCCTCAAGGCTCTGCTAAGGCAGATGGAAAACAAAGCAGAGGTGTCTGATGGTAACCAGCATGGCTTCACCAAGGGCAAATCATGCCTGACTAATTTGGTGGCTTTCTATGATAAAGTCACAGCAGCAGTGGACAAGGGAAGGGCAACTGATGTCATCTACCTGGACCTGAGTAAGGCTTTTGACTCTGTCCCACATGACACCCTGGTCACCAAACTGAAAAAACACAGACATGATGGGTGGACAACTCACTGGATAAGGAATTAGCTAGATGGTCACACACAGAGAGTGGTGATCAAGGGCACAATGTCCACCTGGAAACCAGTGACAAGTGGCATCCCTCAGGGGTCAGTGCTGGGACCAGTGCTGTTTAACATCTTTGTCAGTGACATGGACAGAGGAATCGAGTGCACCCTCAGCAGGTTTGCAGATGACACCAAGCTGTGTGGCACAGTCGACTTGCTAGAGGGCAGGGATGGCATCCAGAGGGACCTGGACAGGCTGAAGAGGTGGGCCCAGGCCAACCTCATGAAATTTAATAAGGCCAAGTGTAAGGTCCTGCACCTGGGTCGGCAAAATCCCAAGCACAAATCCAGGCTGGGTGGCAAGGGGCTGGAGAGCAGCTCTGAGGAAAAAGACCTCGGGGTCTGGGTTGACGAAAAGCTCAACATGAGTCCAGACAGCCAACCGTGTCCTGGGCTGCATTAAGAGAAGCGTGACCAGCAGGGCAAGAGAGGGAATTCTCTCCCCCTTTACTCTGCTCTCATCAGACCCTACCTGGAGTACTGTGTGCAGTTCTGGAGCCCCTAGCACAGGAAGGACATGGAACTGTTGGAGTGAGTCCAGAAGAGGGGCACGAGGATGGTCAGAGGGCTGGAGCAGCTCTGCTATGAGGACAAGGTGAAAGAGTTGGGGCTCTGCAGCCTGGAGAAGAGAAGGCTTCAAGAACACCTTATAGTAGCCTTCCAGTATCTGAAGGGGGTCTACAGGAAGGCTGGGGAGGGACTATTCACAAAGCCTTGTAATGACAGAATGAGGGGGAATGGGTTTAAACTGGCAGAGAGGAGATTTGAATGGGATGTTAGGAGGAAGTTCTTCACAGTGAGGGTGGCAAGACACTGGAACAGGTTGCCCAGGGAGGTTGTGGCTCCTCCCTCCCTGCAGGTGTTCAAGGCCAGGCTGGATGAGGTCTTGAGTGACCTGATCTAATGGGAGGTGTCCCTGCCTATGGCGAGGGATTGGAATGGGATGATCATTGAGTTCTCTTCCAACCTAAACCATTCTATGATTCTAAGTTCTGGTACTAAATAGTACCGCATCAGTGAACTGAATGGCTCAGCTTAAGGTATTATTCACACCATTCATTTCATCCTTATCATAGAATGGTTTAGGTTGGAAGAGACCTTAAAGATCATCCTGTTCCAACCCCCCGCCATAGGCAGGGACACCTCCCACTAGAAAAGGTCACTCAAGACCTCATCCAGCCTGGCCTTGAACACATCCAGGGAGGGAGCAGACACAACCTCCCTGGGCAACCTGTTCCAGTGCCTCACCACCCTCACTGTGAAGAATTTCTTCCTAACATCCTGTTCAAATCTCCCCTCTGCCAATTTGAACCCATTGCCCCTCGTCCTGTCATTACAAGACCTTGTGAATAGTCTCTCCCCAGCCTTCCTGTAGGCCCCCTTCAGATACTGGAAGGTTACTATAAGGTCTCCTCAAAGCCTTCTCTTCTCCAGGCTTGAAAGCCCCTTATGTCAGGACAGAAAAATCTACTGCTGAATTTTCAGGGGTCTATACTCTTCTTTCCTGTTGTCAATAATACAATCATCTATAGAATATTAACTCTGCAAGCTACTTATAAAATAAGAGAACCTTAACAGGAAAAGACTGTTGGACACAAAAAAACCCTTGGCCCACGATAAGAAAATCTTTCCCCTTGAGAGATGACACAGCCTGATTAAAAAAAAAAAAAAAAAACAACAAAAATCAGGAAATTGTGGACACTTTCTTTTGATATTCATAGAATCATAGAATGTCAGGGGCTGGAAGGGACCTCTAAAGATCATCTGGTCCAGCCCAATCCCCCAGTCAGAGCAGGGTCATCTAGAGCAGATCACACTGGAACACATCCAGATAGTTCTTGAGTATCTCCAGAGAGGGAGACTCCACAATCTCCCAGGGTAGCTGGTTCCAGTGCTCGGTCACCCTCACTATTAAAAAATTCTTCCTCAGGTTCACATGGAACCACTTATGCCTTAACTTCCACCCACTGGCCCTTATTCTGTCACTGGGCATCAATAAGAATAGGCTGGCTCCATCCTGACATTTTAATTGTTACTGAGTGATAAAGATATATTTTCAGGACACACAGTGGCTGAAGATTCACTGGGACTTTGGTAAAGGTAAAATCATATGAAATAGTCACTTTTTCCAGGACATTCTATCTGCCTGCCAACACATTTCCTCCTTGGTGCTACCAAAAAAAACCCAAAACAGACAGCTCCTCTCAAATTGGGAACTGTGCAGGTAAATGAGTTAACACACTCAGTACAAAGCCTTTAATCAGTTGTTTTGGTCTAGAACTCCATCACAGTAAGATTAATAAACCACATGTGGTTTGCTGGACAGTTTTTGCCTCTGAGTTACTGCTGCTCCCACCTATAACATTCCTTCCAACCAAAAAAACTACAAGAACTGCAGCACACATCCTGTCATGCAAATCTATCACATCCAATCTCTCACCTTTATCTAGAATCTGGTTGAGAGCAACTAGGTGTCCAGCCTCAATCTCTTTGCATGGTTGCAAATCAAGGAGAGAAATACTCAGGGCATAGTTATGCAGAACACCAAGTACTGATATTTCTTTGTCAGATTAAAATAAACAGAAATTGCGTTCTGGGCTGGAAAATTATATACAATTACTTTTGCTCTCAGGGGCTACTGAAAGGAGTACAGTTTAACAGAGAAATCGTACAAGTTCAAACAAAACATTTAAAAAGCACAAATATATAAAACCCCCACAGAAATTGGTTAAAAAAAATTAGGATAAAGTCTCACATTTCCATCCTCCATCACCCACCCAAGAGCAGATGAGAGAAGCACATTTATACATCTCAAGCTCCAAGACAATGTTGATATTAAGTGCATTCCAAGTGAAGGACTTGCCAACATTATGATCTTAGGAGAAGCTCTTAAAAAAAAAGGCATATTGTACTTAACTTGTAAAGCTGTCACGTATTTATACAGCTTTCTGGTTTGTTCTCCTTTTCTTGCCAAATAACACTTACTTGGCTCCTTGACCATACTCAAGGACTGAACTGATTTATTCAAAGAACCTGTCTATGACAACTCTCAAACACCTTCCTGATTAGTAGTAACTACTTTAAAGCCCACCCCTGTGTAAGGACAAAACTGCCTCTTTTCCTCACAGCACATTACTTTGCACTTTTTTTCTATCAAATTTCCTAAGTGATCTTAATCAACAGGTATTTCTGAAATGGATGAGAGATAGTTTTACATTTCTGTAACTTCACACTGCTCCTCATTTCTTTTCCAGATTCATTAGGTATATCCAAAACAAAGGACACTGCAGGAAACATCTTCCTATCAAAACACTGATTTTTTTTTTTGTCCTTTGGTTTGTTTCACAGATATTAACTACCTGCTACTTACTAAGTACTGGAAGACACAGGATCTTTCTTCTTGAAGAGTCCTAGGAAGCAATCTTGACAAAGTTTTCTTTAAATTTCAGGAATTCATGTAGAATGCACCAATCAGATCATTATCAGATATATTTATCCTTCAAAGGACAATAGTAAATTTGGAAAGCATGACTGTGTTGGTTCTGTGCCTAGGGATTTTGGTAGTGGAGGAAGGGACTAGTGGCTTCTCTAAAAAGCATCCCTGGCTCCAAGTCAAACACACTTCTGGCACAACTTGAGCCAATCGGTGCCTCCAGAGTAACACATTTAAGAGGAGAAAATGTGTTGGGCAGGTTCTTTTGTGTTGGGATTCCTCTGGAGAGTGGGACGTGGTAGAGACAACCATATCCACACAGAGGTCAGCAAGACAGGATGGGGAGAGGCACACTGGAACAGCCATTCCCCTTCAGTCCATGAGAAGACAGCAGGCTGAATCCCTGCAGCCCTTAAAGATCTATGATGGGGCAAGAATCCTGTCTGCAGCCTATAGATGACACCATGCTGGAGTGAAGGACTGATCCCAAAGAGGTCTCACTCAGAGGGAGGCCAACACGGGGGCAATCCATTGTTGGGAGGATTGAAGCTCATGGAAGAGAGATGGAAAAGTTCATGAAGGATTCTGTCATGCGAGGGATGCCATGTTGCAGCAGGGAAGGACTGTGAAGTGTTTGCCGAAACTCTGAAGAGGAAGGAGCAGCAGAAACAACATGAAATAAGACTGACCACAACCCCATTCCCTGCACCACTGCACTGCTAGCAAGGAGGAGGTAGCAGAGCTGGGTCTAGGAAGAAGGAAGGGGTAGGGAGAAGTTATATTTAATATTCAGTTGTATTTATCATTGTCCTGCTCTGATTCAGTTGGTGGATTGGTGGCGGTTTTCTTTAAATTAAACAGGTTTTGTTTCTTCAAGTCTGTCTTTTGCCCATGACCATAACCATGGTGAGTGAGCCCTTCTCATCCTTTGTCTCAAACTTTGAGCCTTATGTTGTGTCCTCTCCATCCCACCAGAGGATGGCAGGAGTGAGCGGCTAGGTGGTGATTTGTTGCCAGCTGGGTGGGTTCAAACCATGACAGTGACTTTTCAGAAAACAATGGATAACATGTTTACATAAATATCACTTAGTAGCTCTTACATATCCTATTCATTAAAATACTGAAGCTTTGAATTTTATTCTGGTCAGAAAATCTGCAAAATACTCGTTATAACAGTGCATTCGTTTACTTTAGTGGGCACAATGCATAAGGCTGCCTAAACACTTCCTTCTCTTGCTTGTACCAGTGACTTCTGTCCACCAGCTCCAATTAGTGCCCTAGCCAACAGTATGACATTTTTTATTGGCAAGTCCTGCAGCTGTAGGTGGTGGGCTGTCTGCTGAGACCCTACCAACTCTGCTGCAGGTGACAACTCTTTATGGGCATCTCTTTGTAAAAGAAAAAGCATGCACATCTCCAAAATGTTGGTTGGTTACTCTGCTGCACAGCTATAGCAATAGTAGGGCAAGCACTCACATGTATCCATTGTCGCACTACATTGTCAACCCAAAGAATGCTTCAGTGGGGCTTAGAGTGCATGGACTACATACCATTTTTGGCTACCCACTTTGCACCTGGACATACAGCTCCAGAGGTCAAAACAGCTTTAGATAGCTATGCTCCACACAGCTGAAAGCAATATCATACCAGCTGGCTTCAGAGTAAGACACTAATCTCTTACCAGTCTCATTTATTAGCACTGCCATAGTCATAGATAGCTACATGGCTAATAATCTCTGGTAGATAAACTGCTGAAAACAGTCTACTTAAAACCACCTTTATTTAGAGAACAATATCTAACTATAGCACTGAAATAAGGTACTGCAAGTACATGGCAAAATAAGGAAGACTACTGTATAGCTCAGAGAAGCAATAATACATCAACATACAACAGATTCCTATTCTTCATACCACATTACTTAAAGATTCATTTTGAATTCTGCAAAAGATTTACTTAAGAAGCATTCCATGGCTCAGCCAACTCCTCTTCATAGACTTCTCCCTCAACTTTGAAGTAAAGTTTAGAGAACTCTAAACAGATCCAAAAGTAGGTCATAATGGATTAATGCATTTTGTTAGAGGGGATGTTGAGTGCACTGTCAGAAAAGTTCGAAAACTTCATACCTATATTGATTTACATGTCTACATATAACATCTCTATCAGTAAATGCATTTAGATCTACAACATGATCATATTTATAAACATGAATGTTTAATTTTAACTATCCTGAGAGCTGATTGAAATACACACTAAAAACAGCTCAGAATACAAAAGTGGCATTTATACTTATTTTCCAGAGCAAATTATAGATCCATTTTTCTGGGTTTTTCATGATCCCAGCACAGCTGCTGGCATTTGAAAACTCCAGAAGCTGTGCTAGGATCTCTTTCATTTATGACACAAAGAAAGAAAGTACAAACTTGGATGACTGGATAAAAATTAAGATAATTAAGTCATCACATCAGGAAAACAGAAACCAAAATTACATCAGTTCCTCCTAGAAAATAAGTATTAGGCCTTCTCAGTTCCCCTTTAGATTTTCCTGCAACAACATTATTTTGATTCAGTATATCAGAGAAAAGGAAGCAAAGTGACTTGCTTACTGACTTTAAAACATACAAAATCATGAAGGAAAAAAAGAAAAGAAACAAACCCCAAAGGTTTATATTCAAGTGATAAGACCAGAAATCAAGAAGATGGCATACTTGTTTTTTTTTAGTCTAACCCATTGCAAACAAGCCTATTATTATAAAAAGACAAATTATTGCATACATTTAAAAGATGCATAAAAACAGCTTTCCCATTACATTTCACTTTCAGGACAGTATACCAACCTTAGAATGCAAAAGCAAGCAATATACAAGGTCCCATTTGCTGTCAGAAAGGAAGTTGATTGCAAGATCTCAGGTAGCATTTTGTACAAATAATAGTCAAGTTTTCGTTTCCTGAGAATAGCTGCAATCTGAAGGAGGAGGAAAGAAAAAAAAGGAGGGGGGGGGACAAACTTTAATTCAGTTAGGATCTTTTTTTTCACATTGTAAAGAAAAGTTTTTAAAAGGAAAACAAGATATGCCCATTTAAATAGTAAATCAAAGCCTCTTAAATTTGATGGGTTTATGAACAATACTACAAATATTTTCTTTGAACTTGTTCCAGCTGTTACAATTTTTATACCAGGAAATACATCAAGCAATCCTAAATGGGAAGTATAGGAGGAATTTTATTACCTTGTTACTGTTGGCCATAGTAGTCAGAAATGTGGTCTGCTAGATACCAGAACTTTCAAGTGTGATAAATTTACACTGTTTTGTCTTCCACACAATTGAACCATTCCATAATTCAGGTCAGAACATCACTAGAGTAATTCAAATACAGGGCTTAGACTGTGTCTATGAAGAGATGAGACTATGTATTTCTAAAGCTTTTTATATTCCAATTAACCAACTACAAGTCTTACCAAAAAATGTCAACTATCTGCTGGAAGAACAACATGTTCCTGACAAATTATGGAAATGGTACGTTAGCTTTAAAAAATGCCTATTGCAGAAATCAGGCTGGCTCTAAAATATGTATGTTCTTTCTGCTCAGTTTAATGTATGTCCCACATTTTATAAAAAAATAAATGACTCAAACACTGAAGGTCCTCAAACTTCATTGCCCAAAAGAATTATGTGGGCAGAATGGGAAGGTGCAGAGAACCAGGCACTTCTCAGAGGTAAGACAAGAGGCAACAGGAAAGTCCAAATATGAGAAACTCAGATTGGACCCAAGGAAGAAACCATTTTGATGGAGAGTGGCTGTACATTAGAGTAGGTTGCCCAAAAGCAAGTGTGGACTCTTCGTCACTGGAGATTCTCAAAACTCAACAGCGAAAGGTCCCAGGCGATCTCATCCAACTGGCCCTGCTTTCAGCAGGGGGCTGGGACCTCCTTAGGTCCCTCCAATCTCTTGCTCTTATGATCCCATGAAACAGATTTTATTATTTTTTCCTTTTACATAGTGTTCTCATCTAATCTCCCAGGAAGTCTCAGAACTGGCAGGAGTTTTTCAGTCAATGCCTAAAACTAGTTAAGTTCCATATAGCATGACCTTCACACTGTTGGTGCTGATGAGAATAACAGAAGACACTCTGTCAAACTGATGTTGGCAACACTTCTAAAAGTCTCCATTTCTCAATTCAAAAACATGGGAGAAGGAGCTGCTCTTCTGAAACACTGCTCACTCCTAACAAATAGCAAATGGATGTTTTAGATTCAGAGACAGACTGAGGATTCTGCTAAAACAAACCACAGGAAAGTTCTGCCAATTTTTTTTT
The DNA here is from genome assembly GCA_013396835.1 of Psilopogon haemacephalus. Classification (NCBI taxonomy): domain Eukaryota; kingdom Metazoa; phylum Chordata; class Aves; order Piciformes; family Megalaimidae; genus Psilopogon; species Psilopogon haemacephalus. Next base: position 112,557 of record VWZI01011987.1, read on the forward strand.
TCCCCCAAAATGAAGATTCAACTAAGGATTAAGGAGAAATACATACAGAGCAGACTTCTGCGAACAGATTTACTCATTACTTAAGTGTCAAGAATGCTTAAACCACAACAGATTAGGCAATAATGCAATCCAGATAATCTTTCTGTGGAAGGAAAGTCTTACCACAGTCTAAACACCAGATCACTAGCTGCTACCTCCTGAGCTATTTCTACCCTATTGTACAAAGGTCAGGAATACCTGAAACAACATAATGTAGGAATTTTGTTTTATGAACGCACATCTTACACATGAAGGGTGAAACTTTGCTTCCTCAGACAAAAGTATCAGAAATGCAACTGAAACAGTAAGACAGTCCAGCATGTGTGCAACAACAGTGGAGCACTGCTGTGTGAGATAATGCTACAAACGTTTGCTGCTATACGCAACACTGACACAATGCTGCCTCCTCTAAATCCCATGCTGCATGTGCTGCTCCGCCTCACCTCCTAACACAGAGGTTTAGCCATAAATCAGAGAACAGGAGTAACATGCTCCTTGCACTACTCTAAAGCCATGATTTCATGGGAAAGAAAAGCACAGTCCACATCCAATGATGTCTCTGTTTCTGAAGTCACAGTGTTTCTCCTCTCTGTACCTCTCTCTGAGAAAGAAAAGACTCCCCAGAAAAATGCCTGGAATCAGGGAAAGCAGATCCTACAGAACGTTAGTGGATTATAACCCAGGTTTCACTCATCATGGTTAACTTCTTGGCATAACATAGCAATGCAGCCTTACCTATGTGAGGCTGAAGAACACTCCAGCTTCTCTAAGTGGCTTAGGAATACATTAGATCTGCTGCAAGTTCCTCCCTTGGCTTTCCATAAAACACCCAGTCGCTCTTAAAATCTCTTACTTTCAAGGCATCCAACAACCTGGCCTTAGGATATTAGAAGCACTACACAACTCACTAGGACAAAGACTGTTATTAGCCACTCCACCCTTCAAAGGAACGTACATTTATCCAAGACAACCCTTCCCCAAAGAGCATCAAATTTCCTTTTAGAAACAAAAAATAAAATCAGTAAGACTGCGGAATAAAGTTTCACAGATATTAAGAGCTATCTGTGACTACACCATTTTCCATTCCAGTACAAGACTTTCACTTCTCATTTACACATATACTGTGTATCAGCCATTAAAAAAATGGCAAACTGTAAGATCAGAATCTTACCCTGTACATGCATCTCTCTACAGAAGAGACTACAAATGGAATAAAAGATTTTATGTATCCAATGTCAATAATGCACCCAATATACCATAAAAACTTTACTACAAAAAACAGTATGTTTGTCACAGACATTTAAAGTAACAGGTAATGGTACTTCTCAAGCAGATTTACTCTCTGTAGATAAAAATATCCAAGTTTGATGTATTTACCTAACAGTAAAGATGTACACATTCATCAAGAAAAATTCCAACCCTATCAAGAATTAAGCATTTTAGTCAGTGTAGAGTAAACCAGTTCTGTAAAAACTGTTTGGAATACATGATACTTGGAGTCCCTTCCAACCTGCCATTCTGTGATGCTGATACTTGAAAAGCGCTAAAGGAAGCCCTCATTTCAAAAACAACCTTTCCTCTCATCACAAAGTTTTCTTACACTGTGATGTTTTATTCACTAAAAAGAAACTTTAAGCAGCAGCAGAGTCTGCAGATGCAGTCTTTATTTGGCCTTTGTAAGCATTAAACAGATACTTCAGTGCTCATTATCCACAATCAACACCAAGCAGCTGAGCTTGGTTTGCCTGTAAGGGCTTTTGCAGTCCTTTCTGCTATTTTAACTTTCTTCTCACAAAAGCAGCAGAGCTCAAGCCAGTATAGCTATAGAAATATGATGCTAACCTTGCTAACATTTTTATATTCTCATTTCTAATACACTCAACCTAATAAATCCTGTCATTCCCAGTCTCCCTTAAGAAACACTTTTCTAGATGCCCAAACATTCATCAACTATGAGCAAAACAGAATTTAAAACAAATAATGCATTGCCAAAGTTTTCAGAACTTCCCAACTTCTTTCTATTCACATACAAAAGTTCCCTTTAGTCCAACAGTCTGATAAAAAAAAAAAACAAACCTATCAATGCCAGTTTGAGGAAAACCAAAGGATCAAGGTGGTAAAAAAGGAGAAAGCAAAAGGAATTCTATGTATTTCATAATTAAAACCATAAGCAGTAGAACTAAGATAAAAAAGGTAATGTTTCAGAAAAAAATTACAAGAACAGATTTAATTCTGAAAATATTCAGGTATCTTTAAATATTAAGAAATAAGTAGTCAGAATATTTTCAAGCATTCAAATACCTTAACACGGGCATTAAAGGACATTTCAATATTTTAAATGCCTAGTTGTACTTCTTCAGTGATTTGCAAACCCATAACACAAAATTTCAATCCTCTCCTACATACAACCTAGAAGAGACCATTAGACAACAGTCTGTGTATTAAAATAAGGGTAAGCTATAGTTGCACCTGGATGAAATTTAGGTAGATCACAACACTGCAGTCCTCAGACCAAAATTTTGCATGCTATAGTCAGACAAGACAAATAAATTACTCTTTAATTACACCTCCAAGTGAGAAATTGATTTGAAGAAATATACCCTGATTGTCCTTGTGTGACATCTGTGCCTCATGCACACACAGGAGTAAGGGAAGGAATTCAATGCCTGCCAACCTGCCTTCCAGGGAAAAGCCAACCTGCCTTCTGGCCCCAAACATGATTACTTTGGTAGTAAGAATGTGGTCAGGCAAAGCCTCTTGAATAAGGTAAGTAAAGCACAGAGGAAAGATGATTCCCTTCCCACATGTAAAGATGGATTCAACATAGCCAAGGATCCCATTATCACCTGTAGGGAAACTGAAAACAAAAAGACTGACTTGCTCAAAAAAAACAAACAAAAAAAAATCAACCAACACTTCTTCACTCACTTCTGCACAGAACTGTTTAAAATCTGAAACCCAAAATTCAATTATGTTTTAAATGCAGACCTGACAGTGTTGGAAGGCTTTTGAAGGCCATCCCACACCATCATTACTTAAAAACAAAGGGAACAAACAGCCAGATTAATGAATGACAGACAACAGAGCAAAAGAAGTGACCACAAACCTGTCCTCCAACATCCTTGAATATACAAGCACCAGAAAAATTCCCTAAAGAGCTGATCATCTTTTATGCACCTGGCCCAGACTGGAAAATTTGTTTCCCTGTTTATCAATCCAGTGTAAACTGACCATAGATGTACTATTCAATGGTAATTGCCCCTTTTCCCCTACAGCTTAAAACAAGTTCTGATTTAACTCTCATTAAAACACTTTGGCCATTACCATCTTAGACGTCATCTACCTTGACTTCAGCAAGGCTTTTGATACTGTCTCACACAACATCCTCATAGATAAGTGTTGTGGTGGAACCTGACAAGGTCACAAATAGGCCTCTACATGTGCTGGCTTGCCCAGACATGTTTTTCCGCTCTCCTTCCTTCTGTCTAGGGAGAAGCAACCGCAGGAAAAAAGACAAAAGACCTGGAGCCATGGAGTCTGAGCAC
>VWZI01011988.1:840-40259 GCA_013396835.1 Psilopogon haemacephalus
CACCAAAAAACCCCAAAAACCCAAAGCCAAACCCCTGTAACTGTTAACATGTTTACTAATAGGGTTGAAAGCTGGGATGGCAAAAAGATTTTCACAGAGCCTTGCATATTTAGAATTTTTAAGTCGGGTTTTGTTGTTTTTTTTTTTTTTATGTAGAGGATTTGTAGCACATATGGGGAAATATCTATTTCTCTGCAGAACAGATATAAACCTACCTATCATTACAAAAGGAATGCTCCAATAGTTGCGCATTCAAAATTTGTTGCTGTTTAAGTTGGTGATATAACGTTAGTGCCTGTGTCTGTCAAAAGTTCTGGGACACCACAAATCAGCATGCAAAAAGAACACTAAAGCACTAAAGAAAGTAATGCAAGAAAAATATTATCTGCAGCCACCCAGCACAGAAATCATCTGATATCATTCATTGTCACCTTCTTTGGTCCAGAAATACCCTTGTAGCTCTGTTTCTGCTTCTGTAGTTACCTAGATGCCCAATTTCTCGTCTCCATAATGAGACCAGGGAGGCTGGTAAAGCTGTACCTGACCACCTGCACAGTGCCTGACAATTCAAGAACACAGTGAAGAAGGGAAAGTCGCTGAACCTCCAGCACTGTTTCTACTTGCTTCTTTTTTTCTGTTTCAAACTCCTGCCAGTATTCTCTTTCTGTTCCCAGAACCATTAATATATTTTGACATAGAATGTACATTAGAATAAAACCAACTATTTTTTTCCATTTTCTGAGCCCAAGACCTAGATCTCAGTGGTCAAATCTTTTGTAGAAGCAAAACGTGAATTTTTCACTTTTTCAGTTAAGGAAGGGATTGAACCCTAGACTGCTGCATCCTAAATAAGTGCTTTCATCAAGAGGCTATTGTAAAGGGTAGAAGGCATTACTTCCTATTGCTTTAATATCAGTGGCTTAGAAAAGAGACCACTGGCTGTTTCAAATAATATTTTATAAGCGTCTGTGCTCAAAGTTTCTACCTCTTACACAGAAGATCCTCTCCCACTCCCTGAGTCACATATTCACATGCTGAAGAAAAGTGTGATTTCAGTCCTATACTGCCCTAGAGCATTACTCAGGAAGTGTAGGAAATTCCCTATCTACTTATGTGTTGTGGAGCTGCTACTGGGAATCTTATGAGTCCTCAAGGTTGAATTCTAGATTGTCAGCTCAGAGTAGTGAGAAGCCACCTAAAAGCCAGTGCTAGGCTGGTATGAGGGAACAGGTAAGCCCTTTACAATAACTTTTCTGGGAAAACTGTGGGCAACTGGATCTGACTAGAATCATAGAATCATGGAATGCGCTGGGCTGGAAAGGACCTCCAAAGGTCATCTACTCCAACCCCCTCTTCAGTAAGCAGGGGCATCCAGGTTGCCCAGAGCCCTGCTGAGACTCACTTTGAATATCTCCAGGAATGGGGCCCCAACCACCTCCCAGGGCAACCTCTTCCAGTGTTCCACTACCCTCATGGTAAAGAACTTGTTCTTAACATCCAATCTAAATCTACTACTCTCTAGTTTGAAGTTTCTGTCCCTTGTCCTTTCACTACAGGCCTTTATAAACACACTACCTCCATCCTTCTTGTAGGCCTCCTTCAGGTACTGGAAGGCCACTATTAGATTTTCCTGGAGTCTCCTCTTCTCTAATCTGAACAAGCCCAGGTCCCTCAGGTTGTCTTTGTAGCAGAGGTGCTCCAACTCTCTGCCCATTTTTGTGGCACTCCTCTGGACACACTCAATCAGGGGAGGGCTCCAGACCTGGAGAGATCTCCCAAGAGCAGAGTGAAGTGGCAGAATCACCTCTCTGGATCTGCTGGCAATGCTTCCTTTGAGACAGCCCAGGATGTGATCAGCCTTCTGGGCTGCAAGCACACACTGTCTGCTCATGTCCAGCTTCTTGTCCATCAGCCCCCCCCCCAAGTCCTTTTTCACAGGCCTGCTTTCTATCACCTCATCTCCCAGTCTGTATTGATAGTGAGGATTGTTGTGGCCCAGGTGTAGAACCCTGCCCTTGCTCTTGTTTAGCCTCATGAGGTTCACCTCGGCCCAACTCTCTGGCTTGTTCAGCTCCTTCTGGATGACATCCTGTCCCTCTGGTGTATTGACTAGGCAAAGAGTGACTCAGGCAGTAAGGAGCATCGAGAACTGAAGCTCTGCAGAACTGCTGCAGAGCCTTGGAAGAAGATCCTGGCAAGAACTAAAACATCCCTGCGAACAGTTCAACATAATTACATGAAAGAAAACCACAAAAAGTGACTGTTTGATATTGAATGTTATCTCAGAGTTATAGAAAAATAAGGCTGGACAAGATTTGTAGAGGTTGTATGGTAATTCTACTTTTTCTCTTTTATCCCTCATAAGAATCTGTACATATCCTTGTATTGTATTTGTGAATACATAGAATAAATGAAGCAAGATAACCTCCTCAAACATTTTATTCTTTTTAACCATACATATTTCATGAAAATCCTTCCGAGCAGTTAATCTGAATATTTTTGTAGCTGAAATTCCTGTCATCTTGCTTTTGTCCATGGACCTGGAACACAGATTTTTTTTTTACTTGCCTCATTATAACGTGCAACAGCTTTTACTTTCCTGGGGACTGTTATGATGTCCTGCCACAGTTTTCTATCAAAACAAGCCCATTTGCAAACTTTTTGCTCTAAACCAGATTTTTCTAACTCTCATACCAGTCTCTTTTATCTTCTTCAAGTGTTGTGTCTAAAACTGGACACATTATTCTATCTAAAGCTGTAGCAATGCTGAATCAATTGAAGAATTACTTCACATTTCTTATATTTGTCTATATGTCTCAGTATGCTTTGTGCCTCTCCTACAACAGCATGATACAGTTGACTCATGTCACATGCACGTCATGATTCTTTCACAAAGAACTGCTAACAGCTTGTTTTACTTCTGTGTTTCTGTTGTTGATTATTTCTTCATGAGCGTAAAATTTTGTATTTGTTCTTATTGTGCTCCACTTTTTCAGACTATTTCTGCAGTCTGTCAAAAACAATTCCTAATCCTGTTTTCTGCTTACTTCATCATCCTACTCTGTCTTTGAACAATCTGTAAATTTTACAAGCCTTTCTTTTCCATCATCTAGCTTCTCAAAGAAATTTTAGAGAGGACTAGAACCAGGAAAAAATATATGTTGTATAGCTTTGTTGGATTAATTAATTAATAGTATGTGGTGGTTTGAACAGTTACCTCCCTCTTCCCCCCCCACCTTTGATAGAACCCCAACTAGGACTCAGAACACTGGAAGTTGATAAATGAAGCTTTATATTTACAGCAATGCACAATGTACAAGCAGATATTTAAAATGTATAACAGATATTTACAGATATATACAGTGAAAAAGTAATACAGAACCACCACACACCTCCCAGAGACCAAAATCCTTAAGAGGGTTTTTTTCCAACCACCCCTACCACCTTTCCCCCATTCCCCAATCTTATCTCACCATCTGTGGATGCAGCAGATAAGCAGAGGTAGATCAGCCAGGGGATTAGCAGTAGGAAAGAAGTTAGTAGAATTATTAAGAATCAGCTACAAAAGGCAGAGACAAAGGAACCATGCAAGGAAAGCAGCCACAACCGGAGACACCTGAAACCATCTGCCTTATCTATATTTGGGTTACAACTCTTAAACGAATTTTTTTTCTTCCTCAGTAGAGCTCTGAGAGAAGTGGCATCGTTTGTTTTCATTTCTCAGCCTATAGTCTAATTTTCTCACTCAAATTCTCCAATTAGTTCAAACCAGCACGTAGTAAAATGACAAACTAAAGTGATAACTTGAAATCTAAAAGTAAGGAAGCTTAAGGTGTATTGCAGGCCCAGGGGGGAAAGAAAAATAAATCTCTGGAAGGAAAAACTTCATTTGAAATTGCAGAAATAGGGATATGTCTCTGAGGAATTCCTGTCTGACTCTAAATTAATGAGAACCATGTTAACTGTGGCACTTTGCCAAATTTATTATCACAGATCACATAATAATTGGTACTAAAGATCCAAAACTACAGAAAAGATTCCTGGAAGATGCAGACCTAAGCAAAGCTTATGTCGGTCTGAATTAATCTGCAGAAATCACTTAAGAGAGGCTGAAAGTATAAAAAGGAAAGCAAAATATGAGTACACCAGGCAGACTGACCACTGGGACAGGCAGTGGAAAAAAAAATCTATAAAGTAGAAATGCTGAAATCAAAGAGCAAGAAGTCACAAAACAAAAGTGCAGAATACGGGAAGATGCAGGCTCAAATGATGTCTGGAATTCGGAAAATGCTGTAAGAACAGTGATAAATGTAACAACTCAAGAAAAAATTAGTAAGCCAGAGCATGAGAAGATGAAATATGAAAATACAGAGAAAAGAGGTAAACGAAGTGTGACACTGTAAAACACAACAAATAAAAAAATGCCATAGACACTATGATTGGCATACATCTCAGCTTTCTTCAGTACCTGAAAAAGTGTATTGTATCTTCTAAACTAGATGCCTAGGCTTCCTCTGTAGTAAGAAATACATATCTTGTTTTTTAAAAAAAGTCAAATAGCTCTGCAGCCTGGGACATAGGCTACTGGGGACAAGGCACTACAGAGTCCAGTAAAATGATATACAAAAGGAAAATATTGATAAGAAGTAATTATTCTTGTTAGTAGTTGTCAAATAATGACAGAATTTGGAGATCAATGCAGAGAGTGATGAGAAATACATCTGTTTGTCAACATATAGATTCAAGAGCAGCAGAAGTAGAAAAAAAAATCATAAATATGCTGCTATGGTGTCCAGAGGACATTGCAAAAGATGGGCCTAGAGCCCAGAGATAAAGGCAACTGCAAGCCAGGAGGACAAGAGTCAAACAGCAAATGTCATAACATTCATATTTTCTCTTCTTGAAGCATTTAGCCTTTTCCCGAACTGAAAATGTCATTTCGTGCAAGATGGCACTTTGATCAAATCCTCTGTGGTTGTGCTGATGTCTGGAGACTTAAGACAGCTGAAGTGAAATAAACTCACAAAGGTTTGGGGAGTTCAGTAGGAGAGGGCAGTCTCTTAGAAGCTTGTGCCAATTGATTTCTGTAATTAGATTATATTCAGTTATGAAGGAAGTTATAGGTTATTCATAAGCCCTAACATTTTCACAGGCAAAAAAAAGGTGGTTGGTTTCAGAGAATGTATTGTTCCAAGCGGAGAGATTAAGAAGACTGGTCCTATTGTAAAATGCTGTTCCTACTTGAAGCCTTGCTTAAACTTCTTTCAGGATCTCTGATGACATACTGGCCATTTACACAAACACACAGTATTCTTTATTTTGGTAATTCTTCAATGTTCAGCTGACAGCACCTTAACCTATCTGGAACTTGAGCTAGAGCAGAACTGAGTCAGCACCTTACACTGGTCTGACTTCAGGATAATTCCAACATATCATAAAATCTTCTGAAGTATTAACAAATCTAAAAAACCTATAAAGTTCTGGGTCCACCAAGACTGTTAATGATGCTGCAGAAATTGACATATTTCATTCTTAATACCAATACACCTCAGGTTTACTGTATGAAATGTTTTGCATCTGTGTAGGTGAAGTTAGGCTGGTTATTTTTAAAAGGCAGAAATATTTGTTAGTTTCCTTTCATATTTCCTTGTTCATATTTCCTTTCTAAAATATAACACGAGTCAAAATAAATACAAGAAAATCAGTGGGATATTCTACTAGGCTAATAAAAAGCAATTTACTTGGAAACCATTACAAAGCTGTTACCTTACTGGGAAACGTGGGCAGGCTGAATCAGAGAAAATTCGTAAAACTTTCTGTTGCTCAGTAGATAAAGATAGTATATGTCAGACAAGGTAATAATAATTTTTGAATCATACATGGAAAAATTTAAAACTTTGAAACAGTTGTAGTTCGTATGTATATAAGTTTTGTGTATATACGTGGTCTGGAACTTGATTTTTAATAATGAGGTGTTAAGCCAACACAGGGCAGTCAGTGCAATTAAAAATGCTGCTCTATCTGAAAATATTTTGTTTTAATAATTTGGGAAATGAGAGGCAGTTTAATTAATGTGTCTTTTTAAAATATTGTAGATTCTGCTGGACAGGAAAATATGTTAAAAAGTTAAACTCTAAAATTTAGCAGAAGTTATGAAAGAAGACTGAAAATACAATGCAAATTATTTGTGCCCTAAAATATCCTATAGAATGCAAATAAATTGTGCCCTAAAATATCCTATGATGATGATAAAATGCAGATTGCTCAAGGGTTTCACAGCTCACTCATATATATCCCTGCATAAGAATATGGGAGGATTAGGATACATCATCAGTGGCATGGTTAGGTTTTCTGCAGTGCCATAGGTTACACTGCCAAGGTCCATTTCATTGCTGCATGGTGGGTAATATTCTCCTCTGTAAACACTTATCCAATGGGAATAAATGAAGCATTCTTTGTTTTTACTGTCACTATATATATATCCATATTAGTTTAACAACCTGGAAAACAATCACAAGCTAAATTACAAACTGTATAAAGAAGTACTGTTTACTGTCCTTACTCTGACACCATATTGGCATTTTACCAGTTTGGCTATCACTTCAGTACACTGGACAACAACACGGGTGTTTAGTTTTCCATTCTATGGGAGTATTAACACCTAGTTTCACTGGGTAACCATTATCTGCCAGTGGATTCAAGTGGTAACTATGTGTTAAATCATAATGAGTATTATATAATTTACTCATCTTGATTATTATAGCTTTCACTCAAGTGCAGTAGAAAAGTAAGTGTCATTTTCATTTGGGGGTAAGGCTTGTAAAATGTGTTGTGCATTTCTGGTATTATACTAGAGGCTGAAATGGAAAATATTAATCCATTTGGGCAACTTTACTCACTCAAGCAGAATTATGATTATGGTACTGGGAAAGAAAAGGCTTTGATATGCTGAAGTAATTAAGTGATTCTGTAACAGTTGTGTTTCTATTCCAGGGTAATGCATAGACTGCAAAGACTTCTTCAGATACCTGAAGAAAGGCTTTGTTAACCTGGTCACTAAATATGTACTAGAACTGATAAAACGAAATATCTAAATACTATGTCAAACCTACAGAACTTGGAGACGCATGCACGTATTTGTTGAAGAGTTTTGGCATTACAGAGGGTTATTATTCTTAATCACAACAGAAAATATAACTCACTTCAAAATGACCACCTTTATTTCAGCTGAAAAGGTGAAAACTTGATCAGAAAAAAAAATTAAAATCTACACAACTAACTGAAGTGAAGCAATCTGGTTCCCTGGAAATAAGAAAAAACCAAATTTTACAGAACTTTCATGCCTAATAAGTAGAAATTCCTTTGCTGTAGTTTATTTCTGAAAATATCTAGTCTTTCTTTTTAAATATGATTAGTGATTCTTGAATCAAATTCAAGTACTTAATCAAATTATCACTGTTTAAACTGGTGGCAATAACAATAATAGTGTACAAATTATGACTGGTTTTATTCACTAGTATTTGTGCTCAGTGTTTAGTGTTTGTCATCCTTATGATCAAAGAAGGCAGTGGTGCATCAGGATAGTTCAATCAAGCCTGGTGTAGGTATGTAGTTAGGTCACTTGGGAGCTGTCAGCATTCATCCCTCTGGAATATTAATAACCGTAGTTATTTAAGTGTTTCAGGCCATTCAGCCACAGGTTGGCCATAACAGTATCTTGCAAACTTCTGATAAGTAGTAATTAACTCATGGACAAATTTTTGTGAAATAATGTTCAATCCCATAATGTTCCAGTCTATGATATCAGTGAGAAAGTTCTAACATGAGGAAAAGAGAGATCACGTAAGATGTTTTACTTTCTTGTCTTTCTACAAAGGAGAGATGACTTCTCTATCTGCAGTTCCTTTGCAACTGATTTGGAGGTAATTTCCACTCATCTATCCATTCCAGATGCTCTTTTATCCATATTGTTTGAAAACATAAATTTAGTTTAAAGCCTGTCATAAAACAAGCAAATCAGTCCTGTCCATTGTGTCTCATCATCAGCCTGTGTTTGTGTACAGGAGTTTATTTTGGTTTTTTGGCAGTCTTAACCCAATGAGACAGGCATCTGAAGAGTTTAATCAACTTACCTGCATTTTGAAAGTGACTGCTAATATTTTTTAAAGGTCTACCATATAGTTTTCTGCAAAATACATTGGAAATGGGATATGCACATCACACTTACAAACTGGAATAGATTTCTCCCAAACTTCTTTCTAGCATCACAGCTCACAGCTATCTCAGAAGCATCAGAAGCTCTACACTAAAGGTGTTGCACAACTCCACAGGCTAAGCTTACACACTTGTTTGCTTTTTTTAGATCAGTGAAAACTATACAGATATTGAACCTTTTTTTTTTTTTACCCCACAAGTCAAGCAATGCTTTACTGTTATGCGAGATTAAATTATTTTGAAATGTTTTTTAGAATTACAAATTACTTACAGATACATTCCTATGTCAAAATGAATCATTACTCTATCTGAAAAAGTTGACTTTGTACTGAAATAATTATAGATAAAGTTATACATTGCATGCACCAAAGATATATTGAATTATAACAGTGGTTGTACTTGTTCTACTTTTATCATTTTACCTTTGTAATTTTACAATAAATGTCAACGTTTTTCAATTTATGGCAAGCATGTTGGATTAGACCCTGTGTCAAAATGTTTTACCCTGTAATTACAGAGCAAAAACACATTGAAAATTCTGAGAGTTCGTAGAATGGTAGGATTCAGAGTCAAAAAACACTGCTTGTGGTCATTAAACATTATGCTTGCACTGCTGAAACTAAGATTAACAGTATTTTGGAGGAATAATGAGTATCACAGAATTATGGTTTAAAGGAGAAAATATTGAGTACTTTACAAAAAAATCAGAAATTAAAATGATTAGTTTCAATGTAATTGTTTTTCTGGAGGATAAAACAAGAAAAGTAAATTATACATTAATATTTTTCCTGAATATATTTAGATACATATTCATTGGTAACTGTCATCCAGCATAATAATTATGCCATTCATTTCTTCAGGCTTTAGGTCAAGTTAATCAAGATAATCTAGGTATTTAATTTCTTAGATACTGTTTAAAAACTACTTCTTGAATGTCTTCACTCATAAATCTGCATAAACAGCTGAGTTGTGGCCTGGGTACATGCTGTGTTAGAACACAGATCCGTGTCAGAGCAACCACACTGTTTAGTGATTTGCAGGCACTGTGTTTCAATGTTGACTTGGTTACTGTGAGTTGATTCATGTCTCAATTCTTCAAAACCTTATATGGTCAAGTAATAGTGCCTGTGAACCATTAAAAATAAGTGTTGCCATATTCTGCTGAAAACATAGAGATTTTTTTAAAAAAATCATTCTTCCTTCACCTTTCCTCATTATTATTTCATCTCCCATTATGTTCTGAAAAGCAGTACTACAGAGGTGCAGTTTTTCATTGAAAGGAAGACAAAATTACTTTCGATGGAACTACACTGGGTAATCCAGGCAAAGATGTAATAAGGCAGCTACACTTAGGAGAGAGAAAACTTTAGTTCCAAACCAGAACTGAAAGAGTTTGTTTACTCCTGGAAGCTGAACTAAGAAGAGGATCTCAGACTTAAAAATACAACACTGAGAACTGACATGCAACTTGCATATTGTTATGAAAATGCACAGAAGAAACATTTACAACTGGTTATTGATCCAATAACAGTTTGGTTGCAGACAGTTGACACAGGTGAGGGGAAAAATATAACCATTTCACAAACATGTCAAATCCCATTTTCCTTCCTTTCCAAACATCTCCAAAAGCTGCATATCCATATGCAGTCAAAATTAAAAAGCCAAAGTTTTTGCAATTTGTGCGCCTTATTTTTTGTAGAAATTGTAAACAAAATAGAGGTTTAAGATCTTTATACATTCTTACACTATGGAAAAGCTCAGAACTGAATGTTAATGTTTGAAATGCATTAGTCTTTCCAGTTTTGGGACACTGCATTTCCTGGACAACTAAGTGGACAGAATAGAAGGAGGAAAAAACAAAAGCACTTGTGTCCTGATTCACATAAATGTTTTGAAATCTAAGTGGGATTTATACACTCATCTGAAATGAATGAAAGTTCCTGGTATCTGTATATCATCAGCTCTCCACTCTCTGTTGGCAGTGCATTTTGCTTTCAAATAGTCTACGACTTATCTGCATGATGATTAACCAAAGTCTATCAAGATGGATCACATAGACAGCAGTGCAGTGTGTACTGTGTGCAGTTCTGGAGCCCCCAGCACANAGGAGACCTTATAGCAGCCTACCAGTATCTGAGGGGGGCCTACAGGAGGGCTGGGGAGGGGCTGTTCACAAGGTCTTGTAATGACAGGATGAGGAGGAATGGGTTCAAATTGGTGGAGGGGAGATTTGAACGGGATGTTAGGAGGAAGTTCATCACAGTGAGGGTGGTGAGACACTGGAACAGGTTGCCCAGGGAGGTTGTGTCTGCTCCCTCCCTGGATGTGTTCAAGGCCAGGCTGGATGAGGTCTTGAGCGACCTGATCTAGTGGGAGGTGTCCCTGCCTGTGGCAGGGGGTTGGAACTGGTTGATCTTTGAGGTCTCTTCCAACCTAAACCATTCTATGATTCTATGATTCTATATCAGGCATAATGGCTTTTTCGTGTGGCTACATTACCACTTGTACAGTGAGCTGCTGTACTCATTGGATCCCCAGCAGTCCCAATTCCTGAGCCCATGTGCTGACAACTAACTGTCAGGAAGTGACCTTGGAGTTCACTACCTCTTTATGTTCTTCAGCTCACATCTAATTCTGTAGATAACAAACCAAAACCAAAACAGCCCCCATACAAACAAAACCCCAAGCCATTGTAATATGAGTGTGAAACACTGAAATGAATAAATTAAATTTTTAATTGGAGAGATAGTCCATCCTATGGGTATGGGAAGTTACTAGAAAAGCAATAATGAGTGATTTTTTTTTTTTTTTCATGAGGGACAGACAGGTTATGAACAATTCCTTCCAAAGCAGTAGGAAGAAACTCTCCATCTAGCTTATCATGTGCAGTGATTTTCAAAACATGCTTTCAAGCAGAAATAGGAGCATACTGTAAAGCTCACATCTATTTCTTTCCAAATAGAAAGAAACCATCCCTACTTCTTTTATATGATTTCTGCATATTAGAATAATCTATCAAACTCTATGGAGAAAGAATTTTGAGTCTGTTTTTCTTCATTTGGCTTGTGAGTGTTTTTCAGATGGAGATCAAAGCAAACATATCCTGCTCCTGTGGAAAATACATCTATACTCAAGATATGCAAAACAGGATATGACAAAATCCTGGAGGAAAAGTACAGCACTACTGATACATGAGGTTCTGGTATAAATCATTCCTCAGCTCTGGGGTTCATGCTGGAAAATGCTTAGATGATTTGATCCTTCTGAACTCTGAAGGAATAAATAGAAAAGAGAACAAAAAGACACTGATTTACAGTGAAAATGAAGACATTTATTTACACTGAGGGAGCTGACTCCTCATCAGGAGCTATAATTGCAATGTATAATCTACTTTGGGTATATATCCAGCAAGTGACAGAATTATGATATAGTTATTCTATTGAGCTTTACTATTTGGTTTTGTGATAAAACTTCTTGGTTAGTCAGCTACACCACTGGTTTCTTGAGTTTGGGTTGTGGGAGGGGTTTTTTTCTGCTTTATCTGCTGTTTGGTAACTTCTGCTGTTTCTTTGCATTTAAATTTAAATTTATTCATGCATGGTCTTTTGTGTTGAAGTAACTTACAAGAGCAGAATATTTGTCAAGACCAAATTTAAATAGATGGCTGTTCCAGTGGGTTCTTTGGGGACCAGGAAACACACTTACACATGAGTACTCTGCTCTGGGTACAGTTTCAACACTTTATTATGGCACAAATACTAAAATCAAAAAGAGAAAAGTATACTGGAAACTACAATGCTTATAGCTCAAATACTGAAATCAAGATAGAAAGGTATATGACAAGGAATGCTGAGTAACTCTGTTGATTAAAGAGCAGGTTATATCATCCTATCCAGCTGACCAGCAAATTTCCTGAGCTGCATAGATCGCAGGGCTGGCAGGCACTTATCTTCTTAAGGTAGGTGTCCCCACCAGGAACCGCTCCATCATGGTGGTAAGTCTGGTGCTGCTCCAACCCTGCTAACTAGGCTCTCAGTATATATAGGTTCAGAATTCTGTGACATATAGCCAGCACGTCCCAGAAGGCTGAAAGGAGAATAGAGATCCTCCTTTATTTTGGAATCTGTTACATACCATCTTTCCCTACTGCTCGTGCGCATACTTGCAAGCCCTATTTCTTCTGGTTCATATCTCTTAGTAACATATCGGCCTGTTGTAACTTCTGATCAAACACATACCAACTCTTCACTCTTACAATGGCATAGGTGTATAAAAATAAAGTATTATTCAAATGGGACATAAACTGCTTCTGACACAAGCATTTATGTAATCTTTAACACAAATTTTTGTGGGTGTCCTGTCATGCTTTTGCCTGTAGCACAAAGCAAGAGCTATCAAAAAGTAATAACAAAACCAGCTTTTCACCTTCTCTTAAACAATTTTTTTTCTCACTAGATAGAACTTGGAGGATGAGTTTGTTCCTAGTTGAAATGTGGCGGTTTGAGGCCAGGTGTCTTAAAGAACACCACAGAGTTACAGACCTCCAGAAGCTAGAAAGGTCCAAGAGACGTACCAGAATGGGCCATCTTTGTATTTCTTCCCATAAATCCTACACCCTTATAAATCTACCTGCAAAGTTAGTTTCTTCCCTTTTTCCCTTTATTTCTTCTCCCAGGAGGGACACCCAGGCTCTTAACTCCTGAAGAGGAGTGAGAGGCCTCTTCAGCCTTGGCAATGTTACCAACTAGGTCCATAGTGGCTTAACTGGGGCCTGGATCTGCCAAGCCGAATGTTGTGCTGCATCACAAATGTTTTTTGTATGGGGTAGAGAGGCACGGTGGAAAGGGCGCATGAAAGCCTGGGTTTTGGTTGTCCTGGCATAAAGGGAGTTTCGTGTGAAGATTTGGATTAATGAGCTTGTGTGTTAAGCCCAGAATATGGATTTTGTATTTTATATGCTTTGTTGTGCTTTGCACTATTCCACTGTAGCACTGTAGTATATTAATTGCCTTTCCATTTAAACGTTCCAATTTTCCAGTCCTTTGTGTGAGCAGTTTTCTTCTGTTCCTGTTGGAAAAATGTAAAAGAGCAATCTGCTCCGGTTTAAATTACAACATAAGGTGACTAACATCGTCCAGTGATTTTCCAATTGATAAAAAAAGGGTGTTCAGAAAGAGACATGCATCTTACCCACCTTTTGTACGCTATAACATCATTGCAGAAGCCGTTATATCCAGATGTGTTTTTTCAGTTTAATAGGCATCTTCTCAAATTTTCAACTAATGAGAAAAATCTACTTTTCCTGTCAGCAGAGAAGAATCCCAATGACAAACATAGGTAGGCCCTTAGAGTTACAGTCTCATGACTATAAAGTTTTAAATGCTTGGTGCTGGAATTGTACCTGAAACTATGTATTTAGATTGTACCTGAAGCTATGTATTTAGATTCCGTGACAGCACTTGAGATGTGATTAGGGCAAGCTGAAGAACTCTGCTCCAGCTGAAGGATAGTGGAGAGGGGCTGTTGAATGCTGAATGCTCCTGCTTCAGGCACTTCTGCTGATGTGATACAGATTTGAACTATCTACTGAGAATGGATGCTTCCTTGTCTTATGCTTGATTCATTAAAATTGACATAATTTTTAAAGACATTGGCTGTAGTCAAAAATGGATGTGCTAAGTAAGCCTGCAGGAAGCTTGGTTATTTTCCTGTTTTTGTTTCATCTCTGACACAGTGACTTTAATATGCTCTTCTTCAATATATTAAATGTTATCCAAGCCACTATAAAGCAGCAGTGTCAGTGAGATTACTAAATCCAACATATTGGACCAACATGAAGGGTAACTTGTACATGAAGAATTACCTTGCACACACAAAGATACATCCCACACAGTAGATTATGGAACTGCATAACTTCAAGATCTCTTTGGTAACAGTTGTCAGCTGGTTGTAAGCACCTTATTCCTGGGCAGGTGAATGTTTGCAAAGCTTTATTCAGTTTACATTTAGCTGAAGTGAGGTTAAATGAATTTTCCTTATTATACTTTTGAAGCATATATATCCATCCATCTCCACAGAACACACTTGGATGCAGCATATCTTCCTTTCTTTGTTTTGCCTTTGTTAGTAATGCACGTACTAATAAAAGCAAAGAAACGCCATTATATCATTATATTTTTGGTTTATTTTCCAGTTTATTCTTCAAACTATTTTCCTGTTGCTTTCGTTAATATACTTGATTTCCTCTTGTATTGTCTTCAGTGTCATCAAAGTCTTACAGCAAGTCTCAGCATTCTGGCAATGGCTGTAGTCAAACAGTGACTCAATAACAGAATAAAAGCATGTTGCAGAAAACCTGAAGACACTGGACACTATTTTTTTGTTATGTATTTTAGTTTTATGTCAGATAGGAAAATATTAGGATTGCTATTTCAGTCCCTGTTTTTTAAACCTTCCTTTCTTTTACAAGAGTAAAAGTAAATCACCATCTCCAATAAATATTCATATTCCAACATTAAAAGACGGAGTGAAAAAAGTGAGCTGTGTGACATTTAAAATTACTTATGCTCATTTTAGGATTGTTAATTTGAGCTTGTAATCATTATTTGTAGTCAAATAGACAAAAAAGATCTGTTGTTTTGAAATTTTAGTTCTCCCTGTTAATCAGGTTTTTTTTTTACACCTTCTTATTTCTGATTCCAAATTCCAGGTTTATTCTCCTTAAGTGGAGACATTCTGGCACTCTCCTATACTCCTGTCTCGTCTCTTCCGCGTCTAACAATTTTCCTGCAACTGTCTGCGTCTTCTCAGCTCAATTTAGCTCTTCATGAACTTCCCATGGAGTTATTGAGTGAAGACTCAAAACACAAAAGTTCACTGTGGATAAAAATGGATGGAGGTCTCAGTGCAGAAAGTGCAATGCAACTGGGACAGCCCCAGCAGGGTGGTCTATCTGTCAACACAATATTTTCTAAATCCTCAGAGAGCTTGATCCTTATTTGGAGAAAAATGTAATAACCAGATCATTCTAAATTGGCAACTAGAAAATGAGCAACTGTACAATGCCCTAATGCAACTCACAGCTGGATGTCTTGGAATCAGGGTTTTGGGGGTCTTTTTCTGTTGTTTTTCAGGTGTGTATATTCTTCTTCTTTGGTTTCAGTATGTAGTGGAAAAATACCAGTAAAAGCCATCAAGGTTTTAGTCAGTGGAAGACGCAGTTTCCTGTCAATCTATCCAGGTTAGTTCATTTTTTTTTTTAACATTCTGCAGATCCTGAATGTGGTAGGGGTTTGTGTCAAATCATGCTAAATTGATATCTTCTATCCTGAGTCAGAGGGAATTAAATGGAGAGGGTAGAAATGGGAGAGGAAAGACAGTCTTTCATCCTTTTTCCTCGGGTGTTATTGATTAGTGCTCTCTGGGTGTAGGCTAGTTGAACCTCCAACTTGATACATAGTTGTGTTGGTTTGAGCTAATTGGACAATTTGAGTGAGAAATTAGACTATTGGCTGAGAGAGAGTTAAACACACTGTGTCACTTCACCAAGTTTTACTGAGACAGAGAAAAAAAAATTGTTTTAAGAAGTGTTCTCAAAACATCCAGATTAGCCAGTCTGCCTTGGTCTGCGCTGGCTCTGGTTGCTCTCTCCCTTGTTTCTCTGCCTTTGAGCTAATTCAGAGTAAAACGACTTTTTCTCCTACCACTAATCTCTCTGATCTTCAGCTTATCTGCAGCATCATCAGGTGGTGAGATAAGGCTGGGGAAGGGGGGAAAGGTGATAGGGGGGGAGTTTGGTTACCCTCTCTTGGGGATTTTGGTCTCCGGGAGGGGTGTGGTGTATTACCTTTTTTACTGTATATTTCTGTAAATATCAGTTATATCTTGTAAATATTTCCTTGTATATTTGCATTGCTGTAAATATAAAGCTTCATTTATTAACTTCCAGTGTTTTTTCTGAGTTTTAGCCGGAGTTTTAAAAAGGTGGGGGGTCAGGTAACTGCAAACCCACTACAATAGTGTATTTCAGAAGCAGGCTGAAGAGTAACCAAGCATAGTTACCCATTTTGAGAGATTAGAGTGGTGATGGACATTGTGGCACTCCAAATCATCACAGAAACACAACGATTTGAGTTGGAAGTGACTTTAGAGGTCATCTAGATATATCTCCCTGTCATCTTCCACTAGACCACGTTGCTCAAAGTTTCACCCAACCTGGCTTTGAACATCAGGAAGGAATTACCCACAACTGTTCCAGTGTCTCACCACCCTCACAGGAAATAATGTCTTCCTAGTATGTAATAAAAATCTTCCCTCTTTCCGTTTGAGAGTTAGCCCACATCCTTTCACTATGCTCCCTGATAAAGGGTCCCTCTCCATTACTCCTGTATCTCCCTTTAAGTAGTGGAAGGTCACTATAAAGCTGTCTGAGAACCTTTTCTTTTCCAGACTGAACGATTCCAACTGTTTCAGCCTGTCTTCATAGAGGAGGTTCTCCAGCCCATTGATCATCTTTGTGGCCCTTGTCTGGACATGTTTGAGTAGGTCCACGTCTTTCACACTTAAATCATCAGCAACAACAGCCAGGTTATCTTACTGGAGCATTTTAGGATCCCTTCATCAACATCAACAGCACCAAGGATTTTTATGAAAATCAACTAAAAACATAGCTCAGCTTAATCTCAGTCCCTGAAAGTCAGTAGAAAAAAGTCTTATCAGCTTCCCTTCATTTGCTTCAAGGACACTGTGCTAAGTTTATTGAGTGCTGACTGCATCTGTCATTTGGCAGCTGAAAACCTGAGCTTGTGCACTAGAATTACAGTCATCTCCTGACAAAAAGACACAGGACATGAATGCTACATCTTTCTGAAGATGTAGCATCCACTTTTGATATCTAAATGTCTCCAACTAATATCAATTTGTGACACAGAAAAGTAGTAGTCCTATAAGCAGAAAAAAAAAAAAAAGCAGGAAAAAAAAAAGTAAAAGTAATTTATCTTCATGTGAAGAACACATCAACAGAATACTTCAGGCATGTGTGAACAGAGTAACAGCACTAGTTTAGCAGAAGGATGGCACATAATTCAGCAGTGAATCATTTATTGTTTTCAGAGTCATACGCCCTGTGCTGTCTTCAGGTATATTTTCAACATATTGTACATTTTCGATGTGCAGCACCATACCTCAGATTTGATCTGTTTGATCTGACCTATTTGTTATTAAGGTATTTTATTTTTTCTTAATAAATAATTGAATCATTCATCCATTTTAAAGCTACCACACTAATTCTGTTTCTGAGTGGTTCTAGCTCTTAAGAACTACATTTATGACTGCTGCAAATAGTTTGATTTTAGGACAGGTAACACTGTAGTTTACAGCTTATACATTCTCATTTGCATGCCTTATATTGGTGTTTCTACTATTCTACACACACACCTGACAATAATTAAAGAGTAACAAAAAATGTTAGATGTATTTAGTTCTTTCTGTAGGTGAAATGTGAGCAGTTTGCTGCATTTTCAGATTAATTATGCATCAATTGTAATTGTTCACTAAATATCTTCTGATAATTCTTTCTATATTCTTTAATATTGTTGAGAAAATTCATTAGTCAAAACTAAGTTGGCTTAACAGGACACATAAACAGTAATATTTCTATTCAGTCAAAAAGCATATTTCATAGCATTTTGCTATAAATATATGAAATGTTGCCCCTTTTTAATATATTCAAAACATGAAATATACCTTTAGTATTCAGGGTTTTGAGCTAATTAATGTACTTCAGAAGAGCAGCTTTCAATGCCTTCATCTGCTAGCCTTTATTGATACCAGTGACAGCCCCAACCCTGGTGAAAGACTTTGCTCTTGGCCTTTTGTAACACCATGAGTTCACATACTTCCCAAGTATGCCCAGGTTCCTCTTGTGTTGGACTTTTGGGATTTTTTTGAGTTTGATTGGTTGTTTGGGCTGGTTTTGGTTGTTTTGGTTTGGTTTTGTTTTGTTTGGTTGGTTTGTTTTGGTTTGCATTATTTTTTTTTTTTAATGAAAGCAAACCTATTTCTGCAGAAAACATCAGCCATTGGGTAGAACCGATGTGTTCAGCAATTTCATATGTACAGCTGGCAAATGTTGCACTGGAAGAGGCAGACTAGATTCTGTATATGTAAACAAGGATGCCAAGATTTTTGATTGCTTAATCTGAAGATCTCTTTCAGATCCCTGTAGGACCTTAAAGCTTTATTCTGAGTTTTTTACTCCTAAATATTCTGGTACAGAGTAGTGACCATTAAAAGTTATCAGTTTTAGGTCCCTCTTCATCCCTTACAAGCTTCTTTCTCTAGCACTTACCTAGCTTGTTTTTTTTCCTATTGAAATCTCACTTTCTCAATTAAAATTCCCTTAGAAGAGTCCTCATTCAAAATAAGAACACAACAGATGGTTATCTTCAACTGGAACAAAAACAAGGCTGAAATACTGTGGGAGGTCTCTGGTGCGTGCAGAACAAGTCCCAGATGGAGTAAGGGCCACTTCAGAAACCTAGTTTATCCTACCATATCCTTTGGTAAGATATCATCGAGATTATTCTAAGTGACTTGGCAGATTGTCCAAGACCTGAGCTTACAGTTTACTGCCTTTCTGGAAGATCAGCCATAGTCAAGCATACATTACTGTCCTCAAAAGTGAAAGCAAGCAATATGTGAAGTCTTCAAAGAAAATTACTTCAAGAATTTAATTATTTATTCTGACTACATGTAAATCTATAAAAGTGGCCCAGAACTAACAGCGTTCTAGTAACTTTTTTGCATATAAGCCTGAACATTCATAAACATCTGAATTGGTATCTTTAAGTTTTTGTGCACTTCTCCGGAGCTGGTTAGCTGAGCTAAGTTGTTCTTTTGTGTTCAAATATTCTCTATTAGTTTTATATTTCTTTAACAGAAATCCTAGTGATACTCTTTTTTTCCTAACATAAAATTGTCGTTGCTGTATTTGTTATTATTATTATTATCACTCTGTTATCACATATTTTTTTTTCTGTGCTTATCTGTAAATAACTACAATCATTATAACTGTAATTAACACTGTTTAAAAACAGGAAAAAAGAGTACTGCCTAAATGCAGGTTTGGGCTTGTGCCTAGATAGTCACTAATCCTGCCAAGAAAAGATGGCATATTTTGTTTTCAACACAGTAGAGGCTAAGCCAACAATGATTAATGCGTTTGAAAGAGTATCTGTTTGAAAAGAACAGAATGAAAGCTTGCTACACATTTAATAGGAGAATAAAGCGGGAGATTATACAAAAACTCTTCTTCACAGAGCTCATCTACAGCCTTCCATTGTATCTCTAAGTATTTTACACTGGAAATATCCGGCCTGAGAGGAGGGCAAAATAATGAAATTGAGAAGAAATTTGTTTCTGTGACAGAAAACTTTTGGCTTAAATCTTAATGTCTATTTCACATTAACCTTTAAAATGCACAGCACCTTCAAAGTTTCTGAAATTTTAACATTTCTCCCTAAGACCAAATATATCATTAAATATTGCTTGCTATAAAACATGTGTAGATGTTCTGCAACTTTTTTTTCGGAAATTCTTTATCTAAATAACGTTTTACTTGAGAATGTTATTCCAACAAAGCTATAATTTTCTACAATGACAAAACAGTTCTGATGACTCCATATTTTAAAGCACATTGAAATAATTTTCAGTTGTCTGTATGTCTCCTTTAGGCACATTCACAGACATCTTTAATGTTTGTTTAAAGTCTATCGTATTTGGAAATCTGTTTTGACTGAATACTTGAAAACACCATGTTGAATTTTCAAAATTAAACTTGTGTTTCGTAGAATATTATTCTAATCATTTTCCTTCAAAATTTGTTTAAAATACTCCTCTCCATTTGGTAAATTGTTGCCTGTTGTGTTCCTAAACACATTTAAACATGCACTTTGGAAGAAGAAAACTAGAAAATATTGAAACATAATAAAGACATTAATTGTTTTCCAAGCAGTCAGATAGTGCACATCTGCTTTAGGGAGATGAAAGTTAGAAAAGTCTGGAGCCAGCTTCACTCATCTGATATATAATTCCTACAATTTTTGATGCATAATTCATATAATTATAAAGTGTTGGAATAAAAATTCTGCTAATATGGATGTGCTTCTGTGGTAATAAAGTTTGATTTTAAAAGAAAGCAAAACCGGGGCAGCACACATATCATAAAGCACAGCTGAAACATTGCCCTGATTTCTGCAACTGTAGATGTATCTCTAAGATCATCCTTATTATGCTTAAATGTATCCTTATGAGCACAGAAAGGCTGGCAGTCACTGATGTGTTGCACACTCATTTTTCTGAAGGTTTCTAAAGGTTACTAGCAGAATTTTATGATTACTCTGATGTGCATTAGCCAGATCTAACAGAAACCAAGACAAGCTAATAGATAGGGTGTTTGAACCTTTTGCCTGTGTGGTGGTTTGGGAGTTCCTCATCCCCCGGATTTTGAAATAACCCAGGCTAGAACTCCTTCATTAAGGAAATGAAGCTTTTTATTTACAGCTTTACACAATATACAAGCAGATATTAACAAAGTATAACAGATATTTACAGATATATACAGTGAAAAAGGTAATACAGAAGCACCACACCCCTCCCAGAGATCAGACTCCCTAAGAGGGGTTTTCAACCACCCTACCACCTTCCCTCCACTTCCAAATCTTATCTCACCATCTGTTTTACATGTCAGATATGCGAAGGTAGATCAGCCAGGGGGATTAGCAGCAGGAAAGAAGTTAGTGAAGTTATTAAAATCCAACTAAGAAGGCAGGGAGAGAGATGCAGCAACAGCCACAGCACAAAGTGGTCTGAGTTATCTTTGTTTTGGTTATAACATTTATACAATTTCAGTAAACAAATCAGTGACGGAGACACTGGAATGTTTTCCTTCTTCAGCCTGTAGTCTAATTTCTCATTCAAATCCTCCAATTAATTCAAACCAGCACAATCCAACCCTGTCTACTTCACTCAGAGTTTACTGAGAATTATCTGTCTAATCTAAAACAATATTTACAACAATAAATATTACAAATTCAGTTCACACTTCGTTCTGGATGTATCTTGAACGTAGGTGATTCAAAAGCTCAGGAAACAGGAAACAAGTTTGTCTCCTCACAGATGAAATGAGACCAGGGATTCCTAGGTGATATTGGGTTCATGCTCATGTACTGTATATTTTCTTGTGTGGGACGCCAGGTGAAACCTAAACCAAAAAACTCCTAACAGCTTGATTATACACTCTGAATTTAAATTCTTTCAGCTAAGGTTGGATTTATCTGTGGAATACACTGGATTTCATCATTCTCCAGCATTACCCAATATGTATGACTAGGACCTTCTGCACAAACCACCCCTCAGACAAGTTTTCCTTCACCCAAAGGAGAAAATAATGAAACAGTTTTCCCTAACAGATTCTTTTCACGTACAACAGGAACTCTATCACCATCCACTGTTTGTACCAAATCTGATTGGGCTCTGTTTACAGAACACCTGTTGTTTACCAACCAGGTTGCTTGTGCTAAATTCTACTACACACTACTGGCATCTAAAACCAAGAGGACCATCAGTACACTTTAAAGAAGAAAAAAATAGCAGATACACTGAAGCACATGGTTCAGAAATTTTGTGATTGATAAACAGTGCTGTCGTACCAAGGTAAAATATAATGGAGAGAGTGGACCATGCTGATCAGCTATCTGTTACAGACTACCTAGAATCAATCCAAATGAAAAAGCTAACCACCTCAGTAGTTAATCATAAATCTCTATTGATTGAAAGTCCAAGACTAACCTAGAAAACTAAAATTTAAGTTTGTATTTATCAGCTACACATATGCAAAGAATACAGCATCCATTACAGAAAGATTAAAAGCACTGAACCAGAAAATTATGTGGAAACCTCTGTGAACTAGGAAAATATAACATGTTATTGCAATATAAAGAACGAACCCCTGGGCATCACCAATGATTGTTTCATATTGTAAGTGGCCTCCATCCCATTTAAGAAGATGCAAACATTTGACTGGATTTCCATAGCAGTCTGAATTTTTTTCAACAAGAGCAAAACAAAGCTGCTTCTATGGCTGAACAGGTTTACATTAGATTGATACAAAAGTACCCATTACATTACAACCATTATATCAGTAATCTGACAGACTCCAAAAGGCAAAAAAAAAGTTGATAAATGTGTGCACAGCAGTAGTAAGATGATTGACATTAAAAAACCCCACCACTCATTAAAAAGAGGTTAATATTAACGTTGCATAATTAAATCTTTTCAAGGTATAGTGACATAATTAAAGATATTGTTCTGAAATGAGTAAGTCAAAATGTACCAACTGATACAGTCCTGAGAAAGAGTACAAACACTACAAGGGTGAGGGACAGTGAATGAGGCTGCCTTCTTCTCCCCTCCCCCTGGTGGTACAACGCAAAAGTCAGCTTCAGTCCTAGATGCCCAAGTCTTTGAATTACAAAGAAACCATTCCCAGAAGAGCACTGCCCCAGTTTCCAAAGGAAAGTCTCCCAGAAATAGCAGAAGGGTTGATACTGCCTTTTGATCCTCTTGCAAGGTCTGTCTCAGTCCAGAAGTTAGGAAAGAGATTTGGTTCTTTTTAAAACATTCCTGTGAGTGAAATTAAGGCACAAATGAGGCCAAATATCAAAGTGAGGCTATTTATTAAAAAAATAAAGTATACTAAACAGAGAAAGGGAGAAAAGAGAGAGAAGGGGAGGGGAAATGGAGAAAGAGAGAGCAGGAGAGAAATTATATTACTACCCCAAGATACTTTTCTGTCTTTGGATGGAAGCGGAGAAGGAGACAGAGAAATGTTTCAAGGTCTGTGTCCTTTTCAGCTTGTGATGTCTTCTCACCAGGAGGAGGTGAGATGCCCAGTGACCTCAACAAATTCTGGTGTGGTCCATGATGTTTTTCTTCCTCTGAGCAGGCTTCAGCATACACTGTTTTCAATGAAGTTCTCTCTCAGAGATGGCATAGCTTGGAATTTTTATGCAGTTTGCTTATCACAGCTCCATCTGGGCCCACACCCTAGTCACAATATAATATATATGAGACTTTCAGGCATTACTTCCAAGGGGTCTTTCCTGTGTGCTTGCAGGAGTCAGCACCAGAGTGGGCCTTTGCCCCTTTTTCCTCCAACCTGTTCACCACACCTACCCCCAGGTTTATGAGGTCAGGGGCACTTATCTCTGTTGCACATTCCAGGGGATCTTTCCACACACCCCCTCCCAGGTGCAGCTGCTGTCTCAATGGGCAGAGATGACACATCTTATCTTTGTTGAGACACTCCTTAGTTCTTGATGTAATCATCACCTCCAAGGAAATTTGCATTCAGAAGAAGAGTCCTCCAAAGCCTTCTTACAATATGCAAGAGATTCCAATTAGAATTAGAGAGGCTCTACCTCTAACCAGGTAGAGGAGACGGACAATTGGATCTATTGTACTGTGTGGGTCAGATGGCCTTGTACACCAAAACCATGAGAGTATAAATCTTTAGTGGATACAGGTGCACAATGATCAAACTATGAGAGGGTGGAATCTATGTATATTTCTGGTGTGAAAGTGAGATTCCAACAGCTGAGTGTGTTAGAAGCTGAGGTGATCTTAACTGGAAATGAATGGCGCAGTCATCCCAATGTTACTAGTCCAGGGGCCCCATGTATCCTTGGTATAGACTATCTTAGGATATCAAGGATCCAAAAGAATACTGATGGGTATTTGATATAGTCATCTTAGCAATAGAGAAAAGAAAATAGATGACCACTTCGCTTGGTCTCTCAGAGGACCCTTTCATGATGGGGCTGCTAAACTTTAATGATCAGCATGTGCCTATTACTACTGCAACAGTGCACCAGCGGCAATACAGCACCCTATTTGTAAGCTGCTTTGACAACTGGAGAGACTAGAGTTGAACACTAATACTTGTTCACCCTTTAACAGCTCCATAAGCTTAGTGAGGAATTCCAGTGATGAATGGAGATTGTCAGTAGACTACCATGGGCTGAACAAAGTTACACCAGTGACAAGTGCCAATGTGCAAGACATGCTGGAACTCCAAAACCAGCTAGTGTCAAAGGCAGCCAAGTGGTATCCCACAACTGACATTGCTAATACATTCTTCTCCATTCTCATAGCACCTGAATGCAGGTCACAGTTTGCTTTTACCTGGAGAAGTGTCCAGCACTCTTGGAATGGATTGCCTCAGGGATGGAAACACAGCCACTCCGTTTGCTAGGGACTGATCCAGATTGTACTGGAAAAGGGTTGCAGTCTGAAACACTTGCAATATGTTGATGACATCATCATGTGGGGTGACACAGCAGAAGAAGTATGTGAGAAAGGCAAGTAAAAAATACAGATTCTTCTGAAGGCTGATTTTCCTATGAAGTGCAGTAAGGTCAAGGGACCCGCATGAGAGATATAGTTCCCGGGGATAAATGGCAGAATGGACATTGCCAGATTCAAATGGATGTCATTAACAAGATCACAGCTGTGTTTCCTCTCACCAATAAGAAGAAAACCCAAGTTTTCTCTGGTGTTGTGAGTTTCAGGAGTACACATATCCCAGAAGTACACATATCCCAGATTATAGTCTGATTGTGAGCACTCTTCACTAAATGATTCAGAAGAACAAATTTCCATTAGGCCCTAAGCAGTGACAGGTCTTTGTGGTGGTTTAGCATTTACTTGGCACCCTACCTGTTGAAATAACCCAGGCTAGACTCAGACCGACTGGAAGTTGATAAATGAAGCTTTATATTTACAGCAATGCACAATATACAAGCAGATATTTACAATGTATAACAGATATTTACAGATATATACAGTGAAAAGGTAATACAGAAACACCACACCCCTCCCAGAGATCAAAATCCCCAAGAGGGGTAACCAACCACACCTACCACCTTTCCCTCCTTCCCCAATCTTATCTCACCATCTATTGATGAAGCAGATAGGCGGAGGTAGATCGCCCAGGGGGATTAGCAGTAGGAAAGATGTTAGTAGAATTATTGAGAATCAGCAACAAAAGGCAAAGGCAAAGGAACCATGCAAGAAGCAGCCACAGCCCAGCAAGGCCTGAAACCCTCTCCCTTATTTATATTTGGGTTACACTCTTAAAACATTTTTTTTCTCTTTCTCAGTAAAACTCTGGGTGAAGTGACATAACGTATTTTAATTTCTCAGCCAATAGTCTAATTTCTCACTCAAATTCTCCAATTAGTTCAAACCAGAACAGTCTTTGAACAAATCAAACAGGACATTGGGCATGCAGTAGCTCTTGAGCCAGCCTGTACAGGGTGCCACAAATATGCTCTGCATTGAAACTGTCAAGAATGGTCCCACTTGGAGCCTGTGGCAGAAAACATTCAAGGAGATGATAGGTTGACCCCTAGAATTTTGGAGTCAAAACTACAAAGCAAGAAAGGGATACTGGCAGTATGCAAAGCGGTATGAGCTGCATTGGAGGCAGTTGTGTTTCAGTTTTGTATTGAAACACAACTCCTTCTGGCACCCTGATTGCTGATTCTGGGATGGGTGTCCAAAGGAAGAGTGTTCCCTACCCATCGTGCCACTGATGGAGTAGATGGATCACACTGATAATGCATTCTTGAGTAGGGAGCTCCAATAGCCTGGGATTCATAGAAATTATAGCAAACTAGCCAGAAGGCCAAGATTTTTGGGTGTCACCAGAGGAAATGGAGGTGATAAGTGCTAAGGAGGTGCCACTATACAAAAGATTTCCAGATAATGAAAAATGACATTCTCTGTTCGATGACAGGTCCTGCTTCATTGTGGGAAAGTGCTGAATGTGGAAGTCCGCTGTGTGGAGTCCCTCACAACAGGTTGCAGAAGCTTTTAAGAAGAGAAGGTGAATTGAGTCAGTTTGCAGAGGTGAAAGCCACCCAACTGGCTTTAGATATTGCTGAGTGAGGAAAAATGGCTAAAGCTCTATCTCTACACAGACACATGGATGGCGTCAAATGCTTCATGGGCATGGCTATAGCAATGCAAGGAAAACAGCTTTCAGCACAGAGGTGAACTCATCTGGGCAGCTGAATTGCAACAAGATATTGCCACTTGGGCAGAGAACTAGGTGGTCAAAATATGGCATATGCACACCCGTGTACCCAAGATCTGAGTCACTGGAGATCATCAAAACAACCAGAAGGTAGACCAAGCTGTTAAGATTACAGTGGCTCAGGAGAGGGAAGGATAAAACCCTCTGTTACGAGCAGATTGACAGGGCTCAGTTGCCAGCTGAGTTAAAACACCAGGGTTGGCCTGGGACACTGGGTCATGACAAGGGTCCCTTCCAACCCAAACCATTCTAAGAATCTCTGTCTGAGAACTGTCGAAGGCTGGAAGACAAATACATACATGAACACTTATTCTCCTATATTCTTTGTTCTATTTGTAGCCACTGTACAGCGTGGTTAAACTGGCGTTTTAGCCAAAGTTCTCACCTGCATGAGAAAAATAGTGATGCTTTTATAAGAGTGTCAGAGATTTGTCTGTAGCAAGGAGAGATTGCAGTATCACCTCTTGACAATAAAATGCCATTTTTGGCAATGAGCTGAGACTGAATTGCTGATTAGTTTTTGCCAATTCACTAAATATTTATATATTATTTTTATTTATTGAAGTTTCATTCCAAGTTTTTCAAAACTGATCTTTCCTCCTGTGAGGTGTATTGAATCTTAGGCTTTAATTCACAAGCTTTCTCTATACTTAATGAACATTGGTAAGCATTATAAACTGACAGAGATTGAAACTATTTGCTCATTTGTTATTAACTCCACTTAGGGACATGTTTATTCTTCCTGTTCTATGGCTTTGTCTTTCTTTCCTTTCTCCCTTTCTACATTATAATTTTATCCTGCAAATTGTTTAACAGTTGAATTGGTGTGGATTAATATGGTTTTTGATGTAGATTAATAGGATGCTTGAGGTAAATATTTTTTTCAAATATAAAACAGATTACCCTAAGGAAACTTGCATGCCTATGTTTCAGACATAACTGCAAAAGTACTTACATTTAGCATTTTTAAAGAAAAATGTTTCTGTGGTTGTACATATTCTACATTAAAAAAACACAGGATCATAGAATCATAGATTTTGTCCCCCTTGGAATCTGACCTAGCAAATGCAAGGGTCAGTGATTTGTGGACAATTCCTGATCCACACTGGAGTTACTATAGTGAGGAAATAATTGCCAAAATCTTAAAAGAATCAGCATTTCCTTTTACATGAGTCTCTAGAGTAGATTGAATGTTGGATATCAGCACTGGTGAGAGAAGACCCTTTGTTTTATTCTAAAAGCTAATGTTCTATTTCCTTGAGTAAAAGCCCTTAAATAGGAGACTGACTTTCTCCGGGCTTTTTAGAGCTGTGCTGATTTAACATAGTCCACTTTCACAAGTAAGTACACACACACACACACAAAGATCAGGAGGGAAAGTAACACACAAAGACCTGGGATGAGTTAAGGAGTTTACTGGAAATGTCCGATTACCTTAGCCTATTTCTCAGAAAACACAGCAAAGGCAGAATCAACAGCAGAAGTCATCAATTAAAATTACCCCACCCAACCCCAAAGCTAGCAGTCAGCCCAGCAAAAAAGCCCAACACCCCAAAAACAGAAACAGCAGCTGGAAACAGGAAGCCTCTTATGATACCTTACACCAGTCAACACTTCCATTTTAAAGAGGGCATGATGGCAGCATGATATTGAATACTCATCTGCAGATTCAACTGGTTAAAACATGGCAAAAACATTGATGAGAAAGCTACAGAGAGTTGTTATGATGCTTTTTTATTATCTACTGATGTTCAACATCCTCTGTTTCTATGGGTTTACTTAGTTTATGTTTTTTAGAAATGTGACATTTTACCAACACACTTCACTGATTTGTCATATCAATGCTCCTTCTCCATCAACTTCAGTTACAAAGTTTAAATTAAATCAGTATGGACACCCTGTATGTTTTTTCTTTTATGTGACTGCCACATTCTTTTTTTCTCTATTTTACTACTCAAAAATGTTCAATCTCTTTGGATACTACTGTGTCCTCAACAGAAAATTATGGAGGTAATTATCCCAAATAATTAAAATTCGGTGGCCAAGATAACCTGTGGCAGATGCTTGTCTATCTTGAAGCTATTTGCTGTTCTAAGATGGAATTCAAAGGGTTTTCAAGTGAAAAAAAAAATCAAAGATCCTTAGGCTCATTGAAATGTAGAACATGAGGAAATTTTCAACTGTTCAAATTTTGTACTACAAAAGAAAATAGTTCAAATTAATAACTGACTTGCAAAAGTTATTGTTGCAACAATAACCTTGGGGAGGGGGCAGGGGGGTGGGGATGTGTGTTCCCTTTTCTTTCCATTGATAAGTATGAGGAGAAAATTCAGGAGTAGCTATGTGAAGTCCATTCCAGCAACAGCTGGCTTATGGAAGGAATAGGGAGTCCAAGTATACTCTCTTGGTACGTTTTAATGTTACAATTTCATTTAGCAAGTCACATAAGATGTTCAGTCCAGCTATAACAGAAATCCTTGAATTTGTAACAGTCAATAGAGAAGCATTACGTAGTTCAGAGACAGGGTGCAGTCATGAAGTTGAGAACCATCATCATGTTCCTGACAGACAAGTAATTCACCCTTTTTGTCTCCATTATTCCTGTCATTTGCCTAGTTTTGTATTATGAGAACAATTTAACTTCACAGATTCCATGAGGTACAGAGATCTTCCTAGGTTTTCTGGGAAGCCTGACAAAGTAGAAGTATTAGTACAAGTATGCTGTGAATAAAATTGTTGTGAATAAAATTTTATGTAATATTTTTGGGAACATATTGTTATTATGGCAAAGACACTGAAAGTTCATTGTTTAAATGTTTATGCAGGCATGATCAATAAATCCTGTGGTGTTTAGATTGTCTCACTTTTTAATTAATTTTTAAGGATGATATTAGTTAACCATAACAGTCTTCACACAACATGTAGCCCATCAGATGTAAAGCTGACAGTTTCTTGATTACTCTTCAATGCCACCTGACCAGGACAAAGCAAATGATTCTCTGCTGGTTATTCAAACAGCAACTTTAAAATATTATTCTTCTTGCCAAAACTGGACACAAATTACTGTAAAAATATGTCAAGATAGGCAGGACTACTATTCATTGTTTGGGAAGAATTTCTTTCAGACATATTACATTTTATAAACAAGGATATATATTGAATAAACAAGGATTGCATTGATGTAATGGCATTGATTTAATACACTTGGACTGCTGAAGATAAAAGCACAATTAATGTCATAACAAAGCAAGGGGTTTATGTCTTGTAAATTGAGCACAGGTCTAATACTCTTAACTATAGTTTTATTAGCTTTGTCATATCAGGAGTTAGCAGATTGGGAAAAATTAATAATTTTCTGCAAAAATGTCTCAAGTGAAACAGATTCCACTGTCCTCAGAAGGCAGACCAATAAAACACAGCATTTTTTAAATGAAAACAAGGGCATGAAAAATTAATATTGAAGTACAAGCCATTAACTTCCCCATACTAAGGTTGCAAAATAACCATTCCTAAAGCCAGAGAATGAATATTTGTATTTACATTTCCAGAAATAACTGCATTCCATCAGACAGCATTTATGAACAAATTGTGATTGAGAAACTGCTAATTGAGTAGTTATTTACTATAATGTCAATCCCTGAAAAACCCTCCACTTAATTTTTCCAGGTCTTGGTCTAGGTATCGAGTCAGGCTCACCCCTGCCTTGATTCCATCTTACCATGAGACCTAGTTCAATTAA
Organism: Psilopogon haemacephalus; assembly: GCA_013396835.1. Taxonomy (NCBI): domain Eukaryota; kingdom Metazoa; phylum Chordata; class Aves; order Piciformes; family Megalaimidae; genus Psilopogon; species Psilopogon haemacephalus. The sequence continues at coordinate 30,951 of VWZI01011988.1, forward strand.
GAGATCATAGATTTTGTAGGAATGAAACCTGCAAGAGTGTAAGAGTGTTCTAATCTATGAGCCATGGGGCACTTCAAGAAGTTTCCAGTTTGTTGTAGCACACTCCAGTATATAACATTTAATCATAGTGCTTCATCCCAGCTCCACCCTGAGATAAAATAAACTGTGATCTTTTGTCTGATTCTGAAATGAGAAAATCATTTAAGATGTCCTTGTCACCATCCCAAACCCATTTGCATTTATGCCAGGTGAGTTGCATAGAATACAATATCTAAACTGTTCAAGTCCACATCAGTGAACAAGGGATGACCTATGGATGTGGGCTTCTGCAAACCCTTGGACATGCCCCCCCAAACATCCTACCTGCCAAACTTAAGAGATGCAGAATACTGCAGGAAGGCTGCAATAGATGATCTTTGGAAGTCCCTTACAACACAAACCATTCTATGATTCCTAACAATTATACAAGCGAAAATCAGTGGTCTAACCTACCAAATAATGAAAAAATGTCAAGTCTACAACCCAATGCCATGTGGGTTCAGAACCTTTCTTTTGTTAGTTAGCTCCTCAAATTTTCTAAGTTGTTATATTATACTGTTAATATCAACATATTCTGGATGAAGAAATCCTTGCCACTCATCATTTCTTGCAATCATTTCATCAGGTAAACTTTATGAATTATTTCACAATATAGGTTTCCTGCCAACACTGGTTCACTCTGCCTTAATAAATGTCTCAAGAAATTGCTGCTGCCTTCCAGTAGTTACAAAAGTGGTTTTTGCTTTCCCTTCACCAAAATTTATTTGGCTCATTTACAAGGTTCTTACTTCAGCAGAGATGTATGCAAAATTTAAAAGAGAAATAGTGTTACAGAACTATCCTGGGTTCATTTCAGTTATGATGTAAAAAAAGTCAAGAAAATAGAATTTTATAAATAATAAGTAACCCTGAGACATTTAAGAATTCATTCTAGATACTTACAACCTGTTCCATTATTAAATATTGTTCTTGAATTTTCTACATAAAGAAACCCAAAAATAGAAAAGGACACATATTTTTTGCCATTTAAAATTATTATCTTGTATTTTTCACGTTTATCTTATATGAAGTAATTTTATGTGGCTACTTCTTATGACCTTACTGGAAAAGTGGTTTTTATCAACTCCATACACTTGTTGCTTCTTGGGGAAAGACATTGGGACTTTCGGGCAATGATTCAGGTTACAGTAAATGCTGCGAAACATCCAAAGGAGACAAAAAACATATAGCTAATGACATTTTTATGCCATAAGATTCTTATGTATGTCTTTTAGCCCTCATTTTTTTAATACAATTTCATATGAATGATTTTAACATCACTTTCTGGCATGGAGAGGGGAGTAAATCTGTCAATATGAAACGAGCACAAATTAAATAATTTTTCCTATAGAGAACTTATTGTTTTTATTTCTAGTGGCTGTTATATCCCTTCATCTTTAAAGGCACCATTATTTTTCATCACTTTTTCTATTTTAGTAAAAATAATTTTAAAAATTCTGGTTTACTGACAATGAACGTGATCCAGATCAGTCATTACCAAGAATTTTTCTCAATGATTTTTATGAATAAAACTTTTTTCCTCTTTTTTTTTTTCTTCCTTTCTTTTTTTTTTTTTTTTTTTTTTTATTTTTAAACTCAATGGGCAGCTCAGCATCATCCATTAACAGGCTCATTCCCCCACAGGGAAACAGAGGGGAGAATCAGAAGGGTATAAGAAAACTCATGAGATGAGATAAAAACAGTTTAAGAGGTAATGCAAAAACTGTGCATGCAAGTAAAACAAAAATCATTGATTCATCCACTTATCATTGAAAGGCAGGTGTTGAGCCATCTCCAGGAAAGCAGAACACCATGCGTAGTGACCACTTTGGAAGACAAGTGCCATCACTCTAAATGTACTCATTTCCCTCAGCTTTTATTGCTGAGCTTGATGTCATACGGTGTGGAATATTCCTTTGGACAGCTGGGGTAGCTGTCCCACCTGTATCTTCTCCCAATTTCTTGTGCATCCCCAGCCTATTTGATGGTGTATTGGTGTCAGAAGTAGGAAAGGTGCTAATGCTGTGTAAGCATTGCTCAGCAATAACTAAATAATCCCTGCATTATCACACTGTTTTGGTCACAAATCCTAAACGTAGCACTATAGGAGTCACTATGAAGAAAATTAACTCTGTCCCAGACAAAACTAGCAGAGTTTGTTACATCTTGAGATTCACTGTCTGTTTCCAGTGCTCCTTGCTTGGCACAATATTGCTTAGTGAAACACTTCCTTCTGATACAATGAAGATCCCAACCCAAGTGTTTGACCCTTAGTATCAGCTCTCTTGTGTAAACAAGTAAGATCCCAAATGAAAGGACATGGGAAGTTTAAGAATACTAATCACATTATACCAGAAATAATACAGACCTGTGTCTTACAGTGAGAGTTTTATCATATAAATAAACATATATGGGATACATACTGTTATATAGAAGAGAGATACAGGCATATATGGAAGAAAGATTAGCAATCTACATTGTGCTAACACATATCCTTCACCCAAGCTATCTTCACCACTGTTAGAATGCAAAACATCTTCAGCATTCATGTGTCTGCTGTATTTCCAGCAACAGGAAGGAAAAAAAAAATCTTTCATTTCTTTGGTTCTCTTTTGTTCTTCTGTGAAAGCAACTAGGAGGGTTTGGAGGGTTTACTTGTTTGGTTTGTGTCCTGGTTTGAGGCTAATTGGAGAATTCTTGTGAGAAATTAGATTATAGGCTGAGAAAGCAAAACAACGTGTCTACTCCACTCACAGGCTGGCCAATATGTATAGGAGTAAAAGTCAAAACACAGATAAGACAGTGTGTGTGTGTGTGTGAGAGAGAGCTGTTTGAGCCACTCTGGCTGCATCTCTCTCTCTCTCTGCCTTCTAGCTGGATCTGTGTAACTGTACTAGCCAGTTTCTTATTTCTTAAACCCCCTGGCTGATCTTTCTCACTTACCTGGCACATAAGACAGATAGTGGGATAAGATTGGTTAGTGGAGGGGAAAGTAGTAGGTTGATTGGAAACCCCTCTTGGGGACTCCGATCTATGGGAGGGGTGCGGTGTTTCTGTATTACGTTTTTACTGTATATATTGTAAATATCTGCTTGTATATTGTGCAAAGATGTAATATGAAGCTTCATCTATTAACTTCCAGCCGGCTGAGTCTAGCAGCCTGGATTATTTCAAAAGAGGTTTGGGGGGGTGGGGAGCAGATAACTGCCAAACCACCACAGTTTGGTTTGGTTTGGTTGTTTTTTCCTAGCAAAAAAACATTAGTTTAGGTCCAGTTTAAATTAAGGGTAGCAAAATAGCTTGCATAGTCTGCAGTTCCAACCATCAACTTGCCAGGTGAGTTTTTGCTGACCTGAAGCATTCTGCTTTGAAAAATAAATAATTCATTGTCATAGAATTTGTTGTCAACATATATGATTCCTCTATTTGTCAGCTGTGAGATTATTTATTACTGTGTTACAAAGCACAAGGTGCCTTTAATAATGTCTTCTATGCAAATATCAGAATTAAACCAAATTTGTTTCTCAGATAATTTTAATTATATACAAACTTTTGAATGCAAAATATTAAAAGTTCTTCTGTGTTATAATTCTTTGCTTCCAAATTACTCTAAGACACCATTTAAAACCACCACCTCATATTGGCCTTCCAGTATTTGAAGAGGGGTTACAAGAAAGCTGGGGAGGGACTGTTTACAAGGGCATGTAGCACTAGGACATGGGACAATGGTTTTAAACTAGGAAGTGTAGATGTTATGGTTCAGGAGTTACCTGCAGTCCCCCTACTCTGTCCCACACCCCACACCCCCCCTCCCCCCATTTGAATTCACCCAGACTAGACTCAGCCAGCTGGAAGTTAAGGAATGAAGCTTTATATTCACAGCTTAGCACAATATACAAGCAGATATTTATAATATATTACAAATAATTACATCTATATACAGAAATATACAAGTTAAAAGTAATACAGAAACACAGTGCCCCTCCCAAAGATCAGAGTCCCCAAGAGGGTTTCCAGCCACCCTTCCACCTTCCCACGACCACCTAATCGTATAACAGAATCTACCTTACGTGCGAGATAAACAGGAAAGATCAGCCAGGGCAGTTAGAAGCAGAATTGTTTAGTTGGGCTACACAGATCCAGCTAGAAGCCAAGGAGAAGGAGAGACCAGCAGCCAGAGCTCAGACGAGAGCAACTCTGTCTTATCTATGTTTATGTCCTTGCTTTAGTACATCTCAGTAAACCTATAAGTGAAGTAGACATCACCATTGTTTTTTTTTTTTTCTTTTCACATCCTATAATCTAATTTTTCTCATTAAAATATTCCAATTAGCCTCAAACCAGCACAAGATTTAGACTGCACTTTAGGAAGTTCCTTACTATGAATGTGATGTGACAGTGGAACAGGTTGCCCAGGGAGGTGGTGGAGGCTGCATTCCTGGAAACATTCTAAGTCATGCTTGACAAGGCTCTGAGCAACCTGATCTAATTGGGGATGTCCCTGCTTACTGCACTCAGGGTTGGATCTTTAAAGATTCCAAATCAATGCATTCTGAGTCTAATTATATGAGATGTTTAAACGATGGCAGGAGAGGTAGAAAGAGAAAAATATTGGTGTGAGTTCCAATGAAAACTGAGTCAGAAGTTTTAAAGAGGTAAAACTTCACTGACTTAGTAAAGAGGCATATATAAAGTACTCCCATATGGAAACAACTCACCTCAGCTGCAGCTTCACCTACAACCTTATCTTCCTCAAACCAAACAGAATCTTGGCATCTTGCAGAACACAGAAGAAGGAGGAAAATTCAATCCAAAGATCTGTGCTAGATCTATTATTTCATTTAGTGGGTCTAGTTTTCCCTTTCCTCACATAATTTCAAGATTTTATTCAATCACTCTTTTCCATAATTAGAGATTTTATTAATTGTATTTACAGGCTTATGAAGAGGAGTGATAAAGACCTCTAAGACCTCTTTTTCTGCACCATGCAGGAACTGATTTTATGACCCCTTTGTGCTGCCAAAAGCTCATAAAAAACACGTAACGTGAAGTGGAACACATCATTGCACAGGTGTAAATGACTGCATAAGATGCAAGGAAAGTTGAATTGAGCTAGTTCAACCTAATAAACACTTTCAGCCCAGGAAATGTTGCAGACTCTCATGTAAATATTTAACATATGGTCCTGCTCTAAAAAATTGCTATAAAACGCATTGTGGCTTTTTGCTGTATTTCACTGATACCATATTAAATTCTCTCAGCTTATACTTAAAAAAACAACATTTTTTTCTAATAGACATGATAGCATACTCCATGAAAATATTCAAACTAAATTTTCTTTTTTTTCTAATGCGCTGTAAGAGAAAAGATTATCCAGACTCACCATTACCTTACTGACACCTATGCAGACTTAAAGATTTTACTACTTACAGCACCACAGAATGTTGCAGCTTCTGAATGTCAAATGATGAATTTTCAGAATACAGATCTGAAAATGAGTATGTGGTGATAGTATACTGAAATTCTTATGAACCAGATTGATTACAAAATCCAGCCTAAGTTCTTGTTTGTGCTGAACTCAGTTTAGCTCTCTTCAGGGTTTTGCTTAAACTTGCAGAAATAAAAGCCAAGGACTTTTATTATTCATAGAAGACATTATTTCTCATGGAAAATGGTTATTTTCACTTTTAATGGTAGTGTGAGGAAAATAAAGCTTAATTTAATAGTTGAAAGCTTATATTGAAGGCCACTCATACTCCATTTTTCCCTAGAGGGGCAAAAGTCTTGTTTAAAGTATAGTAAATAGGTATATAAGATATTTTCTGAGTCTGGAGACAATGTGAATAAAGCATATTCATGGTAATGATGTTGCAGTAGTATAGAGGTAGACTGGGTAATCTCTCATTTGCTTGCTTGTGGTTTATGTTGGCATTCTCTGCAGTATTAGAAATCTGACTAATTTCCTTGTGAAGGGGTCATCACAGGCTGGGAGAGGCAAGGAGAGATGTGCAATATCTCATCTCAAGCATTCATTTTGGTTCTTCTGAATTTTGTGTCATAAAGTGTGATACACTCCATTAATCATCTCTTAAAAGAGATCAGCAATCTACCATGCATAAATTTTAGACAACCAAGAACTTGCTGAACTCCATGTAGCTAGCAGAAGGGTCTTCTGGTCTCAGACATGAATAATGCTATTATAACCTAGCAAGTGTTTCTAGTAAAATTTCTATTTTAAAAATATTCAGAGGAGAAGATACTGATGCAAATGTTAGGCATTATATTAGTTAAATACATCCCAGGACCTTGTGGGGCCAGGGTCTTCATGGAGGCAATGGGAGCTCCCATGGGTAAATCAGGGCAGAGCTTGGCAGCTAGAACCTGTCCCACCATCAGCAAGGAGCAGGGCAGCTGGTGGGGCCTCTGGCAGCCTCAAGCATTAGGCACATCCTTGGGCACAGGCCAAGGCCTCTCCAGGATATGAGCCCACAGGTGGTCCCATCTTGGTGGAGCCCATAGCCAGGCAGGGAAGAGTTGTGGAGAGCTGGAGACTGGGCCTGTCTCTGTGTCATTGGGAAACAAACTGACTGCCACTGTCCTGGGCCCTGGGCAGTGTAGAGGAAGGGCTGGAGTTCCTGGGCAGAGACAGTCAAGGCTGGTGCTGCCCCTAGGGACATTGCAGTGTGCCCCACAGATTATAGTAATTACTTTATTTAATTTAAAAGATCTTTAAAGAGAAATTGGTCATGCCTATGGACTTCTATTAATGAAACAGAGATCTCTTCTCTTTGAGAGTCATTGCCACTGCCTAAAACCAAGCTGAAATTGAAATAAAGAGTTTCTTGATCAAGAAAGCTGTGAAACTTTGTGTCTATTTTTCTTCTTTGAAGGTTATACTCTCCATCATGGAAGACAACCAACAACTATATTTCTGTTAAAATTTAATTCAAAAAGCCTAGGAAGTTGTCCATGCTCTTTTATCTATAAAATAATCAGGTTAGGGTGGTTTTGTTGTTATTTTAGTTTTGGTTTGTCTCGTTTTTTTATCAAAGGCTTTAATAAACATCTTCATAAAGAAGCAACATGCTTGAATCACTTCTATTTGAAGTAGCCTAAAATAGCAATAGTCTCACTTCATTCAAGTAATTCCAAGTGTTCTTCTTAAGATTCACATCCATTTGAGTAAGAGCAGATAAGGATCATATATGTATGATCTGAGATAGTGCCTTCATTCAGACACTGCTTTATTAACATAGAAATAGGATACGAAACACAAAATGGGGATTAGACACTGCAGCACTAATTGTTGCAATATTTAGATCCCAAATAAGAAGCCAAAATCATGTTGCTAAATATAGTCTCTGTGTACAGGAAAAGTACATATAGGAAAAGTTAGATCTCAGTGTGTTTCAAACCAGCTTGGATGCCACAGTGAGGTTTCCCCAAAACCAGCATCTCATCTGCCTCTGGCCAGGAGGAAATATTTGAGCAAAGGGGGTTTCTTCAACTCTGATCTTCTTCAGGGCTCATAGATCCTTTTCTGTCCTGTCTTACTGCAATATTTCTAAAATTTGCTCGAGTATGACAGAAGAGAGTCTTCTCCTGACTCAAGAAGCATAGACTTTCTTATACTTCCAGCTGTCACACAATAAAGCATCCTTAGACCAGTAAAACAGTCAGCAGCACTGCAGGCAGGAATGCCACCTTTGGAGGAGCCCAAGGAGAGTCTCTCTTTGACCATTAACATTAATGTGATCTTCACAGAAGGGAATAAATGCAATTTTTCTTCTCCCTAGTGTGTTCCCAATTAATTTATTTAAAATCTTAATCATTGTCAGACACTTCATCTAAACCTTATCAAGATTTCATTTCTCTCTGCTTTCAAGAGTGGAATGATGTACTCCAACCACAGAATGAATGAACCCTAGTACTAAAAAGTACTCTGACTATACACTTCCATACAGAACAGGATGATGCAATGGATGGCTGCACCATAGGAGGGAGTCATAAGCCAAGGATGGCCACAAGGTTGACAGGGCTGTGCCATCTCTGATCAGGGTCCGTCGAGCAGCACTCAGTGAAGCAGCAAGGATGGGACAGGGACAGTGATCAAGACCACTTCAGTCCCTACAAGACTACAGTGAAAGGGCAGATGTGAGATCCAACAGAGTCCAATATGTGGCAGTCAGCAGGCACAATGGTGGGCACAGGCTGCAATGTGCAATGGCTGAGGATCTGGTCACATGTAGTTCCTAAGAAAATGGGAGGTGTAAAGCTGGCAGCTCTTTCCGCCCAAGTTATTTCCCAGGGATGTGATCCGAGGTTACCCATCCAGGCTGCAACAGGCATGCCCTGAGCAAGAGCAGTCTGACCTCAAGAGCTGGTCCTGGTGGCAGAGCTGGGATGCACTGTCCACATAGGAATGGTCTGGGTTTGTGTGCAAGAATGGCCTCCAGACTGCAGTTCTGTTTTCAAGTATCCTTACCTGAGAATGGGAGAAAGATAGCATCCCAGCTAGATGCAGCAGTCAAGGAAACAAAATTGTGGGTGCTTGGGCTGTGCTGAGTAAGGATTTTTAGGACTGTAAATTTTTGTCAGAAAGCCCCTCTATCACTGTATGCTCACTAGGGAACTGTAGACATTGTCTTGAAAATGACACAATGAACAGTTATATTTTCCCATTTTCTCCATAAGAGTATGACAGACAAATTTACCACCCTGTTACAAAGTACTGAGCTAACGCTGTAGATTGTTGTTTTAGGCTCTCAGAAATGTACCATGAAGAATAAAATTATTTGGACATCTATCCAAGGCATGTAGCTTGGAAATGACAAACACCTGTCAAAATACACAAGCAATACACAAACCTGGTGGATGAGGATTGTGTCTGTGAGGCATAACTCACTATTTCTAACTGAAACCATACACTACATTGAGGCCACACTTTTCAAATTTCTTACATAGAAAAGGGTTACATTTATTAACACAGACAAACATTTTTACTAACAAATTAGACATTACTAGGTCTTGATAACATCTCAGAGTTGGCATAGCCCTCTTCTGCCTTCTTAATGTTTGTTTTAAATTAAATATAGCTCACAATAAGTTAATGAGCAATAAGGATTATTCCATTTTGAAGCGCCAGCAACAGCCTGAGCACTTTCAGCACCTACAATATTTCCGGTAGGTAGACTTCCTGCTTGAGCAGCGTGTGCTGAGAGAATTCAAAAA
>VWZI01012009.1:0-22541 GCA_013396835.1 Psilopogon haemacephalus
TTTCTCACTCAAATTCTCCAATTAGCTCAAACCAACACAATAAAGTATAAGTTTTAAAATCACCTAGCACAAGTTGAAGTATTTATGGAACTGGAAACAAGAATTGTTTATAATTCAAACAAACAGGAGACTTTGCATTTATTTTATATTTTTCATTCTATGTAATTGAAGTCTTATATATACAGGAATTGTATGTTGATTTTATCTGCTTTTAATTTATTCTGTGCTTGTACTCTTACATTAATATCCTCAGATGTAATGACTTTACTTATTAGCACTGACTGCATTAGATGATAGAAGAAAAAGTATACTTCTTTAAATACCTCAAGACTAAACTTGGAAATGTCTTTGGGAGCAGAACTTAAAGAAAATTTTGAATCTATTTCATATAGTTGAATGTGATGGATGTCAGGGTCTTGAACCTCGTGGTGTTCAACAAGAGCAAGTGCAAGGTTATGCATCTGTGACAGAAAAGTCATCGCTATCAATACAGAGTAAAGGATGATGTGATAGAAAGCAGCCCGGTGGAAAAGCACTTGGGGATGCTGATGGATGAGAAACTGGACACAAGCAGGCAGTATGAGCTTGCAACCCAGAATGAAAATCATATCCTGGGCTGCATCACATGATGAATTGCCAGCAGATCGAGCAAAGTGATTCTGCCACTTTGCTCTGAAGAGACCTCCCCTGAAGTACTATGTCCAGGTTTGGAGCCCTCAATATGAGAAGGACATGGACCTGATGGAGTGGGTCCAGAGGAGGGCCACAAAAATGATCAGAGGGTTGGAGCACCTCTGCTACAAAGACAGACTGAAGGAATTAAATTGGTCATCCTGGAGAAGAGGCGGCTCTGGAAAGACCTAATAGCAGTCTTCCACTACCTGAAAGGAGCCTACAAGAAGGATGGAGAGAGACTGTTTACAAAGTAGTGTAGTTATAGGATGAGGGACTATGTCTTCAAACTAGAGAAGAGCAAATTTAGATTGGATGTTAGGAACAGGTCCTTTACAATGAAGGTGATGGAGCACTGGAACAGGTTGCCCAGGGAGGAGGTTAGGGCCCCATCCCTGGAGATATTCAAGGTGATATACGAGAAGGGTCTGTTTCTGAATAGATTGTTATTAATATTAGCTAATTATATGTTAACTTCAGTGCAGGCTTGCAGAGATGCAGTCAGATCATGATTCTAGGGTCACATGATCAGTTTAGAGGCCTATATAAGGCAGTGTTTGCTGCCAAAATAAATGTCTTCACTTGGAACTTATTGCAGAATCTGTATCTGAATACTCACCACTATAAATGGTGACTGATGTAATCCTCATAGAGATTTGCTAAGAAGTCTGTAAGCTGCAGGGTGAAGGCAGTTCCTCTAGTGAGCCTAGCTGCACTTAAAAGGTAAAAAAGGAGCAGGATATTTGAGAGAGCTCTGCCATCCGGACAACAAGCACAACACCTCTGAAGCTCAAAGAGAGAGGTGAGCAACTGGGAACTAATATTTATTTATTTGGGGCACTACGGGTCATCAGATAACAAAAGAACAGAACGCTATAGTAGGAGTTTTTACCAATTTTTTTTGGAAGAGAGGCATTATGTATGAAGTAAAGAAACTTCACACATAGTCTGGCTTAGCATTTGGAGGGCTGTACCTTAGAGAATGCTTTTGAACTTGCTACTGGGGAAAAGGAGGGGAAGGTGTTAATAGATTCTGCAACACAAGGAGATGAAACTGAGTCATCATGTCTTACAACATGGCTGCTTATCTGGGACTCTGGCACAGTTGAGAGCAAAAAGAAGCTACCTTGGTGATTGCTGCCACATCCAAGGACCCAAGTTTCACATTACTGTCTCAATGGCAGCGCTCCACCTCCTTTGCTGTTTGTGAGAAACTGGCCAAGTCAGTGGCACCCTGGCTGCTGAGGCTTCCCACAGACCAGTCCTCTCCCTGTTTGTCATGTCTCTCAGGCAGGCAGCAGCTCAGGCCACTGGCAACAGCTGCAAGCCTCCCAGTGGTGGTGCTGGCGGTGAGCACAGCCCACAACATCGTGGCTCAGGAGCAACTCAGTGACATCCAGAGCTGCGGGCAGGAGATAGTGACCCACCACATAGCCATGCCCGCACCCTCTGTCTCCAGTTAACTCAAGGTTGATCCAAAAAAGGAGAAGGCAAAGTGCAGGGAGAAGTTTGTGAACTCGGTGGAGCAAATGGTCAGCCAGGTTTTCATGAGGGACAGTGTGTTGAAAACTGAGGGGAAGTCATTGTCCCCATGCGAAGGTTCAAATATTCCAGCTGATCACTGCTGAGCTGTGAAGCAAGCGGAAGGTGCCTGAAGGAGTTTGGGCAACACACAACACTCCTTTGCTTTTCTCCTCTCTCCTTCCAATGGGCATGAGTTCAGAAATGCTTTCCAAATTGGTATCTCTCTAAATTATGTCAAGTACAGTACATCAAGTATACTTATCCTATGTATAGGGATAGTTCTGGCTTTCTGTAGCACTTCTTTTGAAGAACCATGGCTGTGTGCAAAAGTTCTCGCAGTGTTACCTCAGAGGATGAAAAATAGTCCTACTGTTTGTCAGCAATTTTTGTCTGAATTCCCCTGTAAAATAAAGACATTATTTCCTAATGATTTTTGTTATCATTATTTGGATGACATACTTGTTGCAACCTCAAATAGATATCAGTTACAAGCAATACCAGTGCAAACAAAAGAAGCTTTACAAAAGCGGGGTTTAAAGTGGCCTCAGATGAAGTCCAGGCAATGTCTCTCTGGAAATATTGAGGTTGGAAAATTTTAGATCAAACCATTGAACCACAAAATGTTCCATTAAAAATAAATGTAAAAAGTTTGAATTATTTGCAAAAGCTGTTAGGCAGAATAGGTTGGTTTAGTAATTTGGGAATTACTAAGGCTGAACTTAGCCCACTCTTGGATTTGTTAAAGGGTGCTATGTCTCTGTTATCCCCAAAACAGTTAATTTCAGAAGCAGATCAAGCTGTAAAACTGAAAAGGCTTGGACACAAAGGAAAGTTTATAGCCCACATACAGGTCATCCATTCTTGTATTTATTTTTGTGACATTCTCCCAAACCTATGGACTTTCGGGTCAATGGATACCATCTGTCTGTGACCTCTTGGTCATTATAGAATGGATTTTATTATATCAGCCAAAAAAGACAGTCTATACCCAGATGCAAATGATAGCAGATGTTATAAGGAAAGGCCAGAAGATAATTTTGCAAATCTCTGGACAAGATTCAGCCATAATCTATATTCCTATAACTTCTGACTATTTGAACTGGTGGCAAGCTAACAGCCTACCTTTACAGGTCACCTTGGAAGGCTTTACTTGGCAACTTGACATACATTTCCCATCACATAAATTAATGAGTTTTTGTAAAGACACAGTGTTTGTGTCCAAACCATTGTGTCAGTTAACACCCATTGTTTACTAATGGCCCTACATTGTTTACTAATAGCTCGGGAAAATCTGGAAAAGCTGTTATAGTTTGGCAGGAAAATAAGGAATGGAAACAGGATCATTTTTATTTTTTTTTTTTTTATGACTAACTACAAATTGCAGAGCTACATGCCATGATTCACGCCCTTTTGAAGTAGGAAAAATTAGAAGGAGCAATGATTGAGGAAGCTCCTCAGAATAGGCTTAGTATGCCAATAATTTTCACTCATTTTGCTTCACTGCAGTACAAAGACCTTGTAACAAGTCCTCTGAAAGCCAAGGTCTACATAAAGTCAGTCTACATAAAAAGCCTTTGCATGATGGTAAATGGTGTATTGGGTTGAGGCTAGCTGCCCCCACCCTGAGCCCAAANGAAGGTCCTTATGACTTACTAACATGAGGAAAAGTGTATGCCTCTGTTTTGACAGATTCAGGGCCCAAGTGAGGAGTTCTTGCCAGATCTTCAGATGAAGTAACACAAGATCCCTGAAGCTAATGAATGACAAGATCAGTCTGATCTTCTTTGGACTGATAAATCTCTTTGATGGATGGGGCTTGCCAGGGTGGATAAGGTTTCTTATCATAATCAGATTGTTGATCTTTTTGAATAGCCTTGTTATACTGTTAATCTTGTTTGCTTTCTTGTATGCAAAGAATGTTGGAGAAATCAATCAATAGTGTGTTATTGTTAGGAAAAAAGAGAGAGATGGAGGAGGAGGGTCTGTTTCTGAAAAGTTTGTTGTTGACATTAGTCAATTACATGTTTAGCTTGAGTGTGGGCTTGCAGAGATACAACCAATCAGCTCATGATGCTAGGGTCACGTGATCAGTTTAGAAGCTTATATAAGGCAGTGTTTGCTGCCCAAATAAATATCTTCACTTGGAACTTATTGCAGAGTCCATGTCCGAATGCTCATCACTAGAAGATGAGGCTCAACAGGGCTCTGAGCAACCTGATCTAGTTGAGGATGCTCTTTCTTACTGCAGAAGGATTCGAACTAAACAGCCTTTGGAAGTTCTTTCCAATCCAGACTATTCTATGATTCTGTGATTCTATGACTATGACTTGATTCATCCCATGTAGTGGAGGACAATTAATTGAGATGCTAAAATTGACAATAAATGAATTCTGAAAAAGTCTTTAGGTAGCTATTTTAGCCAATGAAGCCAGAGTATTATCTTAAGGGAGCGATCAAATTACATTTTCATTATAAAAAAAGAAAAAGAAAGCAAGAACTAGAAGACAATAAGTGACCTCTGGAGTGTCCAAATCTCTATTACAATCCATGATAGCAATTTACAGCTTGGTAGTCACACATGAGAACTGACTTGCTATTTTAATGGTATACACAGAGCCTACATGTCTGATTTCCTAGATGGTAATTAAGGACTACATATGATGCAAATTTTCTTAATGAAAATATGTGATTTCTAAACTTCAAATCTTCTTTCAACATTACTTTTTGCATAACCAAGTTCAATTCTTCCACTCAAAATATATGAATAGTTGTTATAGCATAGATGGTCTGGCCCTGAGACAGACAAATTGAAGTCAGTAACTCTTTATTTCCTTCTTTTCCACCACTTTCAGCATTAACGTTTAGAAATACTGTAGGAACATGCATTAACAATTTTAATTTTGGTAAGTATTAATTAGAATGTTCATCTTGTAGATTTCAGTTATGTATGAAGGGATATCTTTGGTACCTTTGAAGATTTGGGTCTGCAACTGTAAGCAAACCCTAATCACAGGTTTTGTAAGTGAAAATTTTTCTCCTTATATCTTTCTGTACTACAATTTTGGTAAAAGTTTTTTGTCCTTTCAGCTATGGCTAAGTGTGTTGGAATGCCTTCCTACATATTCATGAACTTGAATTTATTACCTTCTGTTATTTATCATGATTTTCATTAACTCATTATAAGAGGAAAAAAAAAGATTCGTAGTTTGTCTTTACTATCATAGCTTGAAAATACAAGTTGAGCATAAAGTTTCGGGGTAATTTACATATATTTCAGTGCAGTGTTGATAGTAACTAGTTTCTACACTTAATGAATACTAGTCTGTTCTGATGTTATATTTCCTTTTGCTTTCTTTCTCTTAGTAAATAATATTTCAAGTTTAATTTTTTAACTTGTATGTCTTCGAGTGTATAGAATTGCAGATACAAACTCCTCCTTCCCTCAAAAAAAATATATTTGTAAGACTAATTCCTGTAGCTTTTCAAGCAGTGACTGATATAAAATACAGTTGGAAACCTCAGACCTGTCACCAAAGATCTTAATTACCCATACCATGATTCTTCTTTCTCCCTCTTTCTACTTCTACATTCTCCTGCAGCCCTGCTGGGCGAGATTAGTCCATTCAGGCAAAGACAAACATCCACATCCCTCATTGTCCATGGAGTTGGACAAAACACCTATATCTCTTCTTATGTGCTGCATTGTCTGCAAGGCAAGATTTGCTATGATATATGGGATTTGCTTCTGATATATGGGAAAAGCTTGTTCTGCATAAGAAAGCACACTTTACTGCCTTCTTTGTGTAAAGAATGAAGTTCTGACAACCATAAATAGTTGAAATGGTTTCTATCAAAGGTCAGATTTTGGAAGTTGTTCTCTTTGAGTACTCCTGTGTATGTCTCTGAGGCTATTTGCAGAATACCAGTCTAAAGTGACCAAAGTCTGACCTAGTTTTGACATCCCAACTAAATAACATTTTGGAAAAATCATAAATGCCTAGAATAATTTCTCATTAGAAACAGTTGCTGTTCTGGAGCCAAACTAGACCCTACAACACTCAACAGACTTTAGATATTATACTCATCTTCTCAGCATGCAGCTTTCACCTTTTAACTCTTTACCACAGAATTAACTGCTTCATGTGACATATTTCATTCCTGTAAACTCAAAAATAAATTACTGATAATGTGGAGGAATTACAAAATGACTGATTCAAACTTCACTGTTGTTCCTTAACTGTACATATAAGATCACAATGTATAGAGATGTGAACCATAATTTGACTGTAATATATTACAGATTTTTTAATTCTTTTTGATATAGATAGCATACTAATCAAGCATAAAGGTAATAGCTTAGTGGTAAAGTAGTTGATGAGGGGTGAGCAGCTAGTGTCATTTATCTGTGCCAGTCTTGTTCAACATCTTTGTCAGTGACATGGACGGTGGCATTGAGTGCACCTTCAGCAAGTTTGCCAATGAACCCAAGCTATGTGGTGTGACTGACATGCTGGAGGGAAGGTTTGCCATCCAAAGGGACCTTCACAGGCTGGAGAGGTGGGTCCAAGCCAACCTCATAAGATTCAACAAGGCCAAGTGCAAGGTCCTGCATCTGGGTGGAGGCAATCCCAAGCACAAATCCAGGCTGGGCAGTGACTGGCTGAAGAACAGCCCTGAGGAGAGGGACTTGGGGGTGATGGTGGATGACAAGCTCAACATGAGCCAGCAGTGTGCTCTTGCAGCCCAGAAAGCCAACCAGATCCTGGGTTGCATCAAGAAAATTGTGGCCAGCAGGTTGAGGAAGGTGATCTATGATCTTCCCTTTCTGCTTTGCATTGGTGAGACCCCACCAGGAATACTGCATCTAGTACGGGATTTCCTATTACAAGAGAGATATGAATGTGCTGGAACGTGTCCAGACAAGGGCCACAAGGGTGATCAGAGGGCTGGAGCACCTCTGCTGTGAGGACAGACTGAAAGAGTTGGGGCTGTTCAATCTGGAGAGGAAAAGGCTCCAAGATGACCTTACTGTGGCCTTTCAGTATCTTAAGGGGGCCTATAAGAATGTTGGGAAGGTCTGAATATAGGTCTAGGGGGAACGGAACCAAGCTAGAAATGGGTGGGTTCAGACTGGATATTAGGAAGGAGTTCTTCAGCATGAGAGTGGTGAGACCCTGGAACGGATTGCCGAGGAAAGTGGTTGAGGCCCTATCCCAGGAGGTGTTTAAGGCCAGGCCGGATGAGGCTCTAGACAGCCTGATCCAGTGTGAGGTGTCCCTACCCATGGCATGGAGGTTGGAATTAGATGATCTTAGTCCCTTCCAACCCTAACTGATTCTATGATTCTGTGATTCTGTGATTCTATGATTCTATATTAAAAGTTTCTCTGATGTTGTCTAATGATGAGATTGTTTGGTACATTTACTGGCCAGTAGATCAGCATTTATCCAGGAGCTCATCTGTTCTGTCTCAGAAGAATGGGGGGGAAACAACCAGACAGACATAAGCTGGAAACCCATGGGTCAAAATAACCTTAGTTTAACAGCTTAAAAAAAAAAATTGTAGGTGTAAGCAAAGCAAAATGCAGGTTTTATTCCCTGCTTCTCATGTCAGGCACATATTCCGTCACATCCTAGAAAGCAGGCCTTCATCACTGTAAAGGGTTAAGCTTACCTGGAACTGTATCCTGACTCGTCCCTGGGGGTGGTCTGACCTGCCCCCAGGTGGTGTGTTTAGCCCCGTCCCACTTCCTGCCAAGGCTACTATAAAAGGGGAGGGACTTCCTGTCTCTCTCTCTCGGCTTCTCCTCTTCTGCCTGTCCAGGACCTTGTTGTCCTGCTGCTGCTCACTATGTGCTCTCCAGCAAACACATGGAGAGAGCAACCATTATTTGGAACTCTGTAACTCTGCAACTCTGCATTTCACCATCAATCTTGCATCACTCTGCATCCACCACCAATCACCAATTTCACTGCTTGGATTCAACTTCCATTCCTGGGTTGTATTTTGTTCCCTTTCCCCCTATCCTCTGTACTTCCCCTCATTCCTATTCCCTGTGCTTTGGTTCCCTTTTCCCCCATCCTTTGTAACTCCTCTCACCTTCTATTTATTGTTAAAATTTACCTTTTTTACTAGGCTAGCTTAAACTAATACGATGACATATAACAGCTACCCAAGAAGATAAATATCATAAACACTTTTATTTCTGAACATATTGTCATATGGTATGGAAAACAGCTTTGGTTAGCTCAAGTTCTGGCTATGTTCCCTCTCAGCTTCTTGTGGACTTCTAAGCTATTTACTGCATGGGCAGAATACGTAAAGAAAATCTTGATGCTGTGCAAGTACTGTCCAGTAACAGCTGAAAGGCTGAAAAAGTGAACAATTGTTTCCTATTTCTCATGTTTCTTTGTTATCCCCATCCAATAATTTCTTTTCCAGGTTCAAGTACACATTTTGTTTGTTTGTTTAGCTTCTCCTTGTACAGAAGGCTGCTTTCAAGCATCTCAGTCATTTTTTTGCTGTGGGTTTTTTTTTTAATTTTCGTACTTCTACTAAATCTGTTCTGTGTTGAAAGTACCATGTACTGTATTCCAAGATTTTTTAGTATCTGCAGAGGATTATCAATCTATGTATGAATAAGATGCCATTTAAGATAACTAAAGTTTGTGTTATAGTCCAAATATCTGGGCAAATTTAGAAGTGTATGTGAAACACAAGTCTTGATAATTTTGAACACCTAGTACAGGAAATGATTTTTTAAAAAGTCTTACAAAAAAAGGACAACTAAGGGGTAAATTAATCATCTGTTTCCCTCAGCATTTGATAAAAGTAATTTATAATTGCATACTTCTATGATTTTGAAATTTAAATCTGTTTAATTTCTTGTATATTTTTAAGAGTTTACTGTTCAAATTTCCAGGTATGTGACATCACTCTAGCTTTTTGCTACATTATGAGAGGAGAAATATTATGGAATCACAGAATCACACAATGATAGGATTTGGAAGAGACCTCTGGAAACCATCTAGTGCAACCACCCTGCCAATCTAAGTTTAACTAGAGCAGGTTGCACAGAAAGGTGTCCAGGCGGGTTTTGAATAACTCCAGAGATGGAGACTCCATAACCTGCTCAGTCAGCATGTTCCAGTGCTCCACCATCCTCAGTGTTCCTATCTTCAAGTCTGTACCCATTACATCTTGTCCTGATTCTGGGCACTACTGAAAAAAGAAAAAGCATTATTTTTGCATTTTCTCTTATGGCAGCTACCAACCTAGACAGCACACATTTCTGAGTTCTAGTTGAGCATATTTCCTTAAACTGATCCCATATGATAGTGCAATTTCAGTTATAGATAGAAAAATTTCAGTTTCTACTTCCTCAGTGCAGAATATAAAACAATCAATCTGACTTACAAAGGGAAAGAAACTTCATATCAAAGTCTTTGTTCAGATAATATGAAGCATATTTAGTTTGTGTAGAAACAGAGCTGATTTGAAGACGCTTTTGAAGTAGAAAGATACATAGATTTCACTGGGTTGGAAGAAGCCTCTAAAAATTATCTAATCCAATCTCCCATTCATGGATGGGAACCACTTTCATTAGCTCAAGTTATTCAAAACTCCATCAAACCTGGTCTTGAACATTTTCAATTATGAGGTATCCCAAATCTCTCTTGGCAACATGTTCTTATGTTTTGCCATCCCTATCCTAAAAAATTCCTTCCTTACATCTACTTAAGTCTACCCTCTTTGGGTTAAAAGCATTACACCTTGTCCTGTCTCTACAGGCCCTGCCGAAAAATGTTGTCCCCATCTTTCTTACAGGCCTCAAGGACTGTAAAGCTGCAATGAAGTCTCCACAGAACCTTCTTGTCTCAAGGCTGAACAAAATCACACAATACACCTGTTTGGCAGAGACTTCAAGAGATCATCCAGTGCAACCCTTGACCCAGCACTGAAGGACTGACACCAAGTCATGTCCTTAACAGCCAAGTCCAAACACTACTTGAACATCTCCAGAGACAGTGACTCTACCAGTGACTCTGGGCAGATCATTCCAGCGTTTGATATCTTTTTTGATGCAGAAAATTTTTCTAATATCTGTAAGAGGGAAGAGTTGTTATGTGTGTGTGATCAGAATTTACAACAGGCCAATAGTCACTAGGTTACTAGAGACAAGACCTGGGTAAAACAGGGCTTGCAAGTATGCACATGAATAGTAGGGAAAGGTGTTATGTAAAAAGATTCCTGAATAAAGGAGGAGCTCCATTCTCCTTGGTTCAGCCTTCTAAGACATACTGGCCATATGTCGCAGAATTCTGAACACGCATATTCCAAGAGCCTAGGTAGCTGGGTTGAAGAGGCACCAGTCTTATCAGCAGGCAATGGCTGTTTCCAGTGGGGACATCCATCTAAAGACAAGTGCCTGCCAACCCTGCAATCTATGCATTTCAGGTGTTTTTCTGTTCAGTTGGACAAGGTGAGTATAACCTGCTCTTTGATCAACATAGTGACTCAGCATTCTTTGTCATACCTTATTCAGTGTTGTACTTTCCGGTATATCTCTCTTTTAATAAGTTTACTATTTGAGCTATAATAAAGTATTGAAACTGTACCCAGAGGGGGGTACCCATGCGTGTGTGCTCTTCCTTGATCCCAAAGAACCCACTGAAACAATATACAGCCTAGAATTTCCCTGGCACGGCTTGAAACCATTTCTTCTAGTCCTGTTGTTTGTCATTGAGAAGAGGCTGGCCCATTCTTTGCTCCAACTTCCCTTCAGGTAGTAGTAGAGAATAAAAGGTCTCCCTTCAACCTCCTTTATTCTAGACTAAACAATCTCAGTTCCCTTGGATGTTCCTTGTAGGTTATGTGTTCCAGGCCCTTCACAACCCTTATTGCAATTTTCTGGATATATTCTGGCACCTCAGCATCCTTCTCTTAGTGAGAGGCCCAGAACTGAACACAATACTTGATATGCAGATTCACCAGTGCTGAGTACAGGGGGATGATCACCTCCCTGTTGCTGCTGGCTACAGTGCTTCTAATACAATCCATAATGCCATTGGCTTTCTTGGCCACCAGGGCACACTGCTGACTCATATTCAGTCAAGTATCAACCAATATCCACAGATGCCTCTCCTTGTTGTAACTTTCGAACCACACATCTCCAAGTCTATACCTTACCATGGGGTTGTTGCAACCCAAGTGGAAGACCTGGCACTTGACCTTGTTGAACTTCATACAATTAGCCTTGGCCCATTACTCTAACTTGTCCAGATCCCATTATAAAACTTCCCTACCCTCTAGCAGATCAACACAGTCACCCAGCTTGGTGCCATATGCAGACTTATGGAGGGTGTACTTAATCTCCTCATCTGGATCATTAATCAAGATATTGAAGAAGATAGGCCCCAATGCTGAATCCTGAGATAGACCAGTAGTGATAGGGTGCCAGACAGCTCCATTCCTCACCACTGCTTGGCCCTGGACATTCAGCCAGTTTTCTATCCAGTGCAGAGTACATTCATCCAAGCTTTGTGCCCTGTGCTTGTGAAGAAGAATGCTGTGAGAGACTGTGTTAAAGGTTTTACTAATATTCAAGTAGACAATGTCCACAGCCCTTCACTCATCTACTAGGTGGGTCACTTATTATAGGAGATAAGATTAGTCAGACAGGACCTGCCTTTCGTAAACCCATGTTGACTGGGCCTGAACACCTGATTGATCACTCTGTCAGATTTTTTTCATAAGAGAAGTGTTTGAGACCACTGACCAATTTTACAGACCACTCATTAACCTTCTTTAAAAGGGCCATGTTTTATACTGGGGACCTGAACGTAATAGTCAACATATCTAATTTTAAATATTTGGTACTGAATCCATTTTAATTATTTCATTACAACAGTTTAATAAAGAGATATTTGGAGTAAATAGAAGAAGCTCAAAACATTTCTTTAGACTGAATTTGTTACAGATCTGCAAGTAACCAGAAAATATTATAAAACATTAAATACTTAAGTTATCATACTGTAATTTGCATCTAAATAAAATATAGATTCTGTTTAAATGCTAAATCTAAGTTTTCCAAACTTCTAAATTTTATAACTTAGTCTCATTTATATTGAAAAAAAAAAAGTTTAGTTATTAAAATTCACAGTGCTTTCTTCTTTTTAAACAGAAGATAGTTACAGGTGCTACAGCACTAAGAGCACTTTGAGGTATTTACTACAATCTACTTAAACAGCATGTTCAGAGTAGCATATGAAATCACGTAATATAAACATCAACAGTCCACTACACTTATTTTTCACTTTCATGATTATTTTAAAATATTTTACTTATGATTAAAAGATTAGCCAATTGAGCTTTTAAAAATTAAATATGGACATGGATTTAGTTTACATTATACTTTTAAAAGTTGTCTGTCTGAATAAATGTACACATGACAGTTGAAGCCAGGCAATATTTGCTTTCCTCTTAAAAGGAAAATTGAAGTCCTTTTGAGCATGATCTTCCTGCAAGGCTGTCTTTTCTTATTGCATTTTAAACTTCATGAACTTTGCGTTCAATCATATTAATCAGACTTTAGAACACTATTTTAAGTGGTGTTATGCAAAGATGGAAGTCCCAAAGACCGAGATGTCACAAACATTTTGGATAAACTGCACAAGAGTTGAAGTCAAGAGAAGAAGTACTGTAATACCGATGTCTTCTTTAAAGAAATTTTGAGCACCTTTGATGGCAATCTTCATATAAAATTTACCCATCTGACAACCACTGTATTTAGTATGATGCTTAGAAACTTTAGACACAACTCTGAAAAATGCATTTAGATATTAAGATATAAACTGTAAGAAGATAATACTTTCAAATACAAACTAGGAAGGAAATTCATGTTCTAGTGTCAAGTGTTATATGAAAACAACGGAAAACTTAAATATTAATATAAAGTCCTCTGACAAAAAAAAAAAAAAAAAAAAAAAAAAAAAAAAAAAAATTAATCTTTCTTGTCTAAGCATCAAAGAAACTCCAGGTCAGGAAATCACTGCTTCTTATGGGAGAACTCAAAAACATCTAAGGTTACAGGATTAATGTGAGGTTGAATTACACATTTTAAATTGATCTTATTGAGCTTTAATTGTGTAAGTTAGTTTAAAATACACATTCAATGCCAATGAAGAGAGACTTGTACCTACAGGTCAGAACTCATCCATTCTTTGTCTGTTAAGATAACTAACTCTTTTGATACCTGGAACTACAAAACTGACACTAGAAGACGAGTTTTTGAAATGCTAGATATACACAAGGAAAATCCTTGCTTTAAAACATACATGGATTCCATACATCCCTAAAATTGCTATGCAAATCTTGGAAGAAAAGGTGAATTTAAAAGAATATCATAGATATTATCATGTAAAGATGGAAGGCCTGAAAACACTTGATAAATCCTTTGAGGGAACAGGCCAGAGCCATTGGTGCCCACCACACACACAGAGAAATATCAAAATATTCATTTTTTTCCTAAATTATTTTGAAAGAATACCATAAAATAAATATAAGCCCAGGCAGCAATAAGATATTGCCCTCAAAATAAAGGTTCTCACTGAACCAAAGTGTGGACCATGGATTCTTCCCACAGATGCCTGTGATTCAAGCTTACTGCTACAGGCTAGCAATAGCATGGAATTCAGAAAGCCACATTAGTGGCTTGTTAGGTCAAAGCTAACGTGCTCTGCAGGGAACCATATAATTATAAACATCTGTGGCACTATATGAACAAATATTGTGAAAACTCTCATCAGAATTAGAGACGCCAATAGATCTTACATTGCATTGCTTCCATTATCTGAAGATCCAGACATCTTGCAAACTTGCATGGACTATCTGTACAAGTCAGAAAGATTCTGAAAAGATTTCAGAGGAATGATGTCTTATCTTAAATGGTAATTTAAACTAAAGTAACAGGCCTGATAAGCCCAGAAATGATTGATTCAGACACAAAGGAGAAACAAATCATGTTAATTTTATTCAGCACAAGATGTTGTTAAATAACTATCTTTTCTCTTAATTCCCTTTCAATTTGCTGTACTGTTTTCCGTTCTCATGCATAGAAGAGCAAAGAAATCTAAACTGTAGCAAAAATCATAATGGAAATCCTAATTCAAAAGCCTATGTGTGAAGTTATAGGAAATAAATATAATAGATTTTTATATGCATTTAAGGTCACACACAAAAATACACATGAGCTTATTCCTTTAATTTTTGATCTTGAAACTTTAATGTAATAGTTGCACATTTAATTTTTCATTAAAATATTTTTTTAAAAAAGTTGGAATGATTCTTTAATTTGTAATTTTGCACTTATTTAATTTAAGATACATGTCAGAACTTCAAACAGTCTTCTAGTATGTCTAAATTTTCTATATCCCTGTCCAAACATCTTAACCTGCTATTGATTTTTTTCAGTAAAGCAAAAGGAAAATCAGCAAATTGATTTGATCCTCTTACTTGTCAGATGAGATTAAATTACATGAAGACTCTGAACATCATTAAAGTCTGAATGACCTTAAAATTGATCTTTCAGAATTCTTAAGATCAAACCAGCTTCATCTTAACAGCAATTGTTATGTTAGGGAAAAAAAAAAAAAAAAAAGAGAAAAGGGATCACCACAACTGATCTGTTGTGAAAGGTTCTGCACTATATCCAAACTGATAACAAAACTGCTATATGTATAGTCAACACAGTCACAATTTCAATATGTAATTTTAAGGGTAGATTTTTTTTTTTGTTCTATTTTTACTATATCTTGGACTCCTATTTCTCTCAGAACTACTGTTACGGTGTTTAAAAAATGAACAGCTATGATGCCAAGAATATATTAACAATGCAAACATTGTGTTAGTGTCAAATGTAATTATTTATTTTAGGTGAAGGTTTGAAACAGCTGAGGAGAAAGGACAAACTGCCCTCCATGTCATAAAAGTATTTTAAATCACACATTAGGAGGAAAAAGAGAAAATATAGGCTTAAAAAACACGACTCGGTTTAGTTTTCTAAATAAAAGATGTCTCAATCTGCTTGAGATTTCCTGGTACAAGTCCAGTTGGCTTCAGCCTGCTGCTTCATCAGTCTTCTGCTGGTGTCTCATAGGTACTGTGTCATAACTTTGACACTCATGAAAACATTTAAACACTTTGGTTTATTTCAATAGCATTACTTACCCAGATTTAGATGGATTCCCATGTCTGTCATAAACATTCAGTCTTATATAGTATTCTATTCAACCCAGCATAGAAAATATATCAAAAGTAGGATTCCAGGTACTTACTTCACTGTAGGTTTTTATATTGTTTGAGACAATCTAAGATATTCTTCAGATCTTAAATTGAAAGTTCATAGAAGATTAGTTCTTAGATCATGCTTCTCAGCTCCATATTGTGAAAGACACTAGGGTTCCTCAAAGTGGATGAGTGTCAGTGTTTATCCACTAGCATAACTCCCTATATTTTTGAGGTGCAATGCAGTAAATCAATCCAATTTGGTATTTTTATGATTATAATTAATTACCTTTTTTGTTGTTTTTTAAAGAGGTATTCTGCAGAGTAGAGTAAGTCTTACCTATTTGATATCCTTACAGAGGGAGGAGAAAATTGTTCCAGATATGGCAGTTAGTTTCAGTTTCCCTATAAAGGAAGGTTAAGGTGTGCAACTCAGGAAAGTCTAGCTAATATGTCAAAAATACTAATAAAAGATTGATAAATTTTAAGATTTTCTAGAATTTGCTATGCATGTTCAACAGTTCTGAATATTTACCTTTTGAGAGACTGTTTCAACGTGTCTGTGCATGCTAGTCACTAGCTGAAACCTTAACTACCAAGTTTATCAGGAACTTGTCCCAGTGGTGAATTTCAGAGAACACTTTATTGACTGGACTCCACGAATATGAATTGACAGCAACTGTCTTCCAAATGTTCCAGAAGGATCTCAGATATATTAACCCCATCCTGCTGATGACTACCTTGAGGTTTGTGAGTCTGGGTGCATTCTTGATGAACTATCATGATCTTTTTATATGGAGGGAACAAAAACCTACAAAGTTTTCTTAATGAAAAAGTGTTTGAGCACTTGAGTGTGGAGGGCACTCTCTTTTTGTGTTATGTTTCAATATCAACACGGTATCTCAAGGGCTTTTGATTCAAAAGAAGGAAAGAAAAAAGTTGACTATAGCCAGATGGTTATGACATTCACACAGTAGTAAGAATTCTTCATATATTTTACAAATCAAATATTTTCAAGGGAAACAGAGATAACAGATTTCCCTTCTTCCTTTGTTTTCAACTTATTTTGTAACAATAAAGCTATTATAAAATTCCATTTCTAATAGTATATTTTTTTAAACACAGCAAAAACAACGTTAAAATGTATAAACAGAAATTAAACACTATGCTCCTTGTGAGGAGATATAAAGATATCTGTAGATGATGCCTTTATCTGTTTATCTAACTTATCATTGACAAGCTTTAAACAGCAAGATTTTCCAAACTCCTTAGGTATTCTGCTGTCATGCTTAAGTATTCATTTGGAAAAAAATTGGTTTGCTTTGTCTTTGTAAAATATCTAATCTGTGTCAAACTGAAATATTTTCTTGTGTCATTTGAGAATACTTTATATCTTTTACCTTTTAGCAGGTTTGGTTTTTTTTTAATATAAAGTTAATACCTTTTCAGCCCATTATTTTCTGCCTTTTTTTTTTAGTTTTCTCCATTTTGTTTACTGCCCAATAAGATCAATCCCATCAATGATTCTTCATAAATGTGACTTTCTAAAACTCTATTGATGCTATTGGTTATCCTTAGGACTCAATTTGCTTAGGTATTCTTTGCAATGAAATTACATTTAGCACTGCAGCTACATACATATCAACCTCATGTAAATCTTTTACTATTAAGTTTTATATTTTATATTATTATTGTTAAAATAAGATTGTATCTTCTGTTTTACATTTATATCACATTCTTGACTCTTCTAATATAAGGTATACTAGCTTCCACAAATGTAAAATCACTTGGCCAAAATATTTTCCATTACTTATATATTGTCTTCATTGATTTACTTTTTTGTCAGTTTCTTGAGTTATGATCCTACCCCTTAAAAGACTATTCCTTTTCCCCAGTTTTTCCAGCATTTGTCACCATTGATTCTTCTGTCATTCTTTTACCTAAGTATTTATAGAAATTATTTTAGAAAATCAAACTTTTTTTTCCACACTGTGTAAATCTAATTGCTTAATATAAACATAAAATGTTGTGTGTTTGTGGAAATTCCTTTTCTGAATACAAAAGATGAGAGACACTTTAAATAGCATATATTAGCAGAGGTTATCTTCACACAGAGGGAAGAGTTCTTTGAAAAAACTGTCATTAAATAAGAAAGGAATTGCCTAATAAGTTAGATAGAGAAGTAAAATATTTTTGCATACCTCTTCATATCATGCAGAGCATCCTGGTGCTGGATATTTAGCAGCAAGACTCCAAAGAGGATTTCTTTCCCTGTGGATGGAATACAAGTGTTAGAGCCCATGGGTCATTCTGAGAGTAATTCAGTTAATTTCAAAGTAATTCCTTCAAGCTGTTTTTAAATTTTCTGTTAATTCCTTGAATTCACTTACCGGATTTCAAATTAGTTAATAAAAATAAAATTCAGACTTGAAAATTAATTACATTTAAGGAAAAGTGCCATCAAAATATTCTTCTCTGTCCTTCCTGTTTATCTTACAGCTGTCTACAATTACCTGAAAGGAGGTTGTAGCCAGGTGCTGGTTGGTCTCTTCACCCAGGCATCCAGTGACAGAACAAGAGAACACAGTCTCAAACTGGGCTAGTGCAGGTTAAGGCTGGACATTGGGAAGAAATTCTGCATGGAAAGAGTGATTGCCCATTAGAACAGGCCATGTGGGGAGGTGGTGTTGTCACCATCCCTGAAGATATTTAAGAGGAGGCTGGATGAGGCACTTCATGCCATGGTTTAGTTAATTTGAAGGGTTACATGATAAATTGGACTCAGTGATCCTAGATGTATTCTCCAACATGGTTGACTCTGTGATTCTGTCGTCTTCTTTTATTAATTTCTTTCTCCTCTATAAATATATTATGAATCACTTTGAAAATGTAGAATTTTTATACTGGTGCTTTATCATAGGAATAATATCAATTTACTGTTTACACGAGAAAAACATGAAAGCATCAAAAAATATTTAAAATAAACTTCTATGATCCCGTAATTGTTTTTTCAACAATAAAAAGAAAATATCTGATACTGATTTAACTTTTTATGGAAAATTCTGGAAATTAGTTTAATAACATTTATAAAATTAGGTTTTGTTGAAGTTTGTAAATTTAGGTTGGGTTGATTGAGAAATGTTATCATTACCAGTAATAATCAAATTGCTATAGACAGTGAAGTATTTACTGTCTTTTTAAATTAACATACTATTTTTATTAATTAAGATGATTAAACATACAAGGCTATGACGGAAATTAAAACCTCAATACAAAAAAAAATAAATTGTAGCTGCTTTGTAAGCAGCTGCATAGAATATTTTGAGAATAAATAGTCTGGTATTACATACTCCAAAATTCTATAAAAGACACATTTATTGAAGCCTGTAACTAAACAGCATCTTGCTCTCTGTTGTTTGGCCTTTCCTATGTTAAATTTCACAAAATTATTTGAAAGCTTCTGAAAACATGGTAATGAAAGATGACAATTTTATGCAGCCATGGGCAAATGACTCAGGTCATAGTAAGTATTATACAAGGAATTCATGAGCATGTGTAGTAATTTTTTAGACTCTGCAGATAAATACTTGTCTAAACAAAGTACTTTGCAAACTGTGACACATCTTAGGAAAAAAACCTCTTAACTAAGCACCATAGAACAATTTTTAGTCAAGCTTCCAACATAATCTAAGTATGTAATAGATAACACCAGTGGATACTGATTGAACAAATTTGATTTTGTAAACAGTCATTGAGCTTTGCTTGTTGGGTAAGTTCAGAAGAATAAGATGTTAGTCTTGTTATGTACTGGTGTTGTGATTATTCGTTTTAACTACTATTAATAATCGCGGGGGTTCTGGGAATAGTTCCCCCAGGTTTTTTTGGATGTTCGATTGGCAAGAAGAAATACACGAAGTCGCTTAAAACACAGAATTAAACAGTTTAAACAGTCAGAACTTAGGAAACAGAGAGCCTAATACAAATGCAATCCTAACCGCACCTGGAAATACCCACGAAATGCGTGCTAGCTACAGTGTTTTCCCGAGATAAAGAGAAAGAAGGGGCTTGTCCTGAATAAAGAGGAAAAGAGAGGGTTTTGCCTTGCCGTGGTTGCAATACGCTGTGATGCTGATGCTGCTGCTGCTCGCTGCAAAGCACGTGGCCGCTGCTGCACGAGGTGCTAAGGTGTGTGCTCCTCACAGTGGTGGAGAGAGAAAAGAAGAACCAAAACTAATCGCCATTGCACCCCCTTAAATACCTCATTAGGGGAGCGTGGAACTGACCAATAGGCATGTAGCATCCATTGAATGGCCAATTGGTTCAAAAGTCCTGCGCCCAGGGGTGGGTTCCAACACCTGAAGAAACAGCACAGATCACCTGACTTGAGTGCGTGGCTTGTGCATGCAGCCCAAGAATTCCTGGTTCCAGAACCACGTGGTGTGCCCCCCTGTAACCCACCTCTGGACTTTAACAACGGAAGGGGGAGGGGAACCTCAGGAAGTGAACCAACTCTGGGCAATAATCATGCCCATACCAGGACAATTGGAAACTAATGATTGCTGAATATAAACAGCCCTAACTCAGAGACAGAATACAGTGCAGCAACAGAAGCTGTCCTGGTTTGGCTAGGATAGGGACAATTTTCTTTGCAACAAGTCAGATGAACCAGTTGATGGGGTATTTGATATGATACAAAGTATCCCATGTCTTGTTTAGGGTTACACGTTTTTTTATTCCAAGAATATCACCCAGAGATCTGCCAGAGTAGCAATGAGTGTGTGACTGTATGATCAAGTGCCTATGACGGTGATTGCCTCTAGTATTTTGGCAGTCCTGATGAAATAATAAAATATTTGAAAAAAGAAAAGAAGTATGTTGTCAACATATTAATTACTGAGAGACACAAATCACTGCAATATACTAGAGTCTTGCCCACACTTACTGTGTCCTTTCCAGCATAATTCAGTTTTCTCAGGGGCAAGAAAATGTCTGTAGGCCTAAAGACAGACAAGGAGGTGCTGTGGCTATTTAAACCCCAACAGCAGGTACTTTAGCTATGACACAGAAATATGCTGTGCTGGTACCAGTAATCCCTCTACAGAAAAAAAATGTGTAAGAAAATCAGTTCAACTCACAAAGAATGGTGAACCACGGCCATATGAGGACTGTAGGAAGACCCAGAGGTAATTATCTGATCCTTATCACTGAGTAAGCTATGAGACATGCAAAAGGATTGGCCATCATCCAGGTGAGCATATTATGCTGTACCTGCTCCCATTCTGGGTTAATGGGGCTAATAACTTGGAATTAGTGGGTAAGGAAGCCAAGAGTTTGGGATGCCTGTCTAGGGTAGGGGCCAATTGGTAAACAGGCACAGGCCCTCATTCTCTGGATATAGCTTCTGTCAGGTGTGAAGGAAAGGTATCCCTCTCAGGAAGATGTTACATGTCACTTGGGGAAATGGAAATACCATAGAGACAGGTATCCAGTACTTGAGGTAGGTAGTTGTGCTGGACATGATTTGTAATTACTAGAATGAGAAACAGTCACTCTCCTATCCAGATTAGTGTAACGCATGACACCCATGTGGAGAATGTTCCTACAAAGCACATCACTCCCATACAACTTATTTGCAGTACTGTCCTGGAAAGACTGCAAGGGACAAAAGGTGGATGAATCAGTTGACCAAATCTGTCAATACAAAGTGACACCCCCACAAAGCAAGCATGTCTTCCTCCATTCAGGCCTGCATTTCAGCTGTGGAGGAACTGTCCTGAGAGTTCCATCAATTTAAAGACAACACGTTCCACTCCCGCATGTCAGCTATTAGGAGCAGGTCCTGCCCTGCCCAGGAGAGAATCTGGGAGACAGACATCACAGGGTACCTTACCTTGTGGTTTTACCTACATGACAACATAGAGGATATGAGGAAATTGGATGAAAAATCCACTTCAGTTGTAGCTGAATTAGCACATGAGCTGCAAGGGAAAACAATCATGAAAAGAGATTATTCCTGTAAGAGTATTACTCCAGTTTTCAGTGGAAAATTCCCAGAACAGAGGAGGAGGTTTGATCATACTTCTGATCTTTTTGAAGGAATCTCCAAGTCTCATTTCACAATGAGTGTCCTGATCCACTTTTCTGAAAGAGATGGCTCTTCTGTGGATGAATGAAACCAGGAAAGAACACAGCAGTTGCTTGGGAAAAGTGCTTGAACTTTATTTTGCTTACGCATGCAGGGGGAAAATAGAAAACAGAAATATAGAAAAGGAGGGAAAGAAGGATAAATATCAAAACAGAGATAGTTACCATCACAGTACTAATGTGACTAATGGCCAGACAATAGCATAAATGTTCTTAGAGAGATCAATTAGATTGCTGTGCATAGCAGGAGACAGGCAAACCTCTCAAGTATTTAACACTTTTTAGAATTAAAGATCTTGCCAACTACTTATCACCTCATATTGATTTATGTTTAGAAGAAAGACAAGTGTTTTTTTCACATTTGAACAGATAAAAGCTGAATAAATGCATCTTTAATTAATAATCAATATTCTTTGGACAGTTTCCATTTGATATTTTTAAAAAGTTATTGAAATGTTTAATGATTTGAGACTAGAAATATCTTACCAACTTTGGGTACCAGTCAATACCACAATTTACAACATACCAATCAGTCTCATTGCTTTGACATTATAAACTTTTATTTCATGTCTCTTTTACAGTCTCTGACAATTAAAATTTATTCAATAAAATGTTGAGATAATACTTTCATTTTTCACTACCTAAATATTTTCATGTATATATACATAACCCCACTGAGAAGAATAGTTTTTCAATCAATATTGTTTCATAGTCCCTTTTATAATTATATATCTATATCTATCTTTCTCTCTCTCTCTCTCTCTCTCTATATATATATATATATCTATCTCCTACAATAGGGCTTCCAAACAGCTGCAGGACTATAACTGTAAATTGAATCCCAGTGAGGCCCCAGATGCGGGGTTTTTTTTGGTTGGTTTTTTTTTTTTTTTTCCATATATAATCTCTAGGGTAAT
>VWZI01012011.1:0-50631 GCA_013396835.1 Psilopogon haemacephalus
AAGGCCAGGCTGGATGAGGTCTTGAGTGGCCTGATCTAGTGAGAGATGTCCCTGCCTGTGGTGGGGGTTGGAACTGGATGATCCTTGAGGTCTCTTCCAACCTAGACCATTCTATGATTCTATGATTCTATTATAAGACTTAACAATTGCTATGAAGA
Organism: Psilopogon haemacephalus; assembly: GCA_013396835.1. Lineage (NCBI taxonomy): Eukaryota > Metazoa > Chordata > Aves > Piciformes > Megalaimidae > Psilopogon > Psilopogon haemacephalus. Next base: position 159 of record VWZI01012011.1, read on the forward strand.
CCAGAATTTAGATGACAAAAATGAAAAGATTAATAGATGCATCCTGAGCAAGGCAAACAAATATAAGGCAAACTATGTATCCCCAAACCTATAAGAGAAATAGTGCATCCTGCTCTTGTAGTAACACTCTTTACTAAAGCAGTGCCTACAACACCACCAAAATGGGGAACCATTATCCTAAGCATGGACAAACATAATAGGTTAACAATTTCTGTTCTGCTAAAAGCACAGTGAGGCTGTAGAAGTGAGGACAAACCTTTAATATCAAAACAGTCAACACTGCAATGTGCAAATACAGTTCCAAGTTGCCTTGCTGGGTTTTCATTGTGTGGTTTGCACTTATGTTATCTTAGGTGTCGAATGAGTTCTTACAGTAGTTTAAATTGTGTTTCCATTCAGTCAGTGTGTCAGACTACCTGCTAATGAAAAGCAGCCTGGCTTAACTAGAGTATTTTCCTGACATGCTATCTAGAGCACAGCACAATATATTGTAGAGAAACTTTGCAAAGCCAACATTAGATCTCATTTTTTACAACGTAATTCTGCACACTGTAGATCTCCTTATACATGACCTCAGCTTGCCATTATGATTACAGCAAAGCATTTTCCTGATGGAGAACTATGTGGTCTCATCTGCTGTGCTCTTATGTATAATGTCTCTAACTATTATCTGTGTTCTCCAATAAAATCACTATGAAGCAAAAACCTAGCAACATGTGTTATTTAATAATTACTGTATATTACAGTCATTCAGTAATTACTATATATTGCCTCACTTATCTATCTTGAGACCTCTGTGTCAGTGTCATGGATATCCTATTTCTAGGGATGCCACCCCTTTCAGTTTGTGCACAGGAATCCTCTATTATTTTAGTTCCATTAAACAGAGCATAAAATCTAACTCAATGCGACATAAAACATCACAATAGAGCAAATTGTTAGGCAAATAATCTTCACAGTGCAGTAGTCCTAGAAAGGAAGGGACAAGGGGGAACAGCATGTGTTGGGTTTTACTTGTTGTGTTTTTCATTCCTCAGTGCGTATCTTTCAGAGAAGCCTCTCAGCCGCTTTTCACTCTTTTTTGTTGTGATAGGTAATAGTAGCATTTTTTACCTCAAACTTCACTGTTTCTAAACGATGCAGGATTCCAGTCAACAGTTATGGCCTGGGTGTGCTACTGAGGGTTTGTTGCTAGCATTGTTCTGCAGACTGATGAATTGACAATGTTTAAGTGTGACCATTTACAATCTCTGTACCTCCCAGCAGCTGTTCTTTCTGCAGAAAACCCTGAGAGTTCTTCTTTAGGAAGAACTAGCCACAACTGAAAGGTTTTGAAAACACAATTTCCATTGTCCTCTGCTGGGACAGTGCCATTTACACATACTGCTGGCAGAACACCCTTCTGTTCCAAACAGAATTGGAAGAAAGCAATTAATTGTGGCTAAAATATTTTGTTTATTGCAATGTGGATGTCCAAAGTTTTGTGTTAGCCATGGGGATTTTTTTTTTTTTTTAAATACATTGTAAAGCCAGTTCATCTCATCTGTGTTGGGATTAAAAAGACATTAAAAGGTCTGTCAGCTACCACCAAAGCTTGATATGTGTGATCCACTTGCTTTCAATACTCAACCAGTGTCTACTGACAGGTGTGTGAACTATTAAATGGTGAAAAAAAGGGAAATGAAGAGCTAAAAAAGGGTCTAGGTCATTGCTTTTGACATAGTCTAACATTTCTAGCACACCAGACTTCAGCGATTTTTAAGTGGCATTTCAAAGGGCCCGAGCATATTTCAGGGTGCACCCTCTCACGTTTGGGGACCCTGAGCTCTAGTAACAGCTTTCTTAGCTGGTAATCACATTTTCTACCCTACTTATTTTGAGTTATGCTATCCGCTTGAAATTTTATTTACACCATCCTCATGCAAGTGTATAATTTTTTTACACTGAAGCACAGAATGTTAGCGGTTGGAAAGACCTCTGGAGATCATCTAGTCCAGCCTGCCTACTGGAGAAGGTAAGAGAATTTTATATAATTTGAGTATTTATTTCCTTAAAGTGTCTCTTCACATTCTGTGACTTTTGTGCTCTAGTTATCTATTTAAAGAGGAAAAATCAAAACAGAACAAAATAAACAGACATTAGAAGACTGCATTTTTTTGCATTTCTCAGTATTTTGGTCAAGTTTCTCAATACACTTTTACAAGGCTGGTTTTCATAAACAATTTCTTGGAGCAGCAGCCACCTCAAAAGTGTCTTTGTTGAATGCACTTCATATAAATTATTGCCTGAAAGTATGTGGCACAGGATCACAGGATGTTAGGAGCTGGAGGGGACCTCCACAGATCATTGAGTCCAACTGCCCTGCCAGAGCAGGACCATAGAATCTAGTTCAGGTCACACAGGAACACATCCAGACAGGTCTTGAAAGTCTCCAGAAAAGGAGACTCCACAAACTCTCAAGGCAGTCTGTTCCAGTGCTCTGTGACCCTTACAGTAAAAAAGTTCTTCCTCATGGTGAGGTGGAACTTCCCATGCTGTAGTTTATACACATTGCCCCCTGTCCTATCACAGGACACAATTGAGAAGAGTTTGTCCCCTCCCTCTTGACACCCAGCCCTCATATATTTATAAACATTGGCTAGATACCTGGATTGATTGTGGGCAATTAAAGAGGCAGGAATTATAAAATATGTAATTTTTACAATTTCCCAAAGCCCTGCCCACAATCTATGTACAAACTAATTTAAATTTGGGTTCTAATTCATTTGGAAAAATGTTCACAAGGATGCTTTTCCAGGTAATTTAGAAAAATCAGAACATTTGGAAAATGTTTGGGCATAAAATAGCTTTGCCCTGCTTACAAATGAAAGGCAGTGGTGTGGAGCCTTAGGGAATGTCTGTGCTACTCACTGCGGTGGAGTGGGAATTTGGAGGTGGTTCCTTGGCTCCTTTGCAGCAGTGTCTTTCGTGGCAGTGTCCGGAGTTGCAAATTACACTCCAGCAGTGAATCAACATGGTACAGAGTCCAATGCCTGCCAAAGTCCAAAATGACTGTAGATATGGCTTTAACAAAGCTGAGATTGTGAAGCAATGCAGGGAAAAGCTGTGGTGCCCCGTGGTGTTCCCAGAAACAACGGCTGTTTACCACAAAGGCAGGGCCCTGCAGCAGGAAAGCAGGATGCGATGGTGCAGAAGTGGGGGCCACACGCTTTCTCGTCACTGTTTTTCCAGATGCTCCTCAAGGTCCCACTCAAGGTCCAAGAAGGTCCTGCTCAAGTTCCCACTCAAGGTCCGACAAGGTCCGACTAGGCAATGTGTCCAGTTGCCATATATATATGCTGGGGCGATTTGTTCCTTCCCTGTCCAAGAACACGGGGTGGGGGGGCGGGAGAGGGAGAAGGAACTTCACACCTACTTCTCTCCACTTTCTAAATCTCTGGTGACAGGAGTGGGGGAGAGTAAAATCATTTCGCATCCCATTCAAGCCTCCAGTGGGGCAGGGACTTGGGTGTGCCCTGTCACAATCTCCTCTAAATCTTCACCAGACAAAAAAAGCCCTTAGTCTCCCCTCATAGGGCAGTGCTCCAGCACCTTAATCACCCTTGTATTCCTCCGTTGGACTCTTTCAAGTAGATCCCTGTCCTTCTTGAATGGGGAAGCCCAAAACTGAATGCAATATTCCAGGTGAGGTTTCACCAGGGCAGAGCAGGGGGGAAAGAGAACCTCTCTCTATCTGCTGGCCACGCTCACATGCAGAATCACATACAGAATGTCAGGGGCTAGAAGGAACCTCAAAAGATCATCTAGTTCAGCCCCCCTGCCAGAGAACCCCAGGATATCGTAGCTGGCCATTTACACTTTATCTAAAGCATTTGGACAGAAAGAGGCATATTTTTTTTCAGATTGTAAGAAAGGCTTTTCCCGAAGATTTCATGAAGGAAAAGACTTCTAGTTTCAAGAGATGGTTCATTTCATCTACAAACTTTAGCATAGGATGAAAGGACTGCTACACCTTCTGCAAAGTAAAGGTGAGGAAAGCTCAATCACAGGAAGTGGTTTGTGGTAGCTTGTGCAAAAGTAAGCTGTCCTGCTGCTGCTCTCAGGAGACCAAGGCAAACAGGGTAAGACTCTCAAAATCACCTGTGAGACTGGGAATTTAGGTCACATTTTGACAGCTGATTTGCCAGGCCAAGTTAAAGTCAGATCTGATCTCAGTTTGAACTGGCTAATTTGGCTGGGAAATAGTCAAATACAAATTAAAGTAATTTTGTGCAGAGAAAAATGCCCTGGTATTACTCCCAAGTAAACCCTTGTGTCAATACTGCAGCAAAAACATGGGAGATCTGGAGTTTTCTGAGTACCAAATCCTCATGAAATCCCTAAAACCACAAGACAGGATTTTTCATAAGGTTCATAACTCCAAAGGATTAGTGAGTCTGAGACACCTCTGAAGCCTTGTTCATAATTATCAAAATATCACATCTAATATTCCAAATTCTGAAGGGCAATATTAGTGTTTGTGGTTTTTGCTTCTGTACTTTATACCGTGGAACACAGTTGCTTCACCAACTGAATCTGAACTTTGTAATAGTCTTCTTGCTTGTCTGAAAATATACTTTTTAATGTTTCTATTCCTCCACAAACTGAAAATACTGTTGGTGTTTGTGGGAACAAAGCAGTATGAAAACCCAGGGCATATGCCCTAACAAATACAGCTAATACAACCTATCTCCCATCTTAAGCCTGTTTCACTGTACTGTACTCATGGTAGTATAGGCTGGGTAAAGACTTTCAAGCACCACATGCTTTGGAGTCATAAGCAGGTAGTAAATTCATCCAGAAAAGATCTAAAATTATCATCACGTTTTGAAGAAGAGGCCACAATATGTACATTCAAAGTGTCCAGACTCTGGAAAATAAATTCTCTAATGACACGAAACATGTACTTGTATACCTTGGGTTAAATCAAATATTTGTTAACACAACAAATTGATTGTCTTGATGTATAGTTTTACTGTCAAGTGCTTGAAGATGTTTTACTCATCATGACTGGACAATATGCAAAAGAAACTGAATAGGCTCGTCCTAGACATTTGGTTTATTTTTATATCTGTCTAGATGTGAAGAAACACATTTAGATTTCAAACAACAACATTCCACTGAACTGAGAGGAAAAAAAAATCTTTTTTATTACAGGTGTCTCAGACACTTAAAAGTATTAAAACACTTAAAAATATTTTATGAAGAAGTGGCTTCAAGGTGCTTTCCTTCTCATGCACATTTTGGTTCTAATGAATCATCATTTTCCAGTGAAAAAAAACAAAATCAGCATAAATTTCTTAATCAGCCACATTAAAAAATAAACACAATAAAACCAGCCAGTAAATTCTGGTGTTCACCATGGGCATATCTCTCAGAGTTGTTTAAGGTTGAAGGGTCCCAGGTTCCCCTGAGAAAACTACAGAGACCAAGACCCATCTCAGGGGATGGATCTGGGTGTGCCAGGATGTTGTGCTATTGTTACTCCATTCAGTTTTCTGGTATCAAGACTTATTAAGCCAATGCCTGGCCGATATGGCTCTCTTTCCTTTTTCCTCTCCTCCCTTCACATCTCTGCAGCATCCTTTCTTATCTCATGGTTTGTGCAGGAGATGGCTTCTAGCTGGCAGGGAATTTTGAGCTGCATCATGCAGGCCTTGTAGGCCTAAGCTGGGAGTAACACACAGGTATGGACTACTCTCAGGCTTGCCAAGGGTGGAACAGATTCTAGATGGATTTAGTCCAATAGACTTCTCTTAACTTGTGGAAGTATTCATTCTACCTGATAGCCTTTTGCATATATGCACTAATAAATAGAATCTCTCTTTATATTTCCAATCAGTGTGCAGTAGCTTCATTCTTACTCTCTAAAAGGACTGAGTCACCTCCATCCTCCAGTGCTGGGTAGCTCGTGGCCTCAAAATATGACAAAGGTCAAATTAATTAAGCCAGGCATTTGTCAGCTGGTGTGAACCAGCACAGTTTCTCTGAAGATAGGTTGGGCAGTGACTGGCTGGAGAGCAGCCCTGAGGAGAAGGACTTGGGGGTGCTGGTGGACAAGAAGCTCAACATGAGCCGGCAGTGTGCACTTGCAGCCAAGAAAGCCAACCAGATCCTGGGCTGCATCAGGAGAAGTGTGGCCAGCAAGTTAAGGGAGGTGATTCTGCCCCTCTACTCCACCCTGGTGAGACCCCACCTGGAGTACTGCATTCAGTTCTGGAGCCTCTATTACAAGAGGGATGTGGACATGCTGAAGCATGTCCAGAGAAGGGCCACAAGGATGATCAGGGGGCTGCAGCACCTCTTCTAGGAGGACAGACTGAAGGAGTTGGGGCTGTTCAGTCTGGAGAAGAGGAGGCTCCCAGGCGACCTTATTGTGGCCTTCCAGTATCTGAAGGGAGCCTACAGAAAAGCTGGGAAGGGACTTTTTAGGCTATCAGGTAGTGACAGGACAAGGGGGAATGGAGCAAAGCTGGAGGTGGGGAGATTCAGATTGGATGCGAGGAGGAAGTTCTTCAGCATGAGAGTGGTGAGATTCTGGAGCGGGTTGCCCAGGGGGGTGGTTGGGGCCACATCCCTGAAAGTGTTTAAGGTCAGGCTGGGTGAGGCTGTGGGCAGCCTGATCTAGGGTAGGGTGTCCCTGGGCATGGCAGGGGTGTTGGAACCAGGAGATCCTTGTGGTCCCTTCCAAACCTGACTGATTCTATGGTTTTGTGATTCTAAGACAGCAGAGACACATTGATTTACAGTTGTTGGGACTGCCCTTGTAAATTTTCCAAGTCTTGCACAGCACTTCACTGGATCAGTCCTTTCTGAGGATTTATATGAATGACACTCCCCTACACAGGTCTTCAAAGTGGTCATAATGGAACATAGCTAATAAATAATTTCTATAATATGAAATCTGTAAAGATCTCACATGGATTGAACAACCCACACGTTAGGTCTGGCCAAAGATCCATCTCCCCATCTTCCCCTGTTTCTAGCAACAACTAGCAGCAGGTACTTTGAACTGAGAGCAAGATGTAGCTCTCTCTTTTTGGCCTTCCCAGAAAACCACCATGAGGCTCTTTCTACGATTTGAAAATGCCTTCCTTAATGTTAAAAACAGATAGTGTACAATATTCTAAGAAAACAGATTAAATGCTTTTGCAGTTCTAGCAGAAAGTGTATCTCCTGCCTGTCCTAAATCTCAGCTAGTCCACCTCTGCTCTGTTAAAAGGTTGGAGCCTGATAGCGATGCTAAAAGGTGTCTGCCTGCTCTGACTCTTGTAGTTGAAGGAACTTTCTGGAGAACTGGGCAGAGAAAGCAGACAGAGGGCAGAGATCCTGCTACACCACCAGCTGAGTGACCTCTGTAAAGAGTAAAGCCCAGGCCTCAGGATTGGAAGCAAAATCAGTTTCCTTTAGAGATTGAGAGTGGACTGTGTGGTGCTGTTGCAAATTAATTAAGAATTTCAAGTTCCTTTTATGCTGAGTAGTTTTGAAGAGAAAATCAGAATTTCTCCGCAAAAAAAATCCTACCTCTGAAGCAGTTCCATTTACAGGTAGGAACGAAATGTGACCTATTTAAAAATACCTTCAAAAACAAAAGATATTGTAAAGATACATTTAAAGCAAATATTGCTTTAAAGTAAATTGTGCAAAAATAAGAGACTATTAGCTTAATGGAACTTGCCTAACTCCCCTAATATCATGAAAGGCCATGGGCAACCTCTAATGGTGCCATATTTAGTTCCTGTGAACCTTGTGGGAAGCAATTTACTTGAGTATGTGGATGTCAAATTAAACAAAAAGATGAAACCTGAAAGAAATCTGATCATAAAAAGAAAAATAAAGAATAAAGAAGATATCTTAACAGAAAAATAAACCAACAAAAGTTTATCAGAAAAACAACAAAAAGACATTAAGAGTATTAGATGGGGAAAAAAAAAAAGAAAAATAATACTTATTTTTCCCCTTTCAAGAGACTCTGAAAACCTGAAAGATTGTGATTGTTTTTCTCAGGAGCTAAGTTTTGAGAGAGGATATCATAAATTACACAAGTAAAGAATCTAGAAAGATTTCTCAAAAAATGTGGGACAACTCACAGAAGGTTTGTACACACTTATAGATGTGTTACAAGGACAACCAGGGATATACTAGTTAGTGCAGGATCCCCTTGGAACGGAAGTTTGCCCTTTGGAAACACTCAGACATTTAGTTTGTAGGAAAAAGAAGAAAACTTAGACAGCTTTACTGTCTTGCCTTTGCCTATTGCTGGGTACACACCATTTCTGGGGTAATATTTGATAGTGAGGCCATACCAGTTCACTTGGCACACAGTCCTGATCTAAATCAACAGCTTTCACCTTCCATTCATAACCTGATTGGGTGCTTCCTAAAGTGGACTCATCTTTGCATTATTCTACTGCACAATTTTTTTCTGTATTGGAAGGCACACAGCTCATCATCACCTTGGTATTTTTATACTGTATATTAAATTCTGCTCTTCAGGGCAAATAGCATGATCCCTCTGGATGACTGGATCTTCAGACACCAACTGCATCCTGTTCAAGTAGTGAAGCACTCTCTACCATTCCTCGACAAGCATGGAAGATTCATTACTTGTGATTCTTTCATGATTTAAATTTATTTTTTTAATTTAATTTTTAGCTTCCTTTTTATTTAATTTTATTCTGGTTTACTATCAGCTTTTTACTGGTTAGTTATTTCCCGTGTTTCACTTGCTTTTTTGAAGTCTGCAACAGCTTTCTCATAATTCAGTTTAGGCTGGGTTTCAGTTTCCACAAGTTTGAACCTTTTAATTTCCGTCCAATGAAAGAGAAAGAATTCAATGAATAAAATATATTTCAAACATCTAGTTTAAGCTATCTAAAAGGGAGTTTCACATGGATTAATTATATTGGCATCACAGACACAAGACAGGGTAATTTTGACTTGCCTGTAGCAATACAAATTTCACATCTCATCAGCTCACTCCTTGAAGCAGCTCTATGTTAGGAAGTGATCAGCTTGAAACCTTCAGGTCTGTTCCTTCTTACTTCAGGATACTTTTATTCGTATTAAGTCATACGGCAATCCCTAGAAACAAGTGTGGTACACTCTGTTCTCTTATACGACCTGGTTCATAAATGCTGAGAGATTCTTCATCCTCTTCTAACACTGAAGTTTTCCCTCATTTTAACTTACTAACTTCAGGAATTTGAATTAGGAAGGAAGGAAGGAACTGGGAAGAAAGGAGGGAGGGGGAAAGGGAGTGAGAGGGAGGGGGAAAGGACATGGGAAAGAGGATCTCCCTTCTTGGTGTTAACATTTCTTTGCATGAATTATTTGACAAAGTGACAAAGTAAAAATTGTCTGTTTACTTCTGACACCTCTCAGAATGATCCAATAATTCAGCATCTGACAGAGAGGAACAGAAGGTACACCAGTTAAGATAACCTATCCTTGGGGATAACATACCTGAATGTAGCAAAAGCAGTAAGATTAATGCAGAAATCTTGAAGAAATATACCTTTGTACTGAAGAGTTGCAGCAAATATCTTAGTCTGGAATTACTGCTCTGTAAAGATCAAAGAGGAAATTGAGATCCTTAGCTGTTGTAAAATAGCAGAACACTACTCACTCTCTCCTTCCACAGCTCCTTGTCTCTCAAGCTTTTTGATGTACAGCCTAGTTCCTTTTTCCCAACCTCTCCCACATTGTGCAAATGCGTACACTGTATCAAATTATTTTCCTGACCCCATCAGTAAGTCCAAAACCTTTTTAAAAGTTTGTAAATGGTTACTCTAAAATGTGGCTTTAAAATCCATGCTGACCTTTTTCGATTATTAAAATAGTTGAGTGTCAAATTTTATTGGTTTACAGTTTCAGTAAGTTTTGCAAACGTAGACAAAAGGCTTTATGGGAAACTGTGAAAAAAAAGTGAACTTTTCATTCCCCTAGAACTGCAGCCCACTTAAAGGATTCATTAGACATCATATTGAGTAATGAGGCAACATTAAGCCTGAGTTTCCTGAATTCCTCTAGGCCTCTTGGATGAGGATGTTCTGGTCCTGACAACTTGTTACTTACTAGTAATTTTCTCAGTTCCTTCTAAAACTTTCTGTTTTGCCATCTCACTTTAAGATGATCCCTAAGGTTCATCCCTTGTTTAAAGTGAGAGAGATATCAGTGTGAGAACCTCCTTCAGGTGTTCTCAAATGCATACTGATGTAAACACTCTAGGTTTGTGTTGTGGTCCTACCTGTGTGCTCCTTTCACTTTTGTCATCTAATAACCCAATATTCTCCTTGGCAGGCATCCTGCTTCTGATGTATTCAGAACATTTATTTTTAGTTTTATGCCTTAAGTGAGGTTCCAAAGAATTGTCTTTGGCCCACCTTGTTATGGTTTTACATTTCATTCATCTGTTTATTCTGTGAACTGCTTCATTTTCCACTGACCTACCCCTGAACCTGTTGATAGCTTACAAGGCAGCAGTAAAACTCAAGAACTTGCTAGTTCTTTCCATATGGCTCACAAAGCAGAAAGCACAGAGGGACATTATTTTCTTACTGCAATTTATACCTTTTGCTTGGACCATTTCATATATAACTAGTATCTGCCATCCTTTTTCTTCAGAAATAGAAGCATAGTACAATGCAGGCACAAGAGATCTGTTCTGAGATCAGAACAGATTGCTCATAGTTTTATCCAGTCAAGTTTTCAAAACTTTCAAGCATGGCAACTGCACAATCCCTATGGGCAACCTGTGCCACTGTTCTCACAGTGAAAACGTTTTTCCCCATACACAGTTATAACATCCTCTGTGCCCTGTCTTGCCACAATAACCTCGCTGTAGACAATAGCAAGCTGCTAGGAAGTCCCTCCCAGAAACACAGTCTCTTCTTCAGTTCCTTAGGCGTCTCCCAATGCAACTCATTGTGCAGCATCTGGGGAGCTTCCACCCAATTGTCTCAAGTTTCTTGTACTGTAAGACTCACAACTATCCAGTCATTTGTAAAATCATAGAATGCTTTGGACAGGACAGGACCTCAAAATCAAATCCAACCTCCTTGCTGTGGACAGGGACACCTCCTGCTAGACAAGATTACTCAAGGCCCCATCCAACCTGGCTTTGGACACTTCTGGAGTTGCAGCTTCCACAGCTTCTGTGGGCAACTTGTCTCAGTGTCTCACCACCCTCAAGGTGAAGAATTTCCTCCCAATGTGTAATCTAAATCTAGCTTCCTCCAGTTTGAAGCTGCTGCTCATCATCCTGACATTTCACGCCTTTGTAAGAAGTCCCTCTCATCTATCGTGTAGGCCCCTTTCAAATATCCAAAGGCTGCTACAACATCTCCTCAGAGCCTTCTCTTCACCAGGCTGAACAATCCAAGCTCTCCCAGTCTGTCTTAAGGAGAGAGGTGTTCTATTCCTCTGATCAGCTTTGTGCCCCTCCTACTGGACCCTCTGTAACAGTTCCCCATCCTTCTTGTGTTGTTGGAGGTTTCAGAACTAGACAGTACACCAAGTGAGGTCTCATGAGAGCAGAAGAGAGTGGTAGAATCACCTCTCTTGACATACTGGCCATGCTACAAGCCCACATTACCAGCTCATGTTACACTTCTCAGACACAAAAGTCCCCAAGTCCCTCCCCTTAGAACCGCTCACTATCCTTGGCCCTACTCTATTCTTGGCCCAGCCTTTATTTATGCTTGGAATTGCCCTGACGCAGGTGCTTAACCTTGCACTTTGCTTTGTTAAACTTCATGGGATTGGCACTGACCCACCTCTGAAGCCTGTCAAGGTCCCTCTGGATAGCATCCCTTTCCTCCAGCATTTTGACTGCCACACACATCTTGGTCTCATTGGCAAATCGGCTGAGGGTGAGCTTGATTCCACTGTCCATGGCTCCAACAATGATGTTGTGTGCGACAGTAGACAACAGGTAGATAACATCAATTGCCCTTTCTTTGTCCATCAATGCTGTTATCCTGTCATAGAAGGCCACCAAATTTGCCAGGCACTACTTATCTCTGGTGAAGTCATGTTGGCTTCACCTCCTTATTTTTCATGACCCTTAGAAGAGTTTCCAGGAAGGATATGATCCATGGTTTGACCAGGTACAGAGGTGAGACTGATTTATCTGCAGCTCCCCAGGTCTTCCTTGTTTTCTTTTTTGAAAACAGGCTATATTTTCCCTTTTCAATCAGTGGGTGTCACGGTAGGCTTATACATGTCCTGCCCAGACATGTTTTTCTGCTCTGCCTCCTGTTGTTGGGGGAAACAACCACAAGGAAGAGGACAAAGAACCTGGAGCCACTGAGTCTAAGGACCCTGACTTGCCCAGACTTGTTTTGCTCCTGTTTACATCCTGTGGTAAACAAGGTACATACACTTGGCTTGTGCCTGCCTCATGCAAGGCCCATGTTTTCCCCAAATTTGGGTAAAGCAAACCTATGGCTTCACTTAATATGGTCAAGCTTGGCTAACTGCCATTCTGATTGGCTATTCTGTGTCCAAAGGCCCATTAGTCCTGGGCTAAATTGATAAAAAAGATGAGCAGGTAACAATACTTGCTCTGTCATTGTATTAATGCTTGCTGCTGCCTACCACCGTTGCTCTCTGCTTCTGGCAGTGATCCTCCTGAGTACCAAACCTTCTTCTTATCTCAGGTAAGCAAGCACCCAGTTTCCTTCTGGAAAGGGCTCATCAGTTCTCTAGTCTTTCTTTTACCACTGATGGACCTATAGAACCTTTTCTTGTTGTACCTGGATTTAATTCTGTTTAGGCTTTAGCTTTCCTCGTGTAATCTCTGGCTACTCAGACAACTTCTCACTATAGCTGTTCTTGTCTCTTTTTTTGTGTAGAAGAGTATCCATGAGTGCCTTTTCCATCTGTGCAGGCCACCTGGCATTTTTGCCTGTTGAGACATAACACACCTGGGTTTGGAAGAGGTAACCAGCTTTCTTGGGCCCCTCTCTACTCCAAGGCTTCATGCCATGGTTTCTCCTCTAGAAAGGAGGATAGAGGCCAAAGCCCTATTGTTTGAAGTGCAGGGTAGAGAGCCATAGAATCTAAGGCTATGTCTAAACTAGGGAAGCTGGAAGTGCATCCACGTCACCTTGTCACACTCCTTTTTGGTGTACCAGGCACTCTCTTCCATCCAGATTTCTACAGAAAAGATGAAGGAACCTTGGCAATGGACTGCCATATGATGTAGTTTAGTGGCTAAGTGTAGGTACCACCCATATGATATGAAAGGGAGTGGGGACTATTGTCCTTGGTATGCAGCCACTGGAAGTACAATTCCAAAAGGTCTCATGAAAACATCAAAACAGACTGTTAGCTATTTAGTAATATCCTTGTAACACTTTGAAAGACAGCATTGTTTCCTGGTTTGATTTTAAAAATTTACTTATTGCTTTAAGATGTGACTACCAAAATTAACTTTCATAGACAGTCATCCTGATAAGTTTGCTTCCCTTTTCTTATGAAGGGTACAAAAGCAATGACCACATTTACATACGGGCTTACTTGTTCCTGCAGCTGCTTCTTCATGGAACCCTGACTCCCAGAGGAATTATCTGTGTGAAAGGATCTTTCTTTAGTGCAAATACCATTTTCAACAACAAAGAACAAATTATGGCATTCAATCTCAGATATTAAAAGGAAAGAATGCAATCTCTCCTTCACACAGAGAGTCTGTGAGGACGATGCTTCAAGTCCAGCAAAATTACTCCTAAAGAAAGAGCCTGAAGGAAGAGTTTCTTGATCCTCTACAAAGAGGATTTTTTTTTTTTTTAATGGAAGCAAAAGGTTAGAAAAGAATTAGAGGTGGTTTTACGTAGACGATACATGAACAGAATTGGCTAGTGTCTGTTTTCATTCAAACTCCATTGAAACAGTAATGAATCACAGCACTCTTTATGATAGACAGGAACTTTACACCTTCACATCTCATTGAATCCCATCCCCTCCTTAACTCGGCAGAAAAATTCTTCCTACCATTGATGCAACCAGGAGTGAAACTTCTCTTTCAGGGGATATAAGCTAAATGTCTCAATGTGTCTCAATGTCATACTTTTACAAGGGACATTTTGTGTTTTCCCAGTGGCTGACAGCTCCTTCCAGGGAAGGAAGTTCACACTGAAAAAAAATTAATCTACAAAGTTTCATGTTTGGGTTTTGGTTTTTTTTGTGGACTTGGGATTGTTTTGGTTTTTGTTGTTGTTGTTTTGGGAATTTTTGTTGATTTGGGGTTTTTTTGTTGTTTTTTTTTTTGAGGGGGGTGGGGGGATGAGCTGGGAAGAGGAGGTTGTTGTTTGGTTGGGTTTGGTTTGGTTTGGTTTGGTTTTGAGCATACTTTGAAATTGCTGAAAGTAGAGTAAATATAGGCTGGCTCTTCCCTTCCAGAATTCTGGCTTTTTCTCTGATAAAGAGTGTTCTCATGATTTGCAGAAGTTATTTTTGTAGATGCTAAGGCTTACAGAGAGCTACATAAACTGTACACATAACTAGATTTCTGTCCTCACAGTACCAGTGAGGTATTTGCTGTATCATTACCACATTAGAAATGTACTGCAGTTCAAACATCCGATTTACTAAGCTTTATTTTCAGTTTTTATATATTTTTTTTCTAAAAATCATAAAGAAACTAATTCAAAGCCAATTGACAAATAGCAAGATGGAGTGAGCAAAGCAGTATTAGTAAATGATATCAAGATTTTTCACTCATTTCATCCTTGATTTTTCACTCTTTTCTTCCTCATTGGAACTCAAGGAATAAACATGTCATGTCAGAGACTGTCATGGAAGACAAAAAATAGGCCTAATATGTGTCCTGGCCTGTCCAGGTATGATCTTCTGCTCCCCCTCCGCAAATGGGGAGCAACGCAGGGAAAGGAAAATACCTGGAGCCACTGAGTCTGAGTCTGCTCCTGTTCACATCCTGTGGTAAACAAAGTACATACATTTGGCTCATGCAAGGCCAGTCTTCTCCCAAATATGTGTGAAGCAAGCCCCTGGCTTTACCTAATATGGTTAGTTTTGGTAAAATGCCATTGATTGGTGAATCTCCATTGCCCAAAGGAGCAATCAAGACTCAGGCAATTGATAAATATGGGCAGAATTTGTAAACAACTCTCCATGCCTCATCTCACCTTGCTATGCCATGCTTTGCCTACCCAAGCCTTGCCTTGTTGCCTTGGGGACCAGGAAGCCTTGCTGCTTTCAACCAGCTTTGCTGCTTCAAGTTTGTCTACCTGGAAACTTTGCTGTGTCTCAATTTACCAGAGAGAGGCATTAAGTGCCTTCATGCAGTAGGCAAGAGTCATTGCTGAAAGCTGCCTGAGATGGCCAGCCCTAGTGTGAACAACCCTGCTGGCAGATAACAACAGCCTAGATTGTGCAGAAGGGGTTTACTGGGAGAGCCAAGTCCCCCTGAGAGACCTCACTGCAGCCTGCATGGTAAGAGACAGCAGGTTACTGCCATGCAGCAAGACCTGCACACCTGTGAGACTCTGTGAAGAGTCTGGAGCCCTGGAGAGGACACCATCTGCACAAGAAGGGATCAAGACCAGACCAGAAGACCTTGCAAGCCCCAGCACCCTGTGAGAGTCCTGGGGAAACTCCAAAAGCTTCTAACAGTTATCATACAACTGACAGCAACCCCTCCAAGTCTTTTGGGTACTGTCTGGAACTACAATGCAGCCCTGGAAACTAGACTGTGAGTAAATATTCTTAAAAGCCTCTTTGTAATTAAAGCTCTTTGGTTCTATTTGCTCTCCTTACCCTGTAACTACTGTCTGCCTTAGCAGAAAGAAGCCTCTTGAGTCCCCCTAGAGAGCAAGTGGCATATTGCACTGCAACAATCTCCTTCCAAAAGCTTATTGTTTGAATTTTGCTAGTTTTGCTAAATTGTTTTAAATTGTTTGGTACTGCCCTATGCACTGTAAATATTCTGTAATTTATTTGCACAACCAAGCATAAAGACCCTGTAACTATGTTAAGAATTTATTTTGCATTAATAAATAATATTATTTAATTATATTTCATAATTACTAACCCATTCCATAACAGAGACCTACCTACAATGAACTGGAGAAGCTCAGTATTTACTGGACACACCTTCCCTAATAAAGATTTTCTGCTCTCACATCACAGTGTTCCTGATACTGGTGGCTTATGTGACTCCTTTTCATTTCCAGCCATTTCATAGGATTCTGCAGTCTTAGAGCAGCTGAGGTTGGAAAGCACCTCTGAAGAACATCTAATCCTACCTTAATTCTCAAACCATGGTCATCTGGAGCAGATTGCTAAAGACTGCATTCAGCTGGCCTTTGACTCAACGACCTCTCTGGGCAGCATGTGCCAGTGCTTCGTCATTCCTAAGAGTAAAGGACATTTATGGTGTTTAAATGACACTCCACACATTTCAGTTTGTGTCTATTGTCTCTTTCACTGAGCACCGACAAGAGTCTGGCTTTGTCTTCTTTACTCTCCCTCATCAGGTATTTACACATCAGATATTTACATGTAATGATATTAAGTCTCCTGAACCTTCTTTTTTTCAAGGCTTTACAGTTTCAGCTCTCACTGCCTCTCCTTGTATTCAAAATGCTCCAGTCCATTTATCATCTTCAAGGTCTTTCTCCAGACTTGCTCCACCATGCCCAATGTCTCTTTTGTACTGGACAGTCCAGCGTTGAAGCTGGAACTCCAGATGTGTCTCACCATATACTATCAGAGATGTATCCCCTCCCTGGACCTGCTGGCCACATTCTGTCTGACGCAGCCAAGGAAGCTACTGACCTTCAATGCAAGGGCATGCTTCTCCTCACAGTTCCTTCTTCCCATGCGTATTTTGAAGATGTACAGAAATAGCTGTATACAGACGAGAGTGGTCACTCAGTGCTTTATCCACTTCCACAACCAAGGCATCTCCAAGTACAAAGATGAATCATTTATTTCCAAAAGAAACCACATCACAACTAACTATAAGCATTTATCTTAAGACGCAGCTGCTTATTCAGCACTGATGATATGAAAATTTCCTTTGGAGAAGACTTTTGACGCAATTGCCTTTGCCTTTCAAAGCCACTAACTTTACTGTGTCAGTCTCTCACGAGGGTCTAGTCCACAGTACCATCTAGTGGCAGGAGTTGATATGCTCCATCACAAAACCACTCAAACCACTGGCATTTATAACACTCTTGGGAGTGAGATAAAAAGTGTATGAAACACTCCGTTACGCTTGGAAGCAGTACCAGGTGAGACAGAATCAGAAGAACTCACTTTGTCAGGGACTGAGAGGAGTTAGGCAGCTCTAACGATGAAATTACAGAATCACAGAATCGATCAGTTTGGAAAAGACCCTTGAGATCATCAAGTCCAACCTATCACCCAACATTATCTCATCAACTAAATCATGGCACCAACTGCCACATCCAGTCTATTTTTAAACAGTTCCAAGGATGGTGGCTCCACCACCTTCCTGGGCAGCCCATCCCAATGGCCAATACCTCTCTCTGTGAAGAACTCCTTCCTAATATCCTGCCTAAACCACCCCTAGCACAGCTTGAGACTGTGTTACCTCCTTCTGTCACTGGTTGCCTGGGAGAAGAGACCAGCCCCCACCTGGCCACAAGCTCCTTTCAGGTATTTTTAGAGAACAATAAGGTCTCTCCTGATCCTTCTCTTCTCCAGGCTGAACAACCTCAGCTCCCTCAGCTGCTCCTTGTAGAGCTTGTGCTCCAACCCCCTCACAGCCTTGTTCTGCTGTCCAGTACTTTTCATAAGCAGGATTACTAATTACTATTCCCAAAGATAAATTGTTAATAAGATTCTTGTTTGCTGCTCTGAAAACATAAGTGAATCTAACACTGGGTGAAGTTAAGAACTTCTCTGAGACTTGTTTTGAAGACAGTAGGGGTGGCTTCCTTTCTCCTGAGATGCAAACACAGTAGTAATTCTGACAGAGTCCTCTTTAGAAATTGTTCCCATTCACGTGGCATGCACCTGGCTATTGCTATTTAGGTAAATTCCTTTACAGGATCACCAATCTAGAATGCACACTGGACAGTATATTTACACAGTACCTAAATTTTGTGTGCTCTCAACTTAGGCATTGAACAAGCACAGTCACACGGATGGTTTTGAGAACAAAATAGCAAAAAGTATCAACATATTGCAAGACAGCAAGAATACCCAAATTCTTGTGCTAACTAGCCTCTCATGCCCTACAATGTCATTCTAGAATCAGCCTGTGCAAAGATTCATGGATTATCCTGATTCTTTATGCATTATAAAATGTTCGAATAAATGAAAACAGATGCATAAAATAACATAGATGCCAATTTCCATAAAGATCATATCATAAGAACTATTTCTCAGGCAAACTGTAGTCCATGTTAACAGTAATTATTGTAATGAAGCTGTTAAATACATAACACCAACTTTATTGTCTGATTTTCTAAAATACACTATTGAAAGTTCGTTCTGCTTGTACCAACCTACTAAAAGTGAAAAGAAACCTGTTCTGTTACTTTCTAGGCATCTTACATAAAGGTCATGAGAACCAGAAATAAAGAAATCTACACCCTAAAGAGAGGCATTTCTTGAAACACAATTTAATGAGCTCTGCTATAAGCAGCTTTGGTGGCTGGAAAGTAAACAGAGGAACGGGTGCAGAGTTATGCAGGAGACAATGAGCTGAGGTGAAGGAGCACAGCCTCTCAAGCAGCAGCTTCCAAGGAAGCTGCTAATGTGTGAAGAACCCAAACTGCACTCACAAAGTTGTACACCTTCAGAGGCAAGTATAGCATAAGGACTCACCGAGGGTGAATTTGTTTCCTCAGATGAGGCATACTCTTTGTCTTCAGACTCTTCTACATCTAATTCCTTACTCACCCTTTTCATCTTGGGAGATTAAAAATATGAAAGTCAAAGGGATTAAAATTGTCAATGTAAGACAGTTTCATACAAGAAAATCTGCATGTTTTTAGTATAGCAACCTGTATTAAATACTATTTATGGAAACCTATTTTTGTCAAACAAAGACAGTCTATTACTTTAATACGTAACACAATGATTCATATTTGATGCTTTTGAGCATGGAGTTCATTTTATTTTCCAGTTTCAGCTCTAACTGTTACATAGATGTTTTGTGGGAAATCACTGCTCTTCTGGGTACTGTTCTGTAATAGCTGAAATACAGAAATGCAGGGGGAAAGGCTAATCTGCATGACCAGCTCTATTTGTACTCAGTGTAACTTGCATAACTTCCCTTTCACTGCAGCATCTAGATTTTCTAGATTCTAGAAATTCTAAAAATGAAATTCTAAAAATGTTCTGGGAAAAAAAAAAATCTTGACTCTGTGGAGTTTTCCCTTATCACTACAAGAATTTGCTGTACTCTATCACAATCATAGGTCTGACCCTTTGACAAGTGACAGTAGACTTACTGTGGACTTGTTAAATGCACCAAACACCACATCTTCTAATGGATGACAGTACCAGAACCTGAGCAATACCTGACTGCTATAAAATGTAAAAGGAAGAAACTGTTCCTCATTAAGTAAAAAGTCCATGCATTTGTGAAATAGTATAATAATAATTTGAAGAACACTCATGTATCACTGAACAATCTTAATTATTTTCAAAGCTTTTTCCACTTCACATTTTGTTACTTCAAATTCTACTGACAGCAATTTGCACTCTTTCTCACGTCTTCAAAAGAGAATGTTTACAGAACAGTAATGCCTCTTCCAAGGTCTCTTTATGTATTTTAGTCTTGCAAGTTCCTATACCCTTGAAACCTAATGAAAAAAACTTGTTGAAACACTAGTCAGACCATTAAGACATTTCTGTTATTTCTTGTTTCCTGATCCATACTTCAGAATGGCCTATGTTTTAGGTACAGCTACACTCTGGTGGTAATAAACACTCTACAGTTCTGTCTTTTGCTACCAGAAGTATTGAGAAGAGACCATCTAGTTGTAGTTACCTCTAGTATCTTTCATTTAGATTACAACACTGTGTATAAAGAAAGCACACCATATAATGCATATGGACAATAAATATCAAGGAACACGTGAGAATTGATCTCTTTTTTCTTCTTTAGGTCACCTGGGAGCCTTCCAAAACATAGGGTTATTACTAGAGCCATGAGAAGGAAATATGAATAATTCTTCTATTCAAAATAAGTACCAAGTATACTGCTTAATACACCGTGAATGTAATACAGCGTTTTCAGGATTTTTATTATCATTAGTGATGATTATATTACATCATTGAAAATCTACTAGATTTCAAGCTGCCAGTGTAGCTTGGGGTTTATTTAAATCAGCTTTTTGTCCTGTGCTAACACAAATAAAAACATCAAATACACTTGAGAAGAGAGCGACTTTCACATTAGTAACATAGATCAGTCTAGACAAGCTCCCAAAGGACTTCTGTGCAAATAAAAATATAATTTAATGCTCCAGTTATAGCTAAACATTAAGTTTGGGTTTTTTCCCCCTGTATCATTCATAGATGATATGAGAAAGAGCAGAAGCAAGCAGAGGGTTTATAGCCCTTCCAGATTACCAAAACTAAGAGGTGGACCAACATATCAAGTTTTAATGAAGCTGGCTAACAGTAATTTCTACTCACAGAAAAAAAAAAAATGTTCACTGATAGAAATGCATCAGTGATTGTCCTGAAAAAAACCAAACTCTTAATGGTGTGATCTGAGAGGTATCTTGTATTTCTAAATCTAAGGCAGTAGGAGATAACAGATACAAGATGTAGCAAAGCTCCATAGCAGAGATAGGCCAGCTCTAAATGTAAATAAAGTGTGGCATATAGTGTGGTTAGCAGTTTTATGTTTGGGGTTCTCTGTTTTTTGGGGTTAGTTAGTTTGTTTGTTTTGAGATAGATTTTATATCTGTATATTAACGGAATCAGTAAAGACTTCCTGACTAAATATATAAATAAAAGGACACTTGAATCCAGAGGTTTGAAACAATACTCATATTTACATTTGGCAGGATGGAAGGCATCTTTGAAACTTGCAGTTAGGAGAGAAAAAAAAAAGCAACAAAGTAAACGAAAAGATTAAAATCTCCCCAGTGTCCTACTAATGTTTTATTTAAGGGTTTCTACAACTCATCACAGTAAATTTTTACTTTGCAGACAAGCAGGTCTGGTCATCAAAACCACCTACAGTACCTTTCTGGTCTCTACTTCCTGTGCAAGAGTAGGTTGAAATATGATGTCTGTTTTCCAGACATCTTTGTTATCTGAATATCTTTATTTCTCTACCTGTCCACAAAAGAGAAGCTGTAACTAGTAGGTGACAGTAGGTCCCTTGATTTTGAGAAATGTGAAAGCTAAAATTCTATCTGCTTTATGGAAACATGTTGGATCCAAAAGGTAAGGCTTGTAACATGATCTTTACAAGTGCCTAAGGGAATCAAAAGCAGACTTGATTCCTCTCTGTGATGTTTTACCAAGGCAGCCTAGTATGACAATATTTTCTCTTGACAATTAACTCTTTAAATCCTCACAGAGTTTGTACAAGCATTTATAGGAGTTTTTTTCTGTTTATCAGAAAAATAGTAGGATTACAGGATGTTAGGGGTTGGAACGGACTTCCTGAGGATCACTGAGTCCAACCCCCTGCCAGAGCAGGACCATAATGTAGTGCAGGTCAAATAGTAATGCATCCAGATGGGTCTTGAAAGTCTCAAGAGGAGACAGCATTGATTTTTTCCAAATTTTTATTCACAGACAACTATTTTTCAAATTTCCTACATTTTTATTCTTCAGAAAATTAGTCAAATGCACAAAGTAATATGAGACAATTGTTTTAAAAGTATCAAGCAAATTATTCCACTTTTAGGTATGATTCAATTTTTAAAATGCATGTGCACTTGCATCTAATTATTCTATGACATCTTTTTATTAGAAGAAGCACTAAACCAAGAATCTTTACAAAGAGAAGATAAAATAATAAAATTAAAGGATGAACAATAGAGGAAAACAATGACAAATACTTTCTTCAGGAAGCTAACCTGGAGATGTGGCCAATCTTTTCTCTGCTTTCCTTCTCCCTCTCCCAAACCAGCAATGAAAAATATCAAGAAAGTGAAATATAGTCTTAGTGTAAACAACTATAACATTTATCAGAGATACTAGAGCCAAGACATCCATTTCACTTTTTAAACAGACCAAAATGCATTTTTATGCTTTTGACTTTTAAAAATATCTTCATGAGGTGACTTGGTAATTGCAGTTTAAAATTAGACACTTTAAATTCTTACATTGAGACGAATCCATGATGGATGGGTTTCCTGCTTCATTTGACATTTTAACTGAATGCCAAAACCGTGGCAGCATCCCAGCATGATGAAATCTGAAATCACACTTTTGTGTCCTGCACCAAGGACAAGATTTCAGAGGCATCTCACATTAGACTACAGGGATTACAATAGAATAGAATAGAATAGAATAGAATAGAATAGAATAGAATAGAATAGAATAGAATAGAATAGAATAGAATAGAATAGAATAGAATAGAATAGAATANGTCCAACCTATCACCCAGCCCTAGCCAAGGGCACTACATGCTTCATCCAGTCTTTTCTTGAACACCTCCAGGGATGGTGACTCCATTACCACCCTGGGCAGCCTATTCCAATGGCAAATCACTCTCTCTGTGAAGAACTTCTTCCTAATATGTAGCCTATACCTTCCCCCACACAACTTAAGACTGTGTCCCTTTGTTCTGTTGCTGGTTGCCTGGGAGAAGAGACCAACCCCTACCCTCTCCCCTGAGCCTCCTCCTCTCCAGCCTAAACAACCCCAGCTCCCTCAGCCTCTCCTCACAGTGCTGTGCTCCAGGCCCCTCACCAGCTTCATCACCCTTCTCTGGACACATTCCAGTACCTCAATATGTCTCTTGAATTGAGTGGCCCAGAACTGGACACAGTACTCAAGATGTGGCCTGACCAGTGCCAAGTACAGGGGAAGAATGACCTCCCTTGTCTTGCTGGCCACACTATTCCTGATCCAGGCCAGGATGCCTTTGGCTCTCCTGGCCACCTGGGCACACTTCCCTGTGCTAATCACTCAACAACTGGGGGTAAACTTCTGTTTGTTTAAGGCATTGTTTGTCTATCTTGGACATTTATATGCACACAGTTCATGGAATTTCGCATAGCTGCATAGATATTTTTTTCAATACCTTCTAGGTAACAACCATGATGGTAATCTAAACAAATTTGAAACTCCATGTGAAGTTTAGAAGGCTTCTATTACTTACTACCAGCATAAAGAAATAAAACATCATAAACAGACCAAAACATTTATCCTAATGTTTTATTTAAGTAAAACATTCAATTAAAACAGGTAACCTTTATAAATGTATTTTATTAAACAATGGAGGCATAAGAATAACCGTTCAAAAATATAAACAAAGGAATGATTAAATGCTGATTTTGAATTTGTATTCCATATTTATGGGCAAAATGCATGAGATTTCAGAAAGTCTGAAGAAGAAATACAGTTCACTACAATCTAGAGAAACAATCCAAATTAGCAGATTGCTGAATAGTGCCACCCTAACTTCTAAAATATCCCACAAAGTTACAATGAAGTTCTATTCAAGTAGAATTAATTCTCTTTATCTCAAAAAAGTAAACAGGGAATGTTATAAACCATTGCTTCAAAAATATACATGCAACAAGTCTAAAGTTTTCTTTTAATAATAAGCAGTTGAGATGTTGAAATA
The DNA here is from genome assembly GCA_013396835.1 of Psilopogon haemacephalus. Taxonomy (NCBI): domain Eukaryota; kingdom Metazoa; phylum Chordata; class Aves; order Piciformes; family Megalaimidae; genus Psilopogon; species Psilopogon haemacephalus. The sequence continues at coordinate 23,962 of VWZI01012011.1, forward strand.
ATTCTGAACTTCAGGAGTTAATTTAACGCAATTTCCAGTTACTGATTTTTTAAAAATAAAGCAGCCCCACATTGAATCCACTGGTCTTGGTTTCCTCCACAAGGTACTTCAATATTTATCACCACACGATCTCTCTCCACGCTGGTGTAGACTGGTAAAGATATGCATTCCTCTGGAGAATATGGACCATACGCATCCTGTCAACAAACAAGCACTTAGTTATCACTTAGCCAACAGAACAAGAGGAAGGAATTATCTCCAATTATACAGTATCTAAAGCTGGAAACCAAGATACAGTTTAGACACTGCAGCCTTGGACAGGCAACTCTTGGTACAGGCTACAAAGAATTAATAATGATGCAGACTTCAGAAAATTTTCTAGACTACTTAACTAAGCCTCTATGTTTAATCTCCTATTTGTTAAACTGGAAACACAAGAAAGGATATAACAAGGCTGATCCTATGAACTTTATATCAAAATCTTCACTTAGCTAAAAACCGTCAAAAATTAGATGTCAAATGTTCCTGCAAACTGGGGCAAGAGAAGTGTTAAAACAGTTCCAAGAGGGGAGCACTAGAGCTGTACTGCAGGGAGGTGGTAACATGCCAGACTGGAGTGATGAGGCAGGCAGTACTCTGGGCAAGCCCTGCTGCCTCACCTCCTCCACCTCTGCAGCATCACCTTGCTGCTCTTTCCAGAATGCAGCACCAGTGGTGATCTCTCTCTGAGGTACTTGCAGTTGAGACACTTAAGAAGCTACACAAAAAAAAGTCTCGTCCCACACTTTGCAGGCTACTTAATGGATTTAAACCATTTCTAACATTAGTAAATTGAAATGTAAGAATTGTTCTCTGAGACAGAGAAACTACTTTGGACATAGATTGCCCCTAGGGCTTTGCACAGGGCACTGCCCCTATGCATGACTAAAGAACTGAGCTAAAATACTGTCTAGACTTACTGCAGCATGGAAACTCATGCTGCATTTATTTAGAGTAAGTAATTCAGGGTTTGATTCAATTGATAGATATTAAATATGTTTTCACTGACACTCAGAGTCTCCCTTCATGCCAAGAGGAAAATGTTAACAGATTTTCAAGAATCAAATAGCAAGGAAGCACACTTGTCAGAAAAAAGTTTGAAACAATAATGAGGGACTTTTCAATGCAAATCACATCACAGAATCACAGAATCTTAGAGGGAGATCATCAAGTCCAATTCCCCTGCCAAGGCAGGACCACAACCTCTCTGGGCAGCCTGTTCCCGTGCTCTGTTACCCGCACTGTAAAGAAGATTCTCCTCATGTTGAGATGCAACCTTCTGTGTTCCTGTTTGTAGGTCTTGCTCCTTAATGCTGCTGACCACTGAAAAGAGTTTGGCCCCATCCACTTGACACCCACACATCAGATATCTGCATACATTGATCAGATCTCCCCTCAGTTTTCTCTTCTGAACACTCCCAGGTGATTCAGTCTCTCTTCGTAGGAAAAATGTTCAAGTCCTCCAGACATCCTCCAGACTTTCTCCAGCAGGTTCCTGTCTCTCTTGAACTGAGGAGCCCAGAACTGGACACGATATTCCAGATGTGGTCTCAACAGGGCAGAGTAGAGGGGGAGAAGAACCTCCCTAGACCTGATGGACACATGTTTCTTGATGCACCCCAGGATTCCATCTGCTCTCTTGGCCACAAGGGCACATTCATGTCCCATACAGAATTTGATGTCCGCCAAGACTCCAAGGTCTTTCTCCATGGAGCTGCTTTCCAGATGCTTTCCCCAACCTGTACTGGTGTCTGTTGTAGTGGTGTCTGTGTCCCAGATGCAGGACCCTACACTTGTCCTTATTGAACTTCATATGGTTAGCCTTTGTCAAACACTCAGCTTGTCCAGATCTCGTTGGATGGCAACACCGCCTGACAGGCTGTTGACCACCCCCTCACAGTTTCTTATCATCAGAGAACTCACTGAGGGTACACTCAATGCCCTCATACAGGTCATTGATAAAGATATTGAACAAAACTGGACCCAGTATTGATCCCTGGAGAACACCACTATGTAGCAACAGGACAGGGAAGTGAGTTGAGATAGAGAACATGGCTTTACCAAGGGCAAGTCCTGCCTGATCAGTTCAGTCACCTGCAACTCATAGAGTGACTACATCAGTAGACAAGGGAAGAATCATAGAATCAGTCAGGGTTGGAAGGAACCACAAGGATCATCTAGTTCCAACCCCTCTGCCATGGACAGGGACACCCTACTCTAGATCAGGCTGCCCACATCCTCATTCAGCCTGGCCTTAAACATCTCCAGGGAAGTGGCCCCAACCAGTCCCCCTGGCAACCCATTCCAGGGCCTCACCACTCTCATGCTGAAGAACTTCCTCCTTACGTCCAATCTGAATCTCCCCACCTCCAGCTTTGCTCCATTCTCCCTAGTCCTGTCACTACCTGATAGCCTAAAAAGTCCCTCCCCAACTTTTCTGTAGGCCCCCTTCAGATACTGGAAGGCCACAAGAAGGTCACCTGGGAGCCTCCTTTTCTCCAGACTGAACAGCCCCAAGATGTTTCAGTCTGTCATAGGAGAAGTGCTCCAGCCCTCTGATCATCCTCGTGGCCCATCTCTGGACACGCTCCAGCATGTCCACATCCTTCTTCTATCAGGGGCTCCAAAACTGGACGCGGTACTCCAGGTGGGTCTCACCAGGGCAGAGTAGAGGGGAAGAAGCACCTCCCTCTACCTGCTGGTCACACTTCTCACACTTCCTGATACAGACCAGAATCTGTTTGGCTTTCTGGGCTGCAAGTGCACACTGCCATCTCATGCTGAGCTTCTCATCCACCAGCACCCCTAAGTCCTTCTCCTCAGGGCTACTCTCCAGCCAGTCACTGCCCAGCCTGTATTTGTGCTTGAGATTGCCTCTACCCAGATGCAGGACCTTGGATCTGGTCTTCTTGAACCTCATGAGGTTGGCTTGTGCCCACCTCTCCAGCCTGTCCAGGTCCCTCTGGATGCCATCCCTGCTCTTTAGCATGTCTGCTGCACCACACAGCTTGGTGTCATCAGCAAACTTGTTGAGACTGCACTCAATGCCTTTGTCCATGTCGCCCACAGAGGTGTTGAACAAGACTGGTCCCAGGACTGATCCCTGAGAGACTCTGCTTGTCACTGGTCTCCACTTGGACATGGACCCATTGACAGCCACTCTTTGGGTGCAGCCATCAAGCCAGTTCTTTATCCATCTGGTGGTCCACCCATCAAACCCATGTTTCACCAGCTTGGAGGATGTGGTGCGAGACAGTGTCAAAGGCTTTGCTCAGGTCCAGGTAAATGACATCAGTTGCTCGCCCCTCATCTATTAATTCCGTGACCTGTTCATAGAAGGCCACCAGGTTTGTCAGGCAGGATCTGCCCTTGGTGAAGCCATGCTGATTGGACCCAATCACCTCTTCACTATTCTCCTGTCTCAGTAGTGCCTCCAGGAGGATCTGCTCCATGATCTTACCAGGCACAGAGGTGAGACTGACTGGCTGTGGTAGGACGAGTTTATCTCTGTAGGTCTGCAAAGCCTTTGACATGGTCTCCTACAAAATCCTTCTCTATAAATGGGACAAATATGGACTAGAAGGGTGGACTGTTTAGTGAATAAGGAATTGGCTGGATGGTCACATCCAGAAGGTAGCAGTCAATGTCTTGATGTCCAGATGGAGATTGGTGACAAGTGATATCTCTTGGTGGTCAGTACTGGAACTATGACACAGACAGTGGGAGAGATAGCATCCTCAGCAATTTTGCCAACAATATCAACTTGAGTAGTGCAGCTGACATGCCTGAAGGACAGGATGCTATCCAGAAGGACCTGGACAAGACCAAGAGCTGATGTTGTGTGAACCCAGGAGATTCAACAGGGCTGACTGCAAGGCTCTGCAACTGGGTCATAGGAACAGTATCAGTACAGGGTGGGGGATGGCATAAGTGAGAGCAGCCCTTTGTAGAAGGATTTGGGAGTTCTGGTGGATAAAAAGCTGGGCATGAGCTAACAGCGTGCACTTGCAGCCTAGAAATCCAATAACATCCTGGGCTTTATCAAAAGCAGCATGACCAGCAGGTCAAAGCAGGTGATTCTTTGCCTCCACTCTGCTTTGGTGAAACTGCACCTGCAGTTCTGTGCCCAGTTCTGGAGTACTCAGCAGAAAAAAAGACATGGACCTACTGGAGTGGGACCAGAGGAAAGCCACAAACAATTATGAGAGCTGGAGCACTTCTCCAATGAAGAATAGCTCAGACACATGCAGCTGTTCAGCCTGGAGAAGAGAGGACTCCAGTGAGACCTTATAGTGACTTTTCAATACTTAAATAAACACTCTAAGAAAGATGGGGACAGTTATCTAGCAGGGCCTGTTGTGACAGCAAAAGGGGCAATCCATTTTAAATTAAAAGGGTAGATTCAGACTAGACAGAAGGAAGAAAACCTTTTAAAACCAAGGAGGTTAAACATTGGAAAAGGTTGCCCAGAGAGGTTGATGCTCTATTCCTGGAAATACTCAGTCAGGTTGGACAGGGCTCTGAGCATACGTCTAGTTACGGACGTTCCTGCTACTACAAGGAGGCTGGACTAGATGATCTTCAAAGGTCCCTTTCAACTCCAAGTATTATATGATTCTATGGTTCTATGAATGTCTGTGAAGCTTCAATATAAGAAAATACTAAAATCAGCAAAAAGGAATCATGCAAACAACTGAAACACTTCGCCCTGCTTGTCAACTGTAAGCCAATTCTGAAGAATTTTGTTGTTCCTTTTGAGAATCAGCTTCGCAAATCTGTTGAACAGAAGTGTTTAAAACCTTACAAAAGACCTGTGCAACTCTAAGAGTTGTATACATTAAGCCAATACTCAGAAGTTTGTCCAAAAACCTCAGCTGTGCTTGGCAGGATTATACTTAAAGTACTTATTCCTTCGTTAATAATACCGAAGAAGACAAAATGTTGGTCCATTTGATAGTATAATGTCAATATGAGATTTTAAGTTTTTCCAAAGCTGAGACCAAAATACAGCCACTCTGCCTTCATAGACCTCATTTTAGATTTTTTTTGGTCAACATAGCTGTTCTCACACCTTCTCAATGTCACCGATGTTTTAAATAATCACATTATTTGAGGCTAATATCTTTCTGATCCATAAATCCTTATGTCTTTGGCTAGCACACAGTCCAAAAATTCTCTTTGACTAGACTACCTCACGCACTGTTCCATCCCCCTTGGTGACAACCTTCACAGCTTGGGATCTATCAATGCCTTAAAAGTGGAAAGGACTGTCACAATGTAATGAGACTAAGTGTCATCATAATAATTCTCAGCACACAGCATTTTGAGGGATTTCTCTCAGAGAAATCCTGTAAATTATTTTTTAAAAGAGAGTTCACTTTATCTTAGTTTGGTTGAAAATAACCACAAAGCACTATATTATAATTATACAGATTTATGCTACCTAGATTTCACAAGACATGGGGAGAAAAAAAGCAAATTCAAAACCTAAGTACTCCAAAATAATATGATCTAATCGATGCACTTTTCTCCTAAAGAGAGGATAATGCAATAAGGGGAAGTGCATAATGGCCTGATTTTGCCTCAGATTCTGAGCATAGTGTTCCAATGTGGTCAGTTTTTACTGAAACTCATAGCAAAGCGATTTAAGGACAGTGCAATTAAAAAATGCTCTCCTTAGAGACACTTGATATGTAAAATCTGGCCAGTTGTCAAGTTTGGGCCAATTTATTAAAATAATTATTTTTTTTTCCAGAAGGAAGACTCCAGTTGCTATTCATTTACAATATTGAGTACATGGAAAGAAGTTTAGTTAACTGATTGCTGAACTTTCTCGGTTCTACATTCTACAGATAAAGCTCTCTGCTGATGTCACATATACATTCCGTATCTTATCTTTGAAGCTTAAAGAATATAGACTTATTCAGAAAACCACATATGAATCTGCTTTTTCTCTAACACAAGACAAATATTTTTCAGAACAAAGAGTGTGCTACCTAAAATCCTCATTTGCAGTGTGCATAAGATAAACATTTGGGGTTGCCATCAAAACCCAGGTACACTGCCATCCTCCTCCACCCACCACCAAGTCTTTATATTGACAAGTCTGGAAATTCTGCATTTATCCCACACACCAGCTTTCAAGAAAATTAGAAATTTGTTTGTTTCCCTGAACAAAACAAACCTTGTAAACTGCTAACAAACTGAAAAATCTTTCATGGGTCAAGTCTGTAGCAGGTTTTGTGGCGTTTTGGGGTTTAAAAAAAAAAATCGGTATTTTCTTTCCTATCAAAGCTGGGTGCAGATAGTAGATATATCTACTTATGTGTTCCAAGCCTGAATCTTGATCATTGTACTCCTAAAAAACTCATCCAGTTAATAAATTAATTTGCTCTATGAGTTAATGCCTACAGGATACAGACATTATTTTTCATTTTTTATAAACTGCTAATTTCGCTTATGATAATGAAGTGAAAAAAAAGTGCATCTCCCCCTTTCTAATTTTCTACATTTACACTTGATTTTGTTGTAGAAGTCTTAATATATGTTCTCTTTTAGAACTGTCTGTGACTTTCTTCTCACCTGTCTGTCCCAGAGTTAGCAGTCTAGCCTGTCTCCAGAGTCAGATCTAGACAGAGATTTACCCCAGGTACCTTATGATGAGAAGGATTTCCTGAGGTGCCTGTCTTTTTCTGAAACTGAAGAAGGAGCTAAGGCAAATAAGTCATACAAATCAATAAAATTCTAGACAGTTAAATTTGAATGAAATGATTTCTACAATAAGCTTTGTTTGAATTTTAAACTGTAAGCATATGAATTGGTAATTCCTACAGAGCTTTGAATAAATTTGATGCAACTTTTTTATCTTATTTATCTGAGCTTGCTATTATAATTGGAGGGCAGAAGCAGTAACAATTTTTACTGTTTGGATTACTTCACTTTCATCTTACACAGTTTTGCAAGCATTGGCATATTTTTAAATTAGTGCAAGTTGGGAAAAGGCTTTCTTTGCTTACAGACCACATCGTGTTCTCTATCTTTTAATTGCTATTGCATTTCAATTTAATGTTTCAAATGTGAAGAAAATACATTCCGGGAATAAACTCCCAAACTCATGCATACATTTACTAAATACATTTTTATAAATATGTAAGTGGCTTTTAAAAGACAAGAAAGAAAGGTATGACTGAAATGAAGCCCTTGTCTTAAACTAAGCTTTAAAATATTGACATTACTTCTGTTTTATATAAAAGAAATAACTGATTTTCCTACTAAAGACAGGGATTTTTATTTTTAAATGATAGGGAAAACAGGTCAGCAACTTAACACTGAAAAGCTACTATACAGAAAAAAACCAAATTATAGGTCTTAGATGTTTAGGTCTTTTAATAATTTAGTACCTGTGGAATCCAGGCCATGTAACAAGGGAGAACGGATGACACGCTGGGAGAATCATGCAGATTTTCTGAAAGTCGATTTCCATCAAAACTGCAACCTTCCAGTTGTAAGCCACTGATCTGCCATGCAAATATAAAATATTAAAACATACAGTGCAGACTTGAAGTGTCAGTAATAATTACACTGTGCTTTAATAAATGATGAACCTTTTTGCTGTGACCAAATTTTTAAACAACAGGAAACTAATTACTGTAAGGTTCCGTGTGAGAATAGAAAACGTGATTTAATAGCAAGATCTGGACCACACTTTGCTGTGAACTTCCTGCTTTGCATTTGCTTTCCTTGAAATGTTAGAGAAAAATACCTGTAAATGTCCTCATTTATGAGACTGCTGTTGCCTGGCATTAGATTAATGAAAATATGATAGCAACATTCAAGTACACAATCATCACAATGTCAAGAAGAAGAGGAGAACAATCACTGCAATGAACACGACTTCCTGCTTGGAAGCACAGCATTTAAAGCATGGGATGTGCCATCTTGCAGCTTCTGCAGAGGCAAACAAAAATATACTGAAGCAATATGGGGGAAAACTTTATTGAGCGTAACATAAAATATGTTATAGCATAACATATTAATAGCATAACATAAAAAAAACTACTGCTTAGAAAAAATAGACAAGAATCCAGTATGCTTTTATATGTAACTATGCAGCACATTACATGTAACGTTTTAAGTGGTTTCTTTAAATTAGTAAGTACTTTCAGCCTCTAAACTAAACACTCTCTTTTTCTTCACTTAAGTCCCATATAAATTGATGGCAATGATTGCCATTCTGGATTTGTTCCAAAACATTTTTTTTAATATTTCTTCATAATTTTATTTTCCTAGTACAAATAGTAATAGTTTGCAACTATAAATAATGATACTCTGTTTGGCCTGCTGAAGTGAGAAATTCAACTTTAGCAATAAAAATATTTAACTCACTAATAACTTTCATGCAGCTTTTCAAAAGTCTAAATATTAAGCTGAAGCCAATGTCTAACACAAGCTACACAATGTGAAAATCATGTTTGTTATACTATCATACTAAAGCCCTGAATGAAATACGTAATACTGACCTAGGCTTTTGTAGTGCTCGAACTAGGAAATACAGTGCTCTTGGAAACTGAATGAGTGATCACATAGCCAAAATGGAGAAAAGTACCATTCTGTAATCCATTTTCTCATGCAAGAATTTTTTTCACCGTACTAATTGTAAAAAAAGGTGTGTAATGATGTCACAATGAGGACTGGCATCACAGATGATGCAACGGAAATAATTTCCTAAGGTAAATTACAGTATTCTAAAATGATTTATTTGAAAGGTTGCAATTAAACAGTAATAATGTTATGCTCCTAAAGCAATTCTTTACTCCCAAGTGTCTTTTGTTAATACTCTACTAACAGTATACTAGCAAAGATTATGTTTGGCATCTTTAATTATTCTTTTGCATGTAGACAGGCATTGTGTTCCTCAAAGATGTTTCTTTGAAGTTGTACTTCTCTTCTAACTCTGAGCTGAAGATTCTTCCTTACAATGTGCAAGGTCCATATATATACTCCAACACGAAAAGAAAGGTTACAAAACACTGTTTTAAAAATCTATAGAAGAAGCTACATTTCACCTTGGACAGGCAGTGATCAGAAAAGCAACAACACTACATGAAGCAGTCTGTGCTCCATACAAGAGTAAAGTCTCCAAGACTATGGATAAACTGAACCAAAACAACCCTGAATGGAAAGCTTAGAGTAGTATGAACTTTTCTCCAGCTTACACGTACACAAATTATTATAAAGCATCACTGAAATGAACTTATCAGACTTTCCATTTGGAATAACAAAAGCCCTTTCTCCTTCAACCTCTTGTCACCAGCTTAAGGTCTTTTTTTGTGTTATGAAAGTGCCACACTCGTCTCCCTTCTCCTAACACGTTTATTACGACCTTTCCTTTGAATTGTCCCTAAGATTTTCAGGTCTGCTGCTTTTAAGGTACAGTATTAACATTGATATTTAATGCCATCATTTCCCATTAAATCATACAGTTACAGCAGATTTTGGGAAGTCATATATTCACTTCATTACCTCTACAGGACTCCAGAAGTAATTTTTGCTATTTTAGGATGTAGGTATACTGTAAAAAAAAAAACCACTCAGGAAGCCTTGTAATGGTATTTCTGTCATTGGCCAAAAGCATATTTTTAATTTTAATTGTGATATTATTTAGTTTGATATATATTTTTTACTATTCATACTAAGCTTTACTGAAGCTCATAGCATGTACTATCCAAAGCGTCTCTTACCATGTTTCATCCGTTTGTTCATACTTTTCTATAGTAACGGAAAAGGGAATGCCAAAAGGAATGACAACCTGGTTTTGTGCAACCGCACAATCAGTGCACAAAGCAAATAGAAATATTTGCATATCAATATGTCCTAATATTAATATTGCAAGTCATACAATTTCAGTACCTTTTGTTAAAGCAATTCAGTGATATTAAATAAGGTGTCATTTTATACAGATTGATTCTAAATCAAGCATTCATCACTAAGAAAGATCTACTCCATGTTATATGCCTATACTATCATCTGAATCAACACTGATAATTTAACCTGAGATTTGATAATCCATCCAGATTCAGATGTGTTCTTGGCTAATTGAGTGTTCCTCTGCCTACTTGGTAGCTACACTGACGGTTCTAGCACTTCATATTTCTGACTTATGGATAAACACAGTGTATAGTATTTTAAATTTTTGGCACACAAAGATTCTAAATATCTACAATTACTAAAGCATGACGCTAAAAAAGCATTTTCATCATACAGACCATAACAAGATTTCAACCTTCTCTCCCTTATCAGAACAAATTCTAAGCCATCAAAAACTTTGAAAATTGAAGGCAAGGAAAAAATCTTTAAGAACATGTCTTCAAAGCAGTCACTAACTGAAAGTATGACTAAGAAAGTTATACAAAGTATGTGTGAATCTTAGGGTAAAATTTGATGTTCATCCTCATTCCAATTGCTCCAATCTTCCAACAAAGATATTCTATTTAGAATAACTAAATATCAATTGATTCAAGCACTTGAGCATGAGTCTTCCTGCTGGGTTCACCTGGATCATGCAGGGACGGAAATACACAGTACACCAATATGATGCGTAAGTCAAACACTTTATTACCAAAAGGACAATTCTTTTATAGTGTTTCTTATCAGACTAAAACAACATATTTAGTTCTGATTGGTAACATGAGCTCTGCATGAGCTCTGTGTGCACTGTCCATGCGAATCAAAAGCGTACTAATTGGTTGGCACAACTAAGCACAGTTGTCTACCTTACATATATTTTTCAGAGCCAATTTTATCAAGGCTGTTTTTCCCAAACTCTAGCTTCCTTATCTTTCTCTTTTGCATCCTTGCCTGCCTTTGGTGTCCAGTTACTTTATGTCGCTCAGCTCAGCCCATACCCCCACATGTCCCCAACCATTTGAGCACAGAATCAAGTCTTTCAGTGGAAATAGAATCATAGAATCACAGAATTATTTCAGTTGGAAAAGACCTCTAAGACCATCAAGTCCAACTGTCAACCTAAGACCTGAACACCTCCAGGGATGGTGACTTTACTACATCCCTGGGGATCCTGTTTTAATGCCTGATCACTTTTTCAGTAAAGAAATTTTTTCCTAATATCCAATCTAAACCTCCCCTGGCACAAATTCAGGCCATTACGTCTCATCCTATCACCTAATACAATGGAGAAGAGACTGACCCCTGCATCACCACAACCTAAGAGAGCAATGAGGTTTTGCCTTAGGTTCCTCTTCTACAGACTAAACAATCTCACAAAGTGAAATAGCACCATGAAACTGAGATTGACAATTTCCAGAACAGCCTGTATTATGATCTGGTTCTTGCAGAGTATGTGACAGATATAACTTTAAATCTGGATTTAACTTTAAATCTGCAGTTTGAATCATGTGAAGAAAGACTATAGAGTATCAACAAATCAAATTTTCTGACAAAACGAAGTAATGTTTTTCTATCCTATTATTATAATTTCTATCATAACTTCTATTAATTAAACTTTCCTACAGTTTGAAGATCTAGCTTACATAAAAAGAGAGTGGCTTAGCAAAAGCAAAGCAATGCGGCTTTGTACCACCTTAATAATATAATCTGAAGATCTGAAAGCTGCCAAGAGGGAGGAAAGAAGCAGGATCAGTTAATTTCTGAGTTTATATTATAAACAAAGAGCTCTATGATCAGATATGTTCAAAACAGAAACATAATAAATCGTAATGAAAAGAATGTTTTCAAAGGAAACAAAACCCCTGCATTTGTGCAGACACAAAAGTACGTCTATGCACATACACTATTAACTAAACGCATGCAGAAATGCACATACAATAGGATGACCAAAAAATAATTTAAATTTATTTCAGTTATCTTATTCTTCACACAACTGGAATGGAAACAGATCTCTTTTTGTTTATGAACTGAATTTTTTAATGGGAAAAGTTTGTTAGCAACCTTAATTACAAACAGAAGTACATCCAATGAGGAAATAACAGTTAAGTATAAGGCTGAGAAACACAATGTCAAATTTCTGGCCCTGTTCAGAGAGGATTCTATGCATTTAACAGGACCACGTGGAACCTAAGTGTTCTAGTTCTGAAGTGGGTCTGGTCCTCAAAGACCCATGAACAAAGGCACTCACACACACACACACATTCAAGCAAGCAAAGCGTACAGCATGTTCCTTTATTGACTCCCAGCAAATACATACTGGCCAAAATGTAATTATAGCAGCAAGGGTCCAGGTGGTACTGCTTTACTCCATTGCAGCTGTGCTGGTTGGAGGCCAGTGTCATGGAGGCAGGGACTGAATGTGGCCCGGTCAGGAATTATAAAAATAGAATTATTTTTATTTCCCTGAAAATCCTACCCCCAAACTAGATACAGAACTACTTTAGGTTTATTTACAGGCTCAATTTGATTGGAAAAATCTTCAAAGTATGTTATGGACAAATTTAGAAATTTAGGAAGTCAGAAAACGGAAAAGGCTAAGCTACAAACACAGTATTACCCCACTATCAATCAGGCTGAGCAGAGAATTAAGGGAACAGCAGGCTTTACTCACGATGGTGAGATAGGTATTTGGCAATGATCCCTTGCTGGATTTCTCTACTCGGCTGCCTTCTGATGCTACAAGCAATATCCAATTGCAAATCCAAACGGCAAAAGTCCAAGGTGGGTGGAAAAGCCACTAAACTCATAACTGTATCAAAAACACTGCTTCCACTAGACAGAGATTTGTGGAAGCCACACTGCCTCAGCAGCAGCAGGGAATAGCCAAACTGCTAGCATCTTCCCCAGCCAGAACAGCAGCCAGAAAGTCGGCTGCAGTAGGGTCCCAGAGTAGCTGGGTCTGGGTGCTGTTGGCAACTCTCTCAAATGGACCCCAGGACTTGCCAAAATTGCAAGATTGCACAGGATGGTGCAGAAGTGGGAGACTGTCCAAAGGCAGGGACAGTGCAAAATCAAGAGCCATGTAAAAAGGTAGGAGCCAGTCCAAAACAGGAACTCTTGTCTCAGCAGGAACCTGTCCTGTCAGAAGCTCTGTCAAGGCAGGAACCTTGCACCTTCTCCTTTGCTCTACTTAGGCCTTTCTAGACAAAGTGTCATTTTGCCATCTGGGTGCGAGGAACCCAGACAACCACCAGCTTGATTCCCAGAGCAGGCATCCACATGGGTCAGTACGTGTGGGGAAAGGTGTTTTTTGCTGTTCCCCCTTGAAGCCCACGGGGGCGGGAGGTGGGCAGGGAGGGAAAGGAAAGAATTTGTAGTGCTCTATGACAGCCAGTAGGCATAATTCTTCATGGGCATCCCCATAGCTGCAAGATGTCCCTCTATCACAGCTGCCTGAGCTTCTTCTGTGGAGAAGCCTCTCCTTTTAGGATACGGTAGTCTATCCCTGCTCCCTGCACATTTGGCCAAAACCCCACCTCCACTTACATAAGAGTGAAGATTTCTTTGCATGCATCTGCTAGGTTTGGGGGGCTGCAGGGACCAGCAAGGGTTGTTACTAAAGTTCCAGCTGCTGTTTTTCCAATTATCCTTGCATGCCTTCCTAATTAGCCTTGCCTTCAAGACTCCCTCCTGCCAATTCCTTATCTCAGAGCAGCTTGTTCTGCCTACACAGTGGAGAATATTCATGGGCCAGCAGCGGACCATTTCCCAATCAACCAATTCTAATACATGCCTTGTTAAGTTGTGCTAATACACTAAGCCAGCAAAAGTACACATGTTATTTTTTATAACACTTTCCACCTCATTTTCACAACATCTTGTTGTGATTACACTATTTTCCTATATAAGATGACTGAGTGTTACACTTTCTATAAAAGAGGTGATCTGACTGGCACTGTTGCTTTTATATAAAGACATCATCTTTAGTCAAGTAGATAACTGTTATTCTTCATCACAACATTGAATAAACCAGACATTTTTTTTTTTTTGCAGAAAGTCTGGAAAATCTTTCACAAATCCTATGTCTCCATGATACTTCTTTATTTAAATTTCCAAAACTTTTGCATAGAGGCAATCAACTAAAACTACTATAATAGTACCATAGCAGTTGTAGGTTTTCTCCTGTCAGTGGAGGACACATTTAAGATCTGAATTCATTTATGTCTGTCTTCACTGACAAAATGAAGATGGTAAACATCGATCTCCAATATACATATTTAAATTCACATGGGATAAAACAGGTACCTCACAATGGCATGTGTTCACGGATTTAATTTTTTTAGTCCCCATTTACAATAACTCCCCATTCTGTAAGTCCATCCTGAACTCTTGAAAACATAGATATAATGTTAAGAGCATTAAAATTCATACTGCTGATACAAACCAAGTTTAATTTGCAATCCAGAGAATCCTTGACAAACAAGTTACATTTTAAAGGATGATTTTGATGAATCACTGACTTTGATTTGATCTAGTTACAGTTCATGTGGTATTTAGCTTTAACAATGTGAAAGTTTCTCCCCTGTTCTCCATGAGCATAAGGACTCGCTGAATGGAATTTAAGTATTCAGCATAGCAAAAGTTTCCAAAGCTTTGCTGTTCATCAAAGAGTCAAAGGAGAAGCAGATAGTGATGAATATTCACCAGTTGTCCTGGTAGGGTATAAATTCTGTCCAAATTAACTCAGACTCCTGCTCTTTCCTCCTCCTGTTGCAAGGTCCAGGAGTTTGAAGGTGAGCAGACAGTGAGGGTTTGAATGAAGAAAGCCCCATGGCACATGAACAAGTCAGGTGTTTGTGCTGTCCCTCAAAGCGTTAGGGTGGACTCCTGGGCACAGGACTTTGAATTCATTAGCCAAAACAACGGACAATCATGCCTATTGGCCAGTTTCACCCTTCAAAATAGTCTATTTAAGGAGGGTGATTTGGAGCCATTGCTCTCTCTTTTCCTGCTTCTCTTGTCAGGACCAGACATCTATTTGCACCTCTTTCACAGTGGTCACGTGTTTGCAGCGTGCATTGCAGCCTACAGCAGAAGCAAGGCAAACTCTTTTCTCCTCCTCCTCAGGAACTCTATACCTATGGCGTCTGTGAGTATAGGTGGGGTTAGGATTTTCCCCCTGTTATTAGGTTCCCTGTTTTCCAAGTTCTGACTGTTTAAGCTGTTTAAACTGTTTAATTCAGTGTTTATAAATAATCTTTGTGCAATAACCTCTTAAAGACCGAATATCCAAAGAATCTCAGGGAATTTTCCCCAAAATTTCATGTATTAATAACAATAAAAACAATATTCATAACCACTTGTTAATAATTGCAACACCAATATAGATTCACAGAATCACAGAATTAACCCACAGAATTAACCAGATTGGAAAACATCTTTGAGATCATCAAGTCCAACCTACCACCTAACCTTTCTAACTAACTAAATCATGGCACCAAGCGTCATGTACAGTCTCTTTTTAAACAGTTCCAAGGATGGTGACTCTACTGTTATAAATTTGTTCCACAAATTTATGTGAGTCCGAGCCAATCAGAATTTAAGGTTTTATTAGCAAGCGGCAACAAGCAAACAGTGCTGGACAGCCAGGGAGCTTCCTGCTCTACCAACGGGCTGCACCCTGGAACAACAACAAGTACCTTTTATTTGCTATCCTAATACATATTCATCAATCCTTGGAAGGGGACAGTCTCACTTTGGCACATGCGTTCTTCGCCCGGGGTGCCCACCAATGGTTGTGTCACATGCTCCTTGTCTCCATGAGCCCCCCTTTCCCCCCAAGTCTCCTCTACCCCCCTATATGCTGCAGCCACACAAATGGGGCTTGCAGCTAACCCCGCACAATTTATTATCATACTGTAACTTAAAAATTCTAACAAGGTTTGATGAACAAACAATTCACGGTTTAACAATTCACAGTTTATCACATCCACCACCTCCCTGGGCAGTTCATCCCAATGGCCAATATTTCTCTCTGTGAAGAACTCCTTCCTAACATCCTGCATAAACCACTCCTGGCACAGCTTGAGACTGTGTTTCCTCCTGTCACTGGTTGCCTGGGAGAAGAGACCAGCCCCCACCTGGCCACAAGCGCCTTTCAGGTACTTGTAGAAAGCAGTAAGGTCTCCCCTGAGCCTCCTCTTCTCCAGGCTGAACAACTCTAGCCTCTTCTTGTAGGGCTTGTGCTTCAGCCCCCTCACCAGTCTTGTTGCCCTTCTCTGGACACGTTCAAGCACCAAAACATCTTTCCTAAATTGAGGGGCCCAGAACTGGACACAGAACTCAAAGTGTGGCCTAACCAGTGCTGAGTACAGGGGCAGAATTACTTCCCTGGTCATGCTGGCCACACTGGTCATTGAATATTGTCGTTACTGAGGAGCAATCAATTGAATATGCTTCTGAAAAATAACCACTTCCGCTATTCCTGTGGCAGCAAATTTTCTCTTAAAATTATCTTTTTACTTTTGATCCTTCTTGGAATGTAAGACTCAATCTTGTAAAGCAAGAATGTATGTTAACCTTTTTGTCTATAGGCACCACAATGACATCAAACTGTGGTCCTACCAATATTACCAAAATATCTATCAAATTTGTATGTAACAAAACATACAAATTTGTATGTAACAAAGAATCACAACCTTCAATACTTCTGTCTGGACTTTTATTGTAAAACCCTTTCCTCTATCTACCCTTCGATTCTTTAGTGTCCAAGCACCAACTTCAATTTAGCAACTGCAAGACATTCTACTACTTTTTAGCATATGAAAATACTTGATTATCTATGCACGGAGTCCAGGTATTTGACATTACTTCTGACATTTTTCAAACATGGTTGGATAGTTTTGAAGAAGTCCAGTCTTCAAAGATCTGCAGCTCACAGCTAGCCTTAGTCTGAGATATGACACTCAGTTTTGGCCCTCTGCTATGGACTGACTTCAAAGTCTTGGATGACTCTAGTACCTCTTAACACATCATTTGCAAGCTCTGAGGTTTATCCTATGCCAGGTTTATTCAAGGGAACCAAATTGCCCTCAATGTCCCTTTGTTTATTTATCTCCAGTTTCTAGACTATCATCTGCTTTTCACTGAATGAAGGTGGCAATCATTTCTCTTATTTAAATACTGAGATTAAATAATTTTATAAATTATATTCTCCAGCTGCAACAGGAATTAAACCAACAAACTTCAAAAAACTGTATTGTATAAAGGTCACAATGCACGATTACAGCTATCTTTTCTGGCCTTACAATCCATTAATATTTCAGAAATAAGAATTCTTACACAATCTGTATAATAATTTTAAATACTGTCAATAATCCTGAAACCTAATATCTCCCACAGCTTTGTGTTTGTCTGCATTATCAGATTGGAGGAAGTGTGCTTCCACTTGCTTTCTCTCTTGTAGTCGAACAATCTCTGCATAAGCTGCACATCCGTTCAAGCCACCTGGTAAGTGCCCCGCATTATTCACAATTATTTCTCTAAGAATGCTGCTTTAAGTGTCAAGCTCTGTTCTGCACTTTGAGCTGTGCAGTATTATCATGGAAACAACACACCTGTTGAAAGTCATAGCAAAGAACACTCATTTTGTAAATTCCCTACAACATTAAATATAAAACAGGTGCAAAGAAATCTGGATTCAGTCAAAGTGACAGTGCCACGTGAAATGTCAAATAAGAAGCTAAACTAACCCATTTAAGGATTCAACTTTAAAGAATTCATCCCGATCTTTAAATCTTTAAATTGTCTAAAGTAATCAGCAGTGACTTTATGGCTGCAGGCTGTAGTCTTAAGTTTCCATTAAAAACTGTTGGGCCTTTATAATACCAAAAGCTGATCATATTAACAGTTTACTTTGGTTTGTTTACTTCTGTAGAAGTTTCTTTTCAGTGATTTAAAAACTGCTAACGCATGGCACTAAACTCACAGATTTACATCTCCATTTCCTCTTGATACACACCACAAATCTTTCTGGACAACAGTTAGATATTAATTAATGGAACAACAACTTCAATTTTCATCTTAGAGGTAGTTGAAGAGACCAAAAGAGGAATAATTTTGCATTTTAAATACGCACAGTGACTAGGGAGGGGTAAAAAGATAGCTGCTTTCTTTCTGCCACTAGTGCACTAGCATTTTTGTAGCTGTATACCGTTAAATAGCCATTGTATCAGATACATCAATATTTTTTAAAGCTCAGTTTTCCAGAAGGTTTATGGACAGATGACCTGAACTATGCTAATAAAACATCCTTGTAAAATGCTGGTAAAAAATCCTAGCAGAATACCTTAACTTGGAGTTTGCATTCCTGTATTCGTCCTTTCCATGATGCTGTAAATTTAAGGCTATCCACTGAATAGCTCATTACTCTGCAAGAGAAATATATATACAGGAAATCTTACAGACATATATCAACAGAATTTTAAATACAAAAATAAAAACAATGTATTTTAAATGTGTGCCACATCATACTATATTTACTTTGATGAAAAAATACCATTTAATCTAAAATTTAAAAAACAAAAAAAAAAAAAGAATCACCAAACTGGAAAAACACGGACTTGATGGGTGGATAAGGAACTGGCTGGATGGTCACACGCAGAGTAGTGATCAAGGGCACAATGTCCACCTGGAGACCAGTGACAAGTGGTGTTCCTCAGGGGTCAGTGCTGGGACCAGTGCTGTTTAACATCTTTGTCAGTGACATGGACAGAGGAATCGAGTGCACCCTCAGCAAGTTTGCAGATGACACCAAGCTGTGTGGCACAGTCGACTTGCTAGAGGGCAGGGATGGCATCCAGAGGGACGTGGGCAGGCTGGAGAGGTGGGCCCAGGCTAACCTCATGAAATTTAACAAGGCCAAGTGTAAGGTCCTGCACCTGGGTCAGCACAATCCCAAGCACAAATCCAGGCTGGGTGGTGAGTGGCTGGAGAGCAGCTCTGAGGAAAAGGACCTGGGGGTCTGGGTGGATGAGAAGCTCAACATGAGCCTGCAGTGTGCACACACGGCTCAGACAGCAACTGTGTGCTGGGCTGCATTAAGAGAAGTGTGGCCAGCAGGGCAAGGGAGGGGATTCTCCCCCTTTACTCTGCTCTTGTCAGACCCCACCTGGAGTACTGTGTGCAGTTCTGGAGCCTCCAGCACAAGAAGGACATGGAACTGTTGGAGAGAGTCCAGAGGAGGGCCACGAAAATGATCAGAGGGCTGGAGCACCTCTGCTATGACGACAGGCTGAGGGAGTTGGGGCTTTTCAGCCTGGAGAAGAGAAGGCTTCGAAGATACCTTATAGTAACCTTCCAGTAGCTGAAGGGGGCCTACAGGTAGGCTGGGGAGGGACTATTCACAAGGTCTTGTAATGACAGGATGAGGGGGAATGGGTTCAAACTGGGACGAGGGGAGATTTAAATGGGATGTTAGGAGGAAGTTCTTCACTGTGACGGTGGAAGAGGTTGACAAGGAAGGTTGTGGCTGCTCCCTCGCTGGATGTGTTCAAGGCCAGGCTGGATGAGGTCTTGAGTGTCCTGATCTAGTGGGAGGTGTCCCTGCATATGGCGGGGGGCTGGAACTGGATGATGTTTGAGGTCTCTTCCAACCTAAACCATTCTATCATTCTATGATTCTATGAATCTGCATTAAACCAAGTAACACACAGTTGTACTTTAGTGCACATAATAAAAATGAGATGACTAATGACAGCAATTAACATAATCTGTTGGATCTGGGTTCTGAAAATGAAATAACCATTTTCAATCACAGGGACATTAGCACAAATAGGTAGATTATTTTTCCCCTACCTTGCAGTTTCCTGGCGTAAGGCATTGAGAAATGTGTCTGGATGAAATAGCTCTGACAGGTCAAGGGTGTCAGACAGTAATTTCTGTTTCTCTGCTTTTTCCACCCAATTCTAAAAAAGGAGGGGAAAAAAAAAAAAAGGCAAACAAGGAATCTTGAAGTCACTGTTTCATTTTGCAACATTTTGAGTCAATGTGGGTTTGTCAATTATAATAATTAATGAAAAATATTTGTGTATGCATAATGTAATCTGAAAGATTTATATATTAATTTCAATTATAATGTAATTTTGTGGTATACAGGAAATTAGCTCAATGCAAGCGGTTGGATTTGATCTCAAAAGTGTCTTTCAACCTCAACATTTCCATGATTCTATGATTTAAAAATATAAAACCCCCAGCACTTTATGTGCAATGTGACTCATTCATTTTAAGTGCACTGTTATTCTATACTCTGTACAGTGCAACTCTGTCCAATGAAACTTTTACCAAGTTGCTAATATTCTGTTAAAACCTCATTTCACCTTTACTAACAGCAAAGTTTATATTTTCCATCAAAATTGTTGCTATTACTGTCTTTGCTTTACTAAGCTCAAGCAAATCAAGGCATTCCTTTTAACTATGATATAAGATCATTCTTTTGTACAAATTGCATATTAAATCTAAGAAACTCTTGATTTTCTATCTGAAAGACTAAGACTGTAAGTACCAACCAACATTTTAAAATAAATATTTCTTATATAAATAATTACATTAACTGTGAATATTTTTAAAAATCTATTAAATAAGTGTAAATAAAAATAATTTCTTTAAATGAAAATTACAGTAAAAAATACAATGTTCCATCCAGCACAGAAATTAAATAATTTCCATAGTGATTTATATCACAGAATCACAGAAACATTCTGGTTGGAAAAGACTCTCAGGATTATCAAGTCCAACTGATGACCCTACTCTACAAGGTTCACCCTAAGCCATATCCCAAGATCCACATTCAAACTACCTTTAAACATATCCAGGGTTGGTGACTCAATCACCTCCCTGGGCAGCACACTCCAATGCCTGAAAATACTGAAAGGCAAAATCATATCAAAGGTTCTCTGCTGGGACCACACATAAAAGACAACAGATAAGAATACATTTGGAATTACCACAGCTGAAGAAGTACTTGATGCTGTGGTTTTTAGTTTATTAGTCTGAGACATGAATTCACATTAATTCTGGTAATATAAAAACTGGCCTTTATCATGCTTAGTAAATAATGAAACTAAAAGAGGTGGAGGGAATAACAAGCCTCAATTATCCTTTCCAAACTCATGCCACAACCTACTTCCTTCAGCCAGTCTTATATGCGGTTAGGAATCCCATTACTAGAAGCAGCAAGCTTGGAATTTTCCACCTTGCAAGCCTGATAAACCGCATGTCTTAAGTAAGGAAATTTGAAAAATCTAAAGAACTTTCTATCTTCAGATGAGTTATTTAGGTACCTGAGTGGCTATGCAACAGTGCACACTGAAAATCCCATTTTTTGGAACTTTTATACTTTATATCTTTGGTATCATTTCTTTACACAGTATAGTCACAGTCCTAACTATAGTGCTGTAGTTAAGTTACTTATAACTGACTCTAAAAGTATTTGCAAGATAAATGTTTAATACTAAGATAGAAAATAATCAAAGGCCAAGATTCCACGTGTTACTACTAAACAGAGAAGGACAAACAGTGCTCTTTTCTGAATACCAACTACTAGAAAATTATAAAATTACCCAGGCTATTGAATAAAAATAATCTTGGACGCTACACTGTTATTAGACAAAGCACCTGCCATGCATCCAAATCTTCTTTTAAAAGTACTTTATTGTGTTCTTTGAACTGCTGACATAAATAACTCCATAGAAGCACAGTGGAAGTGAGAAAATCAAACTACAAGTAAATATCACACAGCGAATTTTATTCTGTCAGTGTGTTAGACACATCTCCATAATGTTTCTGCCATGCTCAAACATTTAATTGGTGATCCTTTTATCTGTCACATCACTGATTATGAGCCCTCAATCCAAACAATTATGATTCAGTTAGAAGATTTTTGCTTTCCATTAGCTACATGCACACAGTTAATGACTCTTGCCTGCATGATTCTTTTAATGACTTTATATAACAATCTCTTTTAACATATAGCAGTATCTCTGTATTGTGGTTAGGATGGATTTTGCAAATTGTTTTGTGTAATAAATGTAGGCACAATCATTTCCACTTCTACTTAATATAATCATTCTACTGCTGTCATCAAATCAACTTTTAATGTAACAGCTAAAGAGAAACACTGTTGGGAACATGGATGCCTATATTCCACCCAATTAGAAGACCACTATGGGTGGTATTAATTCTGAACTCATATAATTATGTAGCACTAGGAAATGCACAATAAGAAAAACGTTCATTAGATGACAAAAGCAAAGTTTGTAATTGCTTGTACTGTTCTGCATAAAACTGAAGACATAGCTCAGCTCATTCACAGCTGTTTAATAAATAAGATTTAAGTGTAATAAAATTACAATAAAATATACTTTGTAACACAAATGTAAAAAATATCTTTATGCTTACCCTCCCGTTCATCTTGTACCACTACATGGCAGCATGTTAAGAAATGCTACAGTCTCAAAGGACTCATTAGTCACTAGGCTTGGAAGAGATCAGGTCTTGAAGGAAAAGAAGTTTAAGCTAAACTGTAGAAACACTTAAGTGACATTCCTCAGACAGGAGAAATCCTGTCACAGAACAGCTATAATATGTTAATTTCTCTTTTCTACTCTGACTCAAATAAAAACATAAGCTTACTTCATTTGTCAAAGTAATGCAAATTTGTTTGACTTTTTGATCTTGAATTCCCCTGCATTATTCCAGTTTGAAACACTTTCTTCCATCACCAGCTCAGAAGAAAAATGTCCTTTTTCTTGCCACTTGTCACTTCACAGCTGGATTACAGTGACAGAACTATTATCAGCTCCAAGATGGTATAAATTCTGGCTACTTGTACCTTTGTGACTCAAGCCAAAACTCATACTCTCATAACTGCTCCCTCAATCCTGTCACTCATAATATGGTCTTTAAGAAGTTTGCTGCAATTCAGGATCTGTTCTCCTTCAAAACAGCTAATAATTAAGATTTAAACTCAGTAAAAGCAGCTTTCAGTGTATGAATTAATGATACATTTTTTGTTAGATATGGCAGCTTTAATATCCAGGAAAATTAATATGAAAACTGCAACGGTGGATAATTTATTTTAAAAACACATTTATATCACAACAATAATTCCTGTTGTACCACTAATGTGATCTACAAATCCAAATATTTTAAACCTGAAAATATTTATACTAGAAAAACAAAACAAAAATTCTATCATACACTCTTCTTTGTAACTGTATATTTCAGCATTTCCTGAATCTTTCTTATTATAATAAAATTAGAAATTTAAATTTGAACTGTCCATGGCAGATTATTTTGTCATAGGACGGTTGTAAATATAATATCAAAACTTATCAGCAATACCCAAAGTGCTTGCAAAGCAATTCCTGACAGCGTATTTCAAAACTTCCCTTAACATGTAGTTCTGTTTTTATAAAAGGATTTCTTAATTTTATATTACTTTTTTTTTTTTTACAAAAATAAATCTCTAAATGCAGTCTCAGGTGGTTCAAATAATATTTTTTCATGTATCTTAACATCCAAGAAGCACCTATTCTATTTTCAGAGAGTAGCCTTCCTTATCTTCTATAATCCCAAAGCAAACTGAGCACCACATATTGAACAATAGCAGGAATGTGTAGTCCCAGAAGGGAACCTTTATTGAAAAAGAAAATCATATAAATGACTACAGAAGTGATTTCATTTCTGTGGGTAGATAGAAAATTCTATTAAGTGTTATAGGAGTATGTATAGCCAGAAACCACAAAGTACAGTCCTGGTTTTCTGGTAGTTTTAAAGAGTTCAAACCTACTAGAGGGGGGAAAAAAAAGGCAGGTCTAAGTCTTTGTCATAGGTTGAGCTTTAGTCTGCTGCTATTCATACCATCCTGCCTCATGCCAGCATCAAAATGAAAGTTCTGGCCGAGGCAAAGCATTATGGGGCTTGAAATTCAGACTGTAACATGGGAGGCTCCCTGTTCTGATTGCTGGTTTTGGGTTCCAGGTTATGGGTGTGAGCTCTTCTGCTGGGACAGCAGTGGGAGGAGGAGGGACTGGAGAGTAGCTGTGGCTTAGGCTTTTAGCAGACTTGCTTTTGCCTGCTGCTTGTTGCTGCTTTCTGCTGTGCTTTTTCTGCAAAAAGACTAAAGAAATTGTTAATTTGTAGTGATCATCTGATTTGCTCAGCAAACTCTACTCTTACCTCACTCTTTTTTGTCTCAACCTAGATGTTTTGTGCTTTGTTTTTCCCTCACTTCTGTGTTGGTGGAACAGACACATTAACCCATTCATTTTGACTTAAAACATTACATTCTGAAAGCAAACAATGGTGAGCAGCACTGAGATGGGGCTAAGTGTTCAGTTAAACAGAGTTTGATTAAGCAAAGGTCAATCAAGCTATTACGCTAAAGTCCTACTTCCCTCACAGTGCAGTGGCCGTTCCATCATACTGCACTCCAAAGAGATGAAATAGGCATGTTGTTTTCTGGCATAGAGCACAGAGAAGGTAATATACACAGCTTCTTGAGAGCAAGTGGCATGCAACAGTGTGCTCCCTTCCGGTAATATTTATTGTATGTGAAATCCTTGAACTACTGTTCTATGAATATGTGAATGCTATACTATTTTGGGTATATGAAAATTGTTGTACATAGTGTCTTAAAGTGATATTTTGCATATTCTCTTCCATGTAACAGCACACGTTCTAATTGAGTTGTTATTTATAGCACTCAGGTGCATACACTGGGAAACACACTAACAAGCAGAAGCATATTTACCCTTCCTGACTTTAAGCATCACTTACATATCTAAACTGGGGACCTAAACCTCCTATCACTCTTAAGAACCCTTCTTCATTATCTCAAGGTTTTCTTGTTGTTTGTTTCTTTTTCTCAATTTTGTACCTTGCCGAACATACACAGACAAAGACCATACCATGAAGATGTCTGCTAACTCAAAAACCCCACAAACCCAACCCCCAAAGCACAAGGCCTCTTTGTTTACTCCAGTGCTAAAATATGACAAGAACTGCTGAGTGCACTTGTATTCAGCACTGGTTTCTTTATTTGAATGTGAATTCCCATGGGTAAAACTACTGCACACACAACAGATAAACAGGGATTAAGTAAAAAATTACTCCCATGAAAGTTTTCCTTCACAAATTAAATTTGAGATGATAGCTTTGAAAACTTATTTTGTATTTGTACAGGAGTACAATATGAAACTATGTTATCATTTCGAATTTAGCTACATGGAATGTTCTTCAAAGACAGAAAGCTGTATTTCTGCCTCCCCCTGAAGAAATATAAATAACATTGCTAATGAGGGATGCTGCTTGCTTGTAGAATGGCAACATATTTCTATTAGAAAATGGGCACACTTTTTAATATATATGCAAGTCCTATGTGAAGAATACTTTACAATTGATAAAACCAATCTCAAGGCAAGAGATTAATTCTACATTATTTCAAAGAGCGAGTTACCACCAAAACATCTACAGTTCAAAACAGAATCATGATTACATCTAATCACTTTTTGGTTACAAAGCTGTCTTATTACTCTAATAATTTTTTAAAAAAAATATCTATGTAGGCATGTTTCACTATGAAATCACATGTATAAATTAATAACTGATTTTAAATAATTGCTTATTATTACTAAACATAATATTTGTGTCAATATAGTGATGATTAGGGAGCAAGTTACTGCAACTGAGTTGTCTAGCAAAAAAGGCAAGGCAGATTGATGGAATCTATTTGCAAACTGGTGCATTAGCATGTGTTGCAGCCTTCTCATTTATTAATGGCTGGAATTTAAAATTACCAAAGTTTTGACAGCATAACATAAGGAGACTCATTTTCCTATGCAAATGATAATATCCTTTTCTGTCACTTGTACTATAATTAACCTTCTTCAGCTTGAGCTTTTGTCAGACAAGACTATCCATTTTAGTCTGCTTTCTCTTTTTCAGACAGTTGTGTTCATGATAAAGAAATACAATGAAAAACAAGCTAATAGAGGTTGAGGAACATAAACTTTACATTTTAACAATTTATATTTATGCAGTTTATCAATATTTTAACATAGTTTCTTTTCAGATTTCTTCCTGTATAGTGAAAATGTATCTTGTAGCTTAAATAGAAAAAAATGGAACAGTGATTATTTTACTAGATTAAATAAAGTACAGCAACTACAGTTGCTATAGATCTTGCTTGGTACAGTTCTTAGAACTTATGGAGTATATAAATACTAACTTGCATCCATAGAGGAAACACTGTCCCGGTATGGGGCGGATCTCCCCCCCTAGAGCCAGGGATGCCCTGGACAGCACACATGCGTGGAGCTTTAAACCCATTGGCGCAGCGAGCAGGGTCTTCAATCGTGCAGATAATACACGACGTAGGACACTGTCTGACTCTATCAGACTTCGAATGGGCAGAGGAATATGCCGGTAACCCAGCCGAACTTGCTCAGAAGCTAATTAGCAACCCGCAAAATTTGGTCGCGACTTTAGCAGTGTGCGCGATACAGAGATTCCCAGAGTTGTTTAGAAATAGGGAGAAAATCTATTGTTTGCGATGGGAAATAACTCAGGCGGAATCGGAAATTTTAGCGGCTCCCGTGTGCATGCGCGGCGCGGTGCCCAGCGGCGCCATCTTGCGCATGCGCGCTACGCTGCCGATTTTCCCCG